>OY998133.1:15230325-15281279 GCA_963921915.1 Hyposoter dolosus
CGTGGCACCAACGGTATGTTCCTCCCTCTTCTTTTTCGAGACGTTTAAGTAATTCGTCCAGTGCGTCAATCAGAACAGATGATTTGATTTGGTCTAGATCAGCGTTTTTACTTAGTTCGAGGCGGGTTTTGTAGATAATTGGGTCGACTCCTATTATGTATGTTGCTGATATTGCTCCCACGACGCTGTCGCAGGTGGCTACGGTGCTGATGCCGATGGTACTTAGTGTTCGTTTTAAAATGCTTTGGCATTCGTTGACTTCCTCGGGTCCAAGCTTCCCTTTGCTTAGATGGAATCGATGGTACAATGATGTCATAGTTAACATGATGAGTTTTCTTTTTTCCCGTTGTAAGACCCTGATTTCTGCTTCCATGGCTCGAACTTTAGCTTCATGTACTCGGATCTCGGTCATTTTGAATAAAGTTTGGGTAGAGGCTTAACGTGGAATATATATATTTATTTTTTTTTTTTAAACATGCACACACCCAAATATATCACTCTATGGTTTCTCAGGTGATGGAGTTCCTTGCACGGTGGTGGTAGTTGTCGTAATAGTAGTTATTGTGACCGCGATGGGCTGGTTTTCTGGTTTTACACTAGTACACTTTTCCACTTGTTCACGATATTGTTCCCACCAGTGTTCGTCACACTGTTGGAGCCTTCCTTCCAATGCTGTATTTAAAAACTCGGTAACGAGATCTATATTACTGTATAGCCAATGTGCGGTATACGGTAGCTTGAAGATTTGCTGGCTTTGGTCTAAACGTCCGTTCCTGGTGAGTCTGCGGAGGTTTGAGCTTCTGGTACAAACGCCGTGGTGTTTGCTGTGCGACTCAGGAGCTCTGTGAGATATGAGGGACCGTGTTCGGGAAATTCGGCGTCCGCTGGGTCCTGGCTCCTCTCTAGCTGATGATGGGCGTTGCAGTTGCTCTGGTGGGGAGATCCGTGGTTCGGTGCGAGACTGCTGTGGTGACTCCGCGTTGGATTTGATGGTCCGGGGAATAATAGTTCTTGATGGGGAGCTTCTGGATAAAATGATTCTGGCCTTCCTGTCACGTGGACTGAGTGAAACTTTTCCAAGTCGTTCCATGATGTTAGATATTGTATTATGCAGTTCCGGCAGAAATCAGCGTGTGCAGCGGTAGCTATTACTTCGCTACACCTTAAGCAGTCTAGAGTATAATGACCGGTGGGGTAAAATAGAGTATGTGCGTAGAAACGGTGGAAGAAGTTGGTGTCCCGGTATTCACGATAATGGCAATGGTCGCACATGAAGCGGTGCGTTGTTGGGTCGAACCAGGCTGTGCCACGGATGCACCACGATCTGTATAGTGTATCCAATGGTCCAGGTAAAGATGGGCCCCGGTGTGGC
The DNA here is from genome assembly GCA_963921915.1 of Hyposoter dolosus. Taxonomy (NCBI): domain Eukaryota; kingdom Metazoa; phylum Arthropoda; class Insecta; order Hymenoptera; family Ichneumonidae; genus Hyposoter; species Hyposoter dolosus. Next base: position 15,231,698 of record OY998133.1, read on the forward strand.
TGATATGGGGGTCTTCCGTAGAGGACTGGTTGGTCTGGAAGTCTATTCATTTGTAAGTGTTTTAGCTGCAACACGAGGCGCATTACATTACTAATAGCGTACTAGGGTGAGGGGATATGCTATAAGCGAGTTGGTTTCGGCTTTACGGTCTTTGAGTTTATGATGTCCTGGTTTTTAGGAGGGTCGGACAGTATTCATTGCTCTGTTTATCGATATGGGGTTGAGTTGGCGACGTGCTTATAACATCAACGGTACGTCTCTCCTTCCTCCTCCTCAAATCGTTTCAGTAGTTCTTCCCTAGTGTTAATCAGGACAGTTATTCTAATGAGATCCGGATTGGCATCTTCGATTGCTACCAATCGTATTTTGAAAATTACGCGGTTGGTTTCTTTTGGTTTCGCTCGTCGGTTTTCCTCCGAATAGTGAGTTGGCAGCGTCACTGTTGTTCCGGGCATCGTTATTAACCTTTGTAACGGATAGCATAGCGATATATGAATATTTCGAATAGGTGGCTTTTTGGCCTATCGTCTTCTTTCGAACACGGCTTCTGGTTCTGGGTTCCTTTATTGTATGCTCTGGTTTATTATTTCCTCGAGCTCGGCAAAATCCAGGTCAACTTGTACTGGGTTGTGGGTTCCTCCTGTCACCTCGAGGTTATTTCCTCTGTGGTTCCTTAATCCTGCACTTCCTTCCGCGGGATCTGGATTATTTCTTTGAGGGCTGATTGATATTAGGTTGATTGGTTCGTGATTGAATGGAATGGGAGTTCCTTCCACGTGAACTATATGGAACCGGTCCAGTTCATTCCATGAGGCTAGGAACTGGGCTATACATGCTCGGCAGAAATCAGCGGGAGCAGCAGCGATGGTAATTTCTCCGCATCTGAAGCAGTCCAGTGAACACTGATCAGTCGGATAGAATAAGGTGTGATTAGTGAAGTGTTCGAAGTCGTCCGTGTCGCCAAATTCTCTGTGATGGCAATTGTTGCATATGAAACGTTGTGCTGCCGGATGAAACCAGACTTGTCCATAAATGCACCAAGATCGGTACAAGATGTCCAAAGGGCTTAGTAGGGACGGGCCCCGGTGTGGGTGGCGATGCGGTCTCAAGGGGACCTCATTCGTAGTCGTTCGGTCCACTGCAATATATGCGTATTCAAGAATTAAATTTTTAGGTATATTTATGATTAAATATGTAGGGGGGGAGGGGGGTTTCCTTTATACGTTGAAGGATGTCAGGCTTCCTGCGCCAGCAGTCATTAACTCGTTAGTTTCTTCCCAGTGTTTCCTTCCTAGTATCCCTGAAGTGGATGGTTGTACGTGCAGTTCGATTGGGGTTTCCTTGGTGTCTGGTTTCAGTTTGCATTCGTTCTTGATCTTCCTTGTCGTAAATGTTGTCTCTTGAGTGTTATCTTTTGCTAAAACTATTTCGGCTGTCCATGTGGAATTAAATTTGGGGCTTTCTAGTGGGATTGGCGATGTTACGGGGCAGCTGTCTGTGCCTTTAGAGTTTTTCGCTAATCCGAAGTATCTTTTGAACATGGCACCAAGATGTTTAAATGTGTTTGTCGAGGTCTTTTTGGGTTTTATTTCTGGGAGTGATTCTTCGGAACTTGATCAGCTCATCACTGCCGGGAGGACAGAGTCTGGCCATTGTCGCATCAATGCGTCGATAGCCATTGATATATTTGGTGGGTTTGGACGAGGTTCGTCATAGTCGGTTGATGATTTTGCGTTTTCGGCCTTTTGTTCCAGTTGTAACACTGGTAGTGACCATGGGATTACGATGAAGTATCCGATTTGTCCTTCTCCTGCGATTTTCTGGGCTGTTCGTAAACCTCGAAGGAATGATACTATTTCTGTTTCGTTTTTCCTTACGTAGTCTAAGTCGATGCTGCCGGCTGGTAACCAATATCGCCATTGACTCATTGTTGCTTTCTGCAAAAAGATGGGTATATAAGAAAAAATGAGGTGAGTTGCTAGCTTTACTGCGGTGGTGCTAGGGTGTAGGCTACTGTGTATTTCTCGGGTTCTCTTTGCCCGTTAATGACTTCCCCAAGCTGATAACTGGGGTATAGGGGAACTTCGATTTGTCTAGGATTTTGTCCCTGCTGCGGTAGGTCCTTGTTTTCTTCCGTCGATGGTTCTTTAGTTTTTAGATGCAGTAATAGGTGGGTGACTGAACTCCATATAGCTCCCAAGTGGATCGACTAAGTGGATCGACCATCCATAGACGTCGTGTAGGGCATAGCCATGAATTACTGTGTCCGCGATGAGTTTTATGAGGCGGAAAACCATCAGTATACCGATTATTCCGGCGCTCGCGGTACTGAACGTCATAAAAGATTTCCAGATCCTATCCCACGTATCGTTGGTCAGTTTCGTTAAGGTATCTTCGTCCATGAGCCTCAGGAGTGATACTCCTTGTCGCGTAGTCGGTTCTCCTATGAGGCTCCTTGCTACGACGTTGAGTATCGCTGGTCTCTCTACCGGAAACATGATGTAATTTTTTAACCTGTCGATTTCTGTTTGTGAGTAGATTCCGCTCGTGGCTAAATATTCCGGGTTGATGTATCTCCATGTTGGTTTCGTTTGGGGTTTGATTCTTGGTGGTGGGACTCCTTCAATAGGTCCAGGTAAGAATTTGTACCATGCGTCTTCCAGACGGTACATTGTTGGGATCAAGACGTTACAATTGATTTGCGTTCCTGATTGTCTAAGCAGGTGAGTTCGAGGAGATAGATAGAGGCTTTGGTTACCCCTCGTTACTGGTAATTCTTGGTAGCATTCTTCTGTTCTTTTTACGACCACGTTCACTGGTACGCATTTGATTACGTGGACAACTTCTCCAGCTATAACTGCCATGTATCCTGGGCCTTTCATGAATTGGTAGGCGAATTCGTCTGGAGCTTGTGTTGCCATAGAAAGTGCGTTCATCAACACTTGCCTTTCCAAATCGCAGCTTTGTTGCAAGACCTTGTGGTAGAGTAGATTCATTTGGTCACGTACGTGTCTTTCCACATATACGAATTTTGTGTTCATGTAGGTGAAGATGTCGAGATTTTCCATGGAAGTTCGCTTCGGCAGGTTCAACTCTGCTGCTTCCAATATGAATATTTTTGGGTGCTCCGTTTGGCGTAGAATATGTCCACACCTCGTTTGCGTTCCCTTCTGCGTTAGTGCGAACGTTGCCTCGGGTGTGTTGATTGTATAGAGTGTTTCGTACTTATTAGCTTCGTCTCTTATCCTTTTCGATGGGCCGTTATAGAGTACGTCATAGCGATTGAAATTGCAGTCATCCATTGGGGGTAAAGGGCTCCAGAACGTGTATTCTCCGCCCATATCCACGCAGTTCCCTGCAGCTAAGTCGCATGCGACCCCAGAGTGGAGATTAATTCTGTTTTCGTTGATGTTTACTACTGCGAAGTAATCTATTAACGTGATTCGTAAGATTCCCTGTACAGTGACGCCATTCCACGTCCCGTAAGGGTCGGAATACTGAGCTCCCTGGCAATCTCCGTTCATTGTTAGTTGTCCTGCTAAGATCACACTGCGGTGAGTAGTAGAATTGGGTCTCAACCCCACGATCATGAGGTTTGAAGAGTATTTATACATGCCCGAGCGATGCAGGCTCATGCAGGTGTCTTGAGTTATCTCATCCAAATATTCCATCATTCCATGAGCTACCGATGAACTATGTGAGTGCATTCCGCAGTATTCCACAGTTCGCTCGATTGAGATTTTGCATTGGTATATTTGGGTTTTTGTGAATTCGTTGAGTTGGAGCAGATGAATCTGTGTATCCTGAGTCTTCAGCTTGGTAGGCGGGATGTCGCATTCTTCCACGTCCAGTAGGGACATAGTCGTAATGTTCAGACGATTTGAGCCGCAGTCATAACCGACTAGACCAAATGCCGGGGTGAGTAGGCATGTCAGTATGAATAGAGTCGTCAGCATGGGTAGGGGTGTACGACCACGTCTTGATTCCGTGGGCGTTGTCAGAGAGTTCGCGGGTGGCTTGGGCGTTACGTTCGCGTAGTGCCCTTGGCTCCCTAATCGTGGTCCAGGTTTGAGAAACGTCGGCCTTGACATATCCACGTACTCGTCTTCTTGTATTGACGGTGCTGGACTCTTTAATGCTTGTGGTGGTGGCGGCGGTGGATGACCCTCAAGGGTGATCTGCTCATTCTTCCGTTCTTCGATCACGTATCGTTGCCAACTATTCCATACGTACCTTTTTATCCTTATAGCATTGTTTCGCATTTCAATTTCATCAATTTCGCATTTCATAATTCCTGATAAAAAGGTCTTTTGATAGTTACCCACTACGTATATTCGTTTTGTGTCCTGGCCTAAAGCCCTTAGTTTATCTATTCCCCATTTGAAGGGTACACTTCCTTCTCCCCAGAGTAATCCATGTCTACGGGTAGTTTGGTGGTAATTGTATTTCTTCATAGGTTCGGGCAAGGTGGAATAATCTCCGGGCGGAGCGAGCATCCAACAATCTATGTGGTTGTCTGTTAGTGATGCTACAGCGATTTCCTTTGGGACAAGTACGTTCTCGCTGCCCAAAAAGTGCTGTATATCGATAACGTATAAATGTTCCTCCGTCATTTCAAAAAAGGGTTGATTTATTATTTAGCGGGCCTCTGGGTAGGTTTGTTGGTTGCAGTTTTATCTTAGTTTTCTTGGTTTCCCTTGGTTTTCCTTGGTTTTCCCTGTGTAAAAGAGGAAAAGAAAGGAAACTATTTATTGGGATTGTTTACTCGTCACTGCTACTTTCGTCTATATCTAGGGGCGATAGCTGGAGACGATTTGGGTGAACGACTCGATTTTCTTGACCCAGTCTGATCTTCACGTTCCCATCCCTCTTAATCTCAATGACTTCATTTGGACCGGTGTAATGATCCCCGAATTTTCCTTGTTTCTGACCCCTTTGTAGAAAAACCCTGTCTCCTATTCCGAATTCTTGAGGTTTTATCTTCCTGTCATAATATTCCTTTGATCTTTCCTTCGCCCTGATGAGATTCTCCCTTGCAATTCTCTGTACATCGTGCAGTCGGGTTGCTAGATCTGTTAAGTAGTCTCCATAAGTTCTTGGTTCCTCCTCGAATTCTCGTTCGGATGACGGATGTCGGGCCAATTTCCCAAATACTAACTCGTATGGAGTGTGCTTGGTTCCTTCGTGCACGCTAGTGTTGTAGGAAAACATGGCTAATTCCAACCATCCATCCCAGTCGTTGTGTCTGTCGATAAATTGTTTTAGGTACTCTACCAATGAATGATGTGAGCGTTCCAAAGAACCATTCGATTGGGGGTGATAAGCGGTCGTCCGGCATTGCTTAATTCTGAATCTTTTGGCAACGCCCTTCATGAGGTTGCTTAGAAAGTTCGCACCTTGGTCTGTTAACACTATCTTTGGTGCTCCGAAAATGCAGATGAAGTGTTTGATGAGAGCATCGGCGATATTTTCTGACGTGGCTCTTTTTAGAGGTATCGCAAGACAATATTTCGTTAGTAGATCCTGGATTGTGAGTATGTATTCGTTTCCTTTTCTTGTTATAGGTAGTGGTCCAACTATGTCCATGGCTATTTTGTCAAATGCAGAGTCGGGTGTGTCTGTGATTATCATTGGTTGTTTAGTTTTGATCCGAACTAATTTCTTTAGGTGACATTTTAAACATCGGCTAATGAATTGCTGAACATCGTCCTTCATGTTCTCCCAGTAATATCTTTGGCGGATTCGGTTGTATGTTTTGGTCACTCCCTTATGTCCTCCTAAGGCTGAGTTATGCGCCTCATCCATTATTTCCTCGCGTTTATCCCTTGCTGGGTATTGGATTTGTCCTAAACAGACTATGAGTTTCGTTGGTACTTCCTTCATGTTGTTACGTATTGCTTTGAGTATCTTTTCCCAAGTGGTTCCATTGATTTCCTTCGTTTTTGCTATACTGATTGTAGGAACCTGGATCTCCTTTAAAGTTTTTCCGATCCCACAGCAGCTTTTTAACAATTCTTGTTGGTTCAGTAATTTCCCGTTTGCTCCCTTGATTATGATGGCAACGTGAAATTTCGAATTGCTTTTAATAGCCCTGATCTCTCCCAACCTTACCTTGGGAAACTTTGGTAATGCTCGCATCTCTGCCATTCCTTTTGCTCCTTCGTCACATGCTTCTCCTGTCTCGGAAATGAAATATAGATAATTGTCTTTCCTCATGAACAGCTGTTCTCTTACCTCAATAAGCATCCTTCTCATTTGAGGTTCGTCATACCTTTTCTCTTCCGGCTCCTGAATTTCTTCTTCGGAGTCGAGGTCGATATTGAAATCTGACACTCCGTCCACTTGATCGAAATAATAATCATCGGACTCGTCACCTGAAATGCTGAGAGTTTCCTCGCAGATTAAATTTTTAGGTGACTCCGGGTCTACCTGTGTCGGTTCTTCTTCAATATGCTGTTTTTTTAATCTGGTTAGTATTTTCCTTGTGGTTCTTTTCAGTGGTTCGGTGACTGCTTCTTCGATGCTTTTACCTGCGCTCCGTAAACGTCTGGCAATTGGTTGATCATGTGTGGATGAGGGTATCTGTTCCGGAGGTTTTCCTGTTTCTACATTTGGTTTAGATACTGAACTGCTTCGTAGACGACTGGCTATCGGTCCTTGGTGATCCTTCTGTGTTTCATCGGTGGCGTCGATTTCATCTCTCTTGCGTATGGGGTGAATGCGTTCCGTTGTCTCTCTTGTATGAGGGTTCCGCGATAATGCATCAGCATTTATATTGGTTTTCCCGGCCTTATACACCACCTCGTAATCGTATTCTTCCAGTCGCAGGCGCCATCGAGTTAACCGTGAGGTGGGACCCTTTGAAGTATGTAGCCATACCAAGGGTTTGTGGTCAGTTACCAGTTTGAATCGCCTTCCATATAGGTATGGTCGAAATTGCGATACTGCGTGTAATATTGCGACGGCTTCTTTTTCATATGTGCTGTACTTCTGTTCCGTATCATTTAGTACACGTGATGTGTAGGCTATGGGGCGGTCCTTCCCCAAGATCCCTTGGCTAAGTATTCCTCCCACGGCGAATCCTGAAGCATCTGTTGTCACGATGAACTGCTGAGTAAAATCTGGATACTGTAACACTGGTTCACGACATAGTAGGTCTCGTAGCGTATTAAAAGCTTTCTGCTGCGGCTCATCCCATCGGAAAGTTCCTTCCTTTTTCAATAAAATGGTAAGTGGCTTTGCGATTTGCGAAAAATTCTTTATGAATCTTCGGTAATAACCGGCAAGTCCTAGGAATTGTCGCACGTTTTTAACATTTTTAGGTTGCGGAAATTCTTTAACTGCGGTGAGTTTGGAAGGGTCAGGTCGCACGCCTTCCTTACCAATGACGTGTCCCAAGTAGACTACTTCTGGGCGAAGAAATTCACACTTATCTGGTTGTAGTTTGAGCTGTGCGTCCCGAAGTCGCTTCATCAACCGGTCGAGTTTTACTTCGTGTTCCTCCAGCGTTGATGCGTATATAACTATATCGTCCAAATACACGAACGCGTCTGATCCCTGTATTCCCGTCAAAACTTGGTTCATTAGGCGTTGAAAGGTGGCAGGAGCGTTTTTTAATCCGAATGGCATTCTTGCGAATTCGTAATGTCCATATGGTGTTGAGAAAGCCGTTTTGTGTTGGTCTTCTGGGTGCATTTTAATTTGATGAAACCCAGAAGCGAGGTCGAAGGTTGAGAAGTACATTGCTCCTCCGAGTTGATCTAAGATTTCGTTGATAAGAGGCAGTGGGTAAGCATCTGTAATCGTTTTTTCGTTGAGTGCACGGTAGTCTAAAACCATGCGCCAACGCTTGACTCCTTTTGAATCTGCCTTTTTGGGTACAATCCACACCGGTGAGTTGTACGGTGATTGAGACGATTGTATAATCCCTCCGTCTAGTAATTCATTAACTTGGCGGTTAATTTCTTCTTTAAGGGTAGGAGGGTAACGGTATTGCCGCGTATTGATGGGTAGTTCATCTACCGTTCATCTACCGTTGGGATGCGGTGTTGAATGACATTAGTAGCCATGAGTTTTTCGCCTGGGAGATAGTAACGATCTTGGAATTCTTCTATATGGTGTTCGATGCTTTCGCGTTCCTCTTTATTGAGGTCGTTAAGACGTAGTAGATTTAGACTTTGTTGCACACGGTTAGTTGAGTTATTTATTAGCTCATCGGCCTTAAGATCTTGGTAATTGATTTTGAATAAGTGCGTTGCATTAGATGATGTTGTCGTAGGTTCTAGTGCGTGCCCCTTCGATTGGGGTTGATATTGATTTCTTTCTGCGTTTGACCCTATGTCGCCCCCAGATAAGTATTGATCAGCTCCCTTTTTATTGCATTGGAGTGTGCTGTTGGGCGCCAGTTCGTAGGGCAAAAGCCTTAGGACTGGTACAGCCACTTCAACTTCTTCTTCTGTGGTATTGATTAGGTACAGATGCGCTTTACCATTACTGTTGGTAACAAGCGCGTTGCCTAAGTATATCCCTTCGGATACATTAAGTTGCGGTAAATATCCCTCTTTTATTTCGGGGTTAGATACTCGTATATAGAACATTTTTCTCGTACGTGGAGGGATAATTATAGTTTCGAGTTTCACGAATGGAAGATTATTGCCTTTCCATTTGAGACATTTTTCAGAATAAGAAACGTCGGCGTGATGCTTATCGAAAAATTCAGTTCCGATTAGACCGTCGTCTTCAATTGGAAAATCGTCTGACACTAAATGGAACGTGACTGTGGAATTTAGAATTTGGATTTGAACTCTTCCTAGCGTATTGACGTAGTTCTTCGTTATTCCACTGATTTTAATTACGTCGTTTTTATCTATTTCCACTCCCGGTGAAATTTTGCGACTTTTGATTAGATTTAATGCGGATCCGGTATCTATCATTAAAAGGGTCTCTCCTATCAGGTCGCGTGATTCGATGGAGATCACCGGCACATTGCTTGTGCGGTTCAAGAGAACGGCAGCGACTCGTCGTAGTCATTCCTGGTTTTCCTCCGGCTCGACGTGTCTTATGCTGTGTACAAACGAGGTTCTTGGGGGCATCTTACTATTTGTGTTATTCAAATCAAGGGTGCTTGTTGCTGGGTTGAAATTTCCTTCGGCCGGATTTTTGTGAGTCGCTCCTTGATTTTTAAGCGAGTTGACGTATTCCCTTTTCCGACACTCCTCGATCGAGTGTCCCGGGTTTTTGCAATACCGGCAAGTAATTGTGGCTTTAATTGGGGAGGTATAAGGTGGTTTGTTGTTTGAACTTTGGTTTTGGTAATTATTGAATCTATTCGGTATGGAATTTCTTTGGTATTGGTTTCTATCTTGGCTGTTATTGAAGTTTGGGTTTTGAGGTGAAAAATTATTTTGAAAGTTACTGGTAGGGATAAATTGCCGTGCTTGATTTTTTTGCATGTTAGTAAATTTAAAACACTGGTTTGCTGTGTGTCCCTTCTGGGAGCATAATTGACATATAGGAATATCTGCTTGAATATGATGGATCCGATCTCTCGGTGGCTGTTAAAGGCCTGCAGAATTGTAGGATCTTGTTGGTCGGACATTCCTCAACGCGTCTTTTGCTCGTAATTGTCTTTCAATGTCGATAGCCTTTTTCATAGTTTCTTCGAATGTTTGTCCCTTTTGAATTCTACTTTCTATTTCCGGTTTCACCCCACGGATAAAGCAATCTATTAAATCTTTGTCTAAGGTTTTTTTCGCATCTTCGCTTAGGTCTGCTCCTAAGTTGGCTCGATATTCTTCATGAATTCGGTTCCCGAGTTCTTTGGCACGGTTTGCATACGACAAGGCCCCCTCGTTTTCTCCTTGGTAAATTCGTCCGAGTTCACCTTGGAGTTGATAAATTGATTTTGCTGGGGCATATAATGATTTTAGAAAATCTATGAATGCTGGGATTGTTTCAAGTTTTACGCCATGGATCGCGCGTCTAGCCTCGCCTCTTAGCTTGTTCCTAAGTATGCGCGCAAGGTGTGGCTGCGCATCGGCTGGCATCATTTGCTGTGCCTCTTCGCATCCTTCCAAGAAGTGCGCTAACGGAATATTATGTCCGTCAAAAATCGGGACAGCTTCGAGAGCATATTTAATTGATGCTGGAATATCAGGCATATTTTTGTTTGAAACTTGGAGAATTTCTTGACTTAAGCGTTCTGCTCTTACTTCGAGGTCAGCAAGGGTGTTACGGAGATGCTCAATGATTTCTGAAGGGTTGTTGAATACGTCATCAAAAAATTGGTTGGTACCGGGGGATGACGTTGGTAAGTCGGGTATTCCGGCGGATTCGGATGCGAATTTTAAGGTTCTCCCACAGGGGTTTTTCTTCAAATTATCTTCTAATTCTCCGGTTTCTTCGCTTCCCTCGACTTCTTCAGTAAGTGTTTCTAAATTTTTTGTAGGAGTTCTCAGTGTAGACATCCTATCTTTCCCATATCGAGGGCGCCTATCATCCCACTTCTGACACCAAATTTTTATTTGGGTTACGTCCCCGTGTATCGGGTGTGCTTATTCTTCTCTGAAGGGAGCGTAACACGGTATTGACTTCGCTTTTGGGTCAAGACAATCAAGTCCTTTACCCTGGGACGGAAGTCTCGTCTACGATATGGGATCGCTTAGGATGAGGAATGACCGTAGAGCCGTGCGAAGGGGGCTCGGGGAGATAGCACACAGTAGGGCTGAATAATTAGTACTCACTTGGTTTTCCCCTTTTTCTTCAGACGCTAATCTGGGATTTATTATATTTCCCTTTTGGTTACAACGAGCGTAGTTGATTATGAATACCGCTCGTACTTCACACACACAAGTTTACAATGACGGTTACGACAGTTAAGAGGATCTCGTGAATATATATGTATCCTCGGCTACGAATAGTTATAATTTAACACACTATGTCCGTAATATTGTATTAGTATTATTTTAAACGCTTTGGTAAGGTCTTCGGGGTTTGGACTCTGATGTCGAATCGGCGGAGTATAGAGATTTGTGATGACGATTTAGAAGATTTAGTAAAGACCTTTTCAGTGAAACAAGGATTTTTACAGACAGTATAGTTTAGAATAACTCGGCAAAAATAACGAGTCTGGACTTAGAAGAATCCGCGTATCGGACTGATGGGTCAAGTGACTTTTGCCGCAAAGATTTAGAGTATCACTGCCGCGGAATTTAGAAGTATCGTGAGTCGAACTGAAGACTGGTCCCGAACCTTTTGCGCACTGTCTGCTGTTGGCGTTTTTCCGGGGTTTTTATACGTGAGAAAAGCTGGATGATTCAGATGGGGTTACCGCCTCCCTATGGTCCTTCATAAGTTTAATTACCGGCGCGGCCTCGAAGAATCTCTTTCCAAAAAGTCGCGAGAGCATGCGTGCCCCTTTATCTCCGATGGTTTGGGGATGCTGGCTCGCGTTCGGCGTCCTCTGTGTTGAGACGTTTCGATGGTGTGGTCTTGTAAGAGGTGATGTCTCACGGTGAATCACAGTTATCTTTTCCCCCTTAGTATCGATGGCGCGCGTGGGAATTTTATAGTCGGGTGGTCGGTGGGTGGGCTATAATTGTCCGCTCCTCATCTCTCGCTTCCGATTGAGTCATATCCTTTCGTCGTAATATTTCGACCTTCCCCGGAGTTAATGTAGTGTGAGGAATTAGTAGGGGATGTCCGTTTTTAATAGCCACTTGGTCCGCTAGCATTGTTCTCTTCACTCCCCCAAATGTGGCGTGAGCGCAGAGGTGGGTTGCGTAGAAAAATCAATACATCGAGATGTAACACCACCACCGGGCTCCCCGGCTCCCGCGGTACCAATATTCGCCACTGGTCGGACGTTCGTGGGTCGACTTGGCCCACTTCGGTTTAGGCTCTAAGCCAGCCTTGGCACCGATCGGCCAGCTCGGGTACGCGGGTACGCCAAACCCGAAAGGGCCGGGACCGTCGGCCTCCTGCACCCTCCCCTGCGTTCCGCCCTCGACTTACTCCGCGACTGCGGCCTGGGCCCTCTGGTCGAAGGCCCAGCCCGCGAAGCTCCTGAGAGCCCGGAAATTCTCGGGGGTGTCGGCTACCCCTCCAAGCTCCCAGGCCCCGTCCACGCCCATCCGTACCCCCATAGCCGCCGGGTCTCGCCGCTCCACGTACAGCCGGCAGTCCAGTAGGACGTGCGGGGAAGTTTCCTCGGCCTCGGTGCACCTGCACATCGGGGTCGCTAAGAGTGCCCTCCGATGGAGGTACTCGTTCAGCGAACCGTGCCCCGTCAGTACATAACCCGTGCACAGACCGAAGCAACTCCCTCTCAGGAGCCTCGCCGCTCCGCTGGGCTGAGGGACGAACAGGCGGGTGGTCTCGCCTTTCTGGCAGACTCGCCAGCGCTCGTCCCATTCGGCCCAGACGGCCTCGCGCGCCCGGGATTTACCCTCGGCTACCTCCTCGCCATGAACTCGGGGAAGCCCCCACGGGACGGGCTGGCCCTTTCGGAGGTAATAACCTGCCTCGAGGACCTTCGCCTCCAAGTCCCAGGGGAGCTCCCCCATGAGCACCGTCATCGCCTCCGTCGAAACGGTCCGGCAGACGAACAGTGTGGCGAGGAGGACCGAGCGCTGCGCCCGGTTGAGCTGCACTCTGGCCGTTGCCCTCGCCCTCACGAAGCCACCCCAGACCGAGGCGCCGTACATCGCGCACGGGATGAAGAGTCCCCGGTGCCAGGACCCAATGGTCCCGCGCCGGAGACCCCAGTCCCGTCGCATCACTCGCCGCAGCTGACAAACCAGGGAGGCGGTCTTCTCCCGGATTCCCCGAAGGTGCGGTCCAAAATTGAGCCGCTCTCCGACGAGGATACCCAGGTATCTGACCTCCTCCCTGTACGGCACGGCGCCCCGGTCCAAGAGGACCCTGGGGTGCCTGGTGCCCGCGAAACGGCCGCGGAGCACCATGCAGACGGTCTTGTCCCGGGAAATTTCGACCGCCGCACTGACACCCCACTCCCTCACCATCTCGAGCGACTCCGTGGCCCGAGTTTCGATACTCAGACGGGAGTCACCCGAGGAGATCAGGAGCGTGTCATCGGCGTAAGCAACGACCTCGATGTCCGCGTCGCGGAGCCGCCGCAGCAAGGGGTCGAGTGCCAGGTTCCAAAAAATGGGCCCCGACATCGATCCCTGCGGGCAGCCCCGCTCGACATCCAGCTCAACCTCACTATACCGGGAAGCCATGTAGGCCCGACGATCGCTGAAAAAGCTCCGCCAGACACCCAGCTCGGGGCATCGGGCGGAGCCCAAGATCCCGAGGATCGTGTCCCAGCTCAGGTTGTCGAAGGCCCCCTTGAAATCCACAAACGTGCCCAGCACGTATTTGTGGGGGGACTCTTCGACCACCTTCATCGCCAGGTGCCAGGCGTCCTCGGTGCCTCTTTTGGCCCTGAAACCAAACTGCCGGTCCGACAGGGAGTGGACCTCCCTGGCCTCAATCCTCCGTACCAGTATCTTCTCCAGCAGTTTGCCCAGCACCGAAAGAAGGCTGATCGGTCGATACGACCCGGCCTCGTCGGGCGGCTTCCCGGGACCCTTCAGTATGGCCACGACTCGAGCTCTCTTCCACTGGGATGGAAACACCCCAGCTTCCAAGCAGCCGTTGTACATGGCCAACATCAGGTCGGGCGCAAACCTGACGAGCGCCGCCGTCATCGGGACGGTGATGCCGTCAGGCCCGGGCGCGCTGCCCGCCCTCATCTTTTTGAGAGCGAGCTTCGTCTCCTCGAGGGAGATCGGAGTCGGGGGATCGGGCGCCGGATGGTCTGCCTCCTCCGGGGGCTCCCGCTCCGGGAGCCGTGGGAAGAAGCGCCCCAATAGCGTCCTGGCGCTCGCCTCCGAAGAGGTTGCGAGCTCTCTCCCGACCTTTACACCGCCGATGTCGACCGGGCCCCGCCGACCCCGGAGGATCCGATAAACGTCACCCCAGGGGTTAGCGATTCTGGGCCCGCCGACAAAGTCGCGCCAATCTCCCTCCTTCTTCTCGAGGACCAGACGATGGTAGCTCCGGTACAGCTCACGGTAAGCACCCCGGAGCACCTCCTGGTCCGCCGCGGGCGCCTCGCGCCTCCTCGCCCGCTGGAGTGCCACCCTGGCCCGTCTGGCGAGTCGCCTCGCCTGGGCCAGTTCCCGGCACCACCAGCGGGACCTCCTCCGCGGTGCCGTGCCCGCCGCCTGCAGCCGGGCGTCGTTCACTCCCTGAACGAGAGCGGCGACTGTCCCGGCGAAGGCAGCGGGCCCTTCCCTCGCCAACGCGTCGCGGTCGATGCCCTGCGCGGCCTGCGCAAGGGCACCGCCGTAGGCCACCCAATCGACGCCGACGGTCCGCCACCTGCGGACAGGTAGCGGAAGGTCGGCATCTCCGTCCATCCGGGAGAGGGTCACACAAATCGAATTGTGGCCCGAATGCACCAGTTCCGGCAGGATTACCCACCGGGCCCGATACACTCGCTCAAGACCCTTTCCCAGAGTGACGTCGATGTCCGACCTACCCGTGGGTCCGTCGAACGTCCAGTGACGGGACGGCTCGTTCAAGACCTCCACGTCGCGAGCGACTATGAAGGCCTCAAACTCGCCGCCCCTGACCTCGTTCTGGTGTCCCCTTAGGCGGTTTTTGGAGTGCCACAGGTGGGACACGGCGTTCGCATCCATGCCTGCTAGCACGGGCGCCCCTCGCAGCTCTGAGAACACCCACTCGAGGTATTCAAAGTAGCCGTCGAGGGGTACCCCGTGCCGGCAGTACACGGAGCTTAGGTACAAAGTACCAAAAACACCGCGTGCCCACACTGTGGCGCCTCCCCCACCGCCAGGGACAGTAGATAGGGACAGAGGGAATCTCGTTAATCCATTCATGCGCGTCACTAATTAGATGACGAGGCATTTGGCTATTTTTTTTTTTTTTTTTTTTTTTTTCCGAGTTGCAGAGGTGGAAATGCTTTATGCACGCGCAGTGATGATTTGCTGACTGATTTTGTGTGGGACTCCCTGTTTCCAGGTTTACCCACTAAAACCACCTCTTTTTCTCTCATTGTGCCTAAATGTAGGCAGCACATGTTCTATCCCGCAGTTGTTATCCGATGCCAGTGCGATGCGATGTTCTTCTCCTATGGGTGACTGATGTTGTGCTGTTGAACCTTTTGAGGCCGCAGACTCCTCCTATTAGGACTCTGCTGGACATGATCTTCAGTTCCCGCTTCTTTAATATTTTCGCGTCGATGAGTGACTGGGCTGATCTTCCGCTCCAGATTCCTCGGTATGATAGGGTTGCTGATGTGAAGGAGACTTCTCTGACTCTGTACTTTGCGATTACTGCATCTTTTAGTAGCTGGTATTTGGCAGTTTTATCTTCGTGGGCTCTTTCAAGGTCGACGTGTTCGCCGACCACTTGTGCGTCGATGACTATGGCTTTGTCGCCTTCTCTTGCGATCAGGTCTGGTTTTCGTAGACCTTCGGCTGTTTCAAAGCGCGGCTCGACTTCGACTGTCTCGTACTTCTGCTCCAGTGCCTTTTTAAGGTGTTTTACGACCGCATCATGCCGCTCTATGCGGGTCCGATGTGTCCTGTGGCATTTCTGGAGGACGTGATCGAGGGTTTCTATAGCCATGCAGCCTGCTCGGCAGGTCCGGTCTTTTAGGCGCCCTCGTGCCGTTCTTGATCTTGTTGGCATTGCGTTTATACGAAGTCTTACCGAGTTCGCGTAGTCACCACCACTGAGAAAGCGATTACCTTCCACGATCCACTGATGTTGTTGTGGCACTTTGTTTGACCCTTTTAAGGCCCTACCGTCAGTTGTCGAGTGGAGCATATTTGCCCATCTTTTGTCGAGGTCCTTGCTCGTGTTCAGGAACACTCGTCTTTCACGCAGTCTTCTCTCCGCACGCTCGATCTCCTGCGTGAGGTATGGGGAGGCTTGTCGGTCTATCCTTTTCAGGTTTTTCAACCGCTCCCACCTCCTGAGTGGCATAAGCCATCTCATTGATGGAATAGAGAGACCACCGTCTTTGGCGTTTGCATGAAAGTAAGCTTTGGAGACATCGTGTGGCAGCCTAAGCCATTTCCTGATGGCCATGCGCACCATTGTGTCGATCTTATTTAGGCGGCTCAGAGAGGTGTTTCCCAGGGACAAAAGATGGTAAAGTCCCGGTAGTACCATTATTCTGAGCGCAAATAGCCGTTGTTGTGGCTTCAATGGCGCCTTTGTCAGCTTTTCGAGCGCGATCTTAGTTTGCTCGATTTCGCTACCTTTCGATCTACCCTCAGGTGTAAAGGGTATCCCCAAATATCTCCACTCGTCTTCTCTCCGGAGGGCAGGCATAGCCTGACCCGAGCATGTAAATCGTGTCGTTCCGTCTACCGCGGTCTTCTTAATATGCGGTGCACTCTTTATTGCGACCGTGAAGGACTTGCCGGTGTTAATAGCAAGCCCGCAGCTGTCAAGATATGCAGAGAGTGTGTCTAGGGTCATTTGTAGACCTTGCGGAGTTGATGCCGTGAAAACAAGATCGTCTGCGAACGCTAAAGCGTTGTACAGATCACCCTCTATGTTTACTCCGACGTCAGGTGGTAATTGTCGGAGTAGTCTGTCCATTATCATATTGAATATGATAGGTGACAGGGGGTCGCCTTGTTTGACTCCGCAGAGAGGGGTGATCTCCTCTGATTCCCAGTCTTCGCAAATGACTCGCGTGGCGCTTCTTGCATATGTGTCCATTACATAGTCACCGAGGTGTGTTGGAATCCCCTTTGTGGCTAAAGTGTCCCTTATGGTGTTGTGGGACACTGAATCGAACGCTTTGGCAACGTCGATTGATGCCATATATAATGGTTTGAAATTTTGCCTGTGGTATCGGAGGATCAGGTCTAGGTCGAAAATGCTCTCGGCGCATCCGTCCACTGGAAGGAATGCCCGTTGCCTCGTGTCAAAATTGATGAATTTCAGAATTCTGTTTGCCAGGATCTTATGGTAGAGCCGGGTTATGACTGAGGACACCGTAATGGGTCTAAAGTCTCCCGGTTCTACGGCGCCATCCTTCTTGGGAATCAAGGTGGTCTTTGATTCCAAGAGGTGCTTAGGAAGCTTTCCGCATAGGAGGAATAAGTTCATTATTCCTGTCAGCACGTTCATAGGCATTGCCCTGAGCTGTCGTGCTGAGACCCCATCCGGTCCAGGAGATGTTGACAATGCTGGAAAAGCTTCCTTTATCTCTGTGGGACTGATTGGTGTCCACAGAGTTTCCGTGTTTTCACCACTCTGATTGGGGCTTACCCCCGGCGACTGGCCGTTCGCTTGCGTCATAACATTGGTCCAAAATGGAACCATAGTATCCCTTGCAGGGGTTTGCGACGCTTTCTTGTCCTTCAGGATGACCATGAGACAGTTTCCTGGATTTCTTTTCCATGCACGCTGAGTTGTTGCGTACTCTGCTCTTCGAGCCTGTCTCCTGGTAAGCGTTTGCTCAGGTATTGTCGTCGTAGGTCGGGTTCTTCGTCTCTGAGATGGTGGAAATATCTCGAGGAGATAAATCTCCAGACGTTCAAATATTCTCTCCAGCGGCCATGATGGCACGTTCTTGCATATTAGATCGAGGTCGTTCATTTGGAAGTCGGGTCCTCTTAGCGGTTTTAGTTTTGATAGTTCAGCCGTGATTGCCGTTCTTAGGGCTCGGACCTGGTCTTCGGTCTCGTTTCCGGCTTGAACCTGCGGTTCAGTTTCTTCGTCCGCATCCGCCAGTTCTTGCATATAGTTTAGGACCCTCTCCCTATGCCTCTGGGTCTTTCGCTGGCCTTTTATGGCCTCCAGAGTCCTGTTAGGAAAATGAGGAACCAGTGCTTGGTTGATAAATCTGGTGCCTTCTATTGTGAGTCTAGCTTCTAGCCTGGCTAGAAGGCTTGACTCTTCGGCATTCCACTGTCCTCTCCTAACTTGCATCTCCGCAACAACTCTCTCATCATACCAGTTCTTGTGTACGCGCTGTTCATGTACACCTCGTCCTCTCGCCGTGGCGAAGGTTCGTTCGCACCCTTGCATTCTGCACATCAGCATCTCGGGAACATTTGTCGGTCCGGAAGAGCCTGAGGGCTCTCCGGCGGTATCATTCGCATTATTGTTCATCCGAGGCTGTGTTTGATTTCTTGGGCCGACATTATTGTGGTAGACAGGGGCTGGCAACCCCCCCTACCGTTTGCACAGTGGTAGCGTCAGCTTCCCTATAAATAGGTACTGCCGGTGGGAACCGCGTGGAGGTGCTACTTGCTAACTATGCTCATCCTTAAAGTACAGAGTATCTAGGATATCTGACGATAAGAGAGTCATAGTTACTCCCGCCGTTTACCCGCGCTTGCTTGAATTTCTTCACGTTGACATTCAGAGCACTGGGCAGAAATCACATTGCGTCAACACCCGCGAGGGCCATCGCAATGCTTTGTTTTAATTAGACAGTCGGATTCCCCTAGTCCGTGCCAGTTCTGAGCTGAGCGTTGAATGGCGGCCGAAGAGGACGACCAAGACGGCGTGAACCGCCAAGGAAGCCTCGCAGCAAGGAAGATCCGCGGGAGGCCAAGGCACGGGACCGAGCTCGGATCCAACAGGCTACGCAAACTTTCGTAGGGTAACCCGCATTCACCTCGCCCAGGCCCGGCACGTTAGCCAAACCCGCTTCCCTAACAAGCCCGACGCGCCCCGCTCCTCAGAGCCAATCCTTATTCCGAAGTTACGGATCCAATTTGCCGACTTCCCTTACCTACATTAGTCTATCGACTAGAGGCTCTTTACCTTGGAGACCTGCTGCGGATATGGGTACGAACCGGCGCGACACCTCCACGTTGCCCTCTCCTGGATTTTCAAGGTCCGAGGGGAAGATCCGGACACCGCCGCAACTGCGGTGCTCTTCGCGTTCCAAACCCTATCTCCCTGCTAGAGGTTTCCAGGGAACTCGAACGCTTATACAGAAAAGAAAACTCTTCCCGGATCTCCCGACGGCGTCTCCAGGTCATTTTGGGTTACCCCGACGAACTCTCTTACGAGGGCCCGAATTGTATACGGTTCCGCTGCCGGGTTCCGGAATAGGAACCGGATTCCCTTTCGCCCAATGGGTGTGTGTCTTGTTATTATATAAAATAAAAAACATAATGACTTCAACACCATCATCAACATAGGATTTCTCCTAGGGCTTAGGATCGACTGACTCGTGTGCAACGGCTGTTCACACGAAACCCTTCTCCACGTCAGTCCTCCAGGACCTCGCTGGAGTATTTGCTACTACCACCAAGATCTGCACCGACGGCGGCTCCAGGCAGGCTCACGCCCAGACCCTTCTGCGCGCACCGCCGCGACCCTCCTACTCGTCAGGGCTTCATGACGGTGACTTTGAGAACAAAAGCGACCGCCTCACTTGCCACTGACGGCAGAGTATAGGCCCGACGCTTCAGCGCCATCCATTTTCAGGGCTAGTTGCTTCGGCAGGTGAGTTGTTACACACTCCTTAGCGGATTCCGACTTCCATGGCCACCGTCCTGCTGTCCTAAGCAACCAACGCCTTTCATGGTATCCCATAAGCGTCGACTTAGGCGCCTTAACTCTGCGTTTGGTTAATCCCACAGCGCCAGTTCTGCTTACCAAAATTGGCCCACTTGGCACTCTGATCCGAAATCTCGTGGCTTCACAGTTCAAGCAAGCCAGAGATCTCACCCATTTAAAGTTTGAGAATAGGTTGAGGTCGTTTCGGCCCCAAGGCCTCTAATCATTCGCTTTACCAGATGAGACTCGCATAAGTTCTTAGAACACGCGAGTGCCAGCTATCCTGAGGGAAACTTCGGAGGGAACCAGCTACTAGATGGTTCGATTAGTCTTTCGCCCCTATACCCAGTTCCGACGATCGATTTGCACGTCAGAATCGCTACGGACCTCCATCAGGGTTTCCCCTGACTTCGTCCTGACCAGGCATAGTTCACCATCTTTCGGGTCCCAACGTGTACGCTCTGGGTGCGCCTCTTCTCGTAATGAGAACGAGACGCCCCGGGAGTGCGGGACCGCATCGTGACGCGGCCCATCCTCCCTCGGTTGGCGCAAGGCCTACCTTCACTTTCATTGCGCCTTTAGGCTTAACAGATCCCAATGACTCGCGCACATGTTAGACTCCTTGGTCCGTGTTTCAAGACGGGTCCTGAAAGTACCCAAAGCAGTAGCGTCGCCGACCGGTATTTTGTAGAGCCAGTCCCAGGACACCCCCGGCCAACAGCTGGCCAGGCCCGGTGACGGCACTAAGTCCGTACATCCGGGAAACACTGGCCTCGCTTGCGGCGGGCCGGACGCAGTTCAAAATTGCGACTCAATACCGTGCGAGTACCGCCGGGCAGCTGGTCGGACAACCGGGGGTCTGCCACATGACGCCGTGAAGCGTAACACATGACGGGCACCCACCCGAGTCGTAGACCGACACCCAACGGGTCGCGACGTCCTACTAGGGGAGAAGTGCACGACGACGACACCCGGCAAATAAATGACACGGACGCGTGCGACGGGACCGAAGTCTCGAGCATCGCGAACCGCACATCGCCGGGATCGCTGACGATGAATCTCTCCATTCGAACTTTTGGGTTTCTCAGGTTTACCCCTGAACGGTTTCACGTACTCTTGAACTCTCTCTTCAAAGTTCTTTTCAACTTTCCCTCACGGTACTTGTTCGCTATCGGTCTCGTGGTCGTATTTAGCCTTAGATGGAGTTTACCACCCACTTAGAGCTGCACTCTCAAGCAACCCGACTCTAAGGAGAGATCCTCCCGAAACGCGTCTCGGTCGCTACAGGCCTGGCACCCTCTACGGGTAATTGGCCCCATTCAAGATGGACTTGGACTCGAGCATACGCTCCGGGATAAGTGGACCCTCCCGAACACTACATTTCCCAGCGGCAGTGCCGCGGGATTCAGTGCTGGGCTATTTCCTGTTCGCTCGCAGCTACTAAGGAAATCCTGGTTAGTTTCTTTTCCTCCGCTTAGTAATATGCTTAAATTCAGCGGGTAGTCTCGCCTGCTCTGAGGTCGTTGATTATATCGAAACCATGAGAATTCGCTCGAGACGCAAAAGTGAACGGAAGAGACGGGATTAATGATCGGGAAACCCGTGGGCATACCGCGTTCGATTGTACCACGAACCACACGCGTTGTTGTTTTCTTGCCTTGATTCTCTTTTACGTACGGCAACATGCTTAAGCGCTACACAACGGGCAAACAACTCGCGTACACGGTCATATCTGTCCTTTAAACTATTGTTATAGCTCCGGGACTCGATCGACCGGCCGTTGAGTGATATGCTCACCTTCACTTTTCAATGTGTGCGTTGACATTGCACGCACGAGAATCAATGGCGACAACGCGGTTCGGGAACACGCCCTTCGAAACACGTCATTACGCGTTCGAATGGTATTTTCACGATCTCTCGGACTCAGCTCAACTTTGGCTCGGCTCGGTTCTCATAGAGCCTCGCGCCCGCGAGCCGTTACAGTGTTTATTAGGCACGATAATGGCGACGCAGACGCTTCTTCGCGGGGTCCGGATCGAGAGTTACTCGATCTCCGTGACCGGGCGAATGTTTCATTTCAAGCGACGCCGATCGTTCCCCAGCGCATTTGCTGGTTCCCAACCGACGAACGCCCAATAGATTCGCTAGCGAAATAATCGCAGCAGTCTTACTTTTATGCATAAACGACCCTCAGCCAGGCGTGGTCCGGGAATTGTATCCGTGGACCGCAATGTGCGTTCGAAATGTCGATGTTCATGTGTCCTGCAGTTCACAAGTTGACGCGCAATTAGCTGCGTTCTTCATCGACCCACGACCCAAGTGATCCACCGTTCAGGGTAATCATATACAAATTTGTGCGTTACAAACAGCATTACTGAAATTAGTGTTCTTAAATTTCGAATCACGTCGACAAGACGGTCTCGCGAGCCCAAACCTTGTGAGGAAATGCGACTCGCGAAGTCACAGATCACGGAATTTTTCGTTCCGCGAACGCGACGGCAAAACGGCCGAAAGTCCGGGTGCGCTTTTGGTATGTGTTCTCACGTTCAATAATCGAACACATGCGCGCGATCATCACGAATTGAAGCGGCTGGGTGCTTGCTCACGCAGATCGTATTACGATCTTGGGCGTATTTTCATTTAAAAACCTTGGAAAACATTGAGCACGATTGCACGCGCAGTGTTTCCTCCCGGGGCATACGAATACCATCGGTAGAAAATCGCGAAGATCGTTCCTCCCGTGAAACAGTGTTTCCGAGAACGAAGCGACACTCCGCCTTCCCACGCAAACGATGGACTCGTATTTTGTGCCCCATTAGGTTGCCCGCGGTGAGCAGCAACAACACAGCCCGCCTTTCGGCGCTGGATTGCACGGGAACACGTTGAAGAATATAATATTCTTCGAACTGCTCCCTCGTTCGAATGAGAGCGGAGCGAAAGAGTTATACACTTTTCTCGCTCCAACTTCCCGAGATCACGTCGATATTGACACAAAGTCATCATCAACGTCGCACGCGTTTGCGTCCGAGAGACGAACGTAACCGGACGGTGCGTCAACACCGCGATCGGAGCGTCTGTCGGAGATCTCAAATTTTTCGTTCAAAAGATTTTTATTCGCGGCCGCCCCCGACCAATCTCCTCTCCGAGGGAAAGAAGATAGGAACACAGACAGCGGACGCGAAAACATACGTCATGTGCTTTTTTCACATACGTTAATGATCCTTCCGCAGGTTCACCTACGGAAACCTTGTTACGACTTTTACTTCCTCTAAATGATCAAGTTTGGTCATCTTCCCGGCAACATCGGCAATGCCGGAGCACTGCCGCGCACCAGTCCGAAGACCTCACTAAATCATTCAATCGGTAGTAGCGACGGGCGGTGTGTACAAGGGGCAGGGACGTAATCAACGCGAGCTTATGACTCGCGCTTCCTGGGAATTCCTCGTTCATGGGGAATAATTGCAAGCCCCAATCCCTAGCACGAAGGAGGTTCAGCGGGTTACCCGGGCCTTTCGGCCAGGGAAGACACGCTGATTCCTTCAGTGTAGCGCGCGTGCAGCCCAGAACATCTAAGGGCATCACAGACCTGTTATTGCTCAATCTCGTGCGGCTAGACGCCGCCTGTCCCTCTAAGAAGATTTGTTTGTACGTCGGTAGTAAAAACCGCCCGGCCGAAACCGGGGGCCTTCGAGATACCAGAAAGTACGCCTATTTAGCAGGCTAGAGTCTCGTTCGTTATCGGAATTAACCAGACAAATCGCTCCACCAACTAAGAACGGCCATGCGACACCACCCACCGAATCAAGAAAGAGCTATCAATCTGTCAATCCTTCCGGTGTCCGGGCCTGGTGACGTTTCCCGTGTTGAGTCAAATTAAGCCGCAGGCTCCACTCCTGGTGGTGCCCTTCCGTCAATTCCTTTAAGTTTCAGCTTTGCAACCATACTTCCCCCGGAACCCAAAAGCTTTGGTTTCCCGGAAGCTGCCCGCCGAGTCATCGGAGGAACTTCGGCGGATCGCTAGCTGGCATCGTTTATGGTTAGAACTAGGGCGGTATCTGATCGCCTTCGAACCTCTAACTTTCGTTCTTGATTAATGAAAACATTTTTAGCAAATGCTTTCGCTTCTGTCCGTCTTGCAACGATCCAAGAATTTCACCTCTAACGTCGCAATACGAATGCCCCCATCTGTCCCTATTAATCATTACCTCGGAGTTCCGAAAACCAACAAAATAGAACCGAGGTCCTATTCCATTATTCCATGCACACAATATTCAGGCGAGGATAGCCTGCTTTAAGCACTCTAATTTGTTCAAAGTAAACGTACCGGCCCACCTCGACACTCAATGAAGAGCACCACGATGGGATATTAGTTGGACCGCCCCGTGAAGAGCTAAGCCCACCGGTAGGACGTCTCACTGCATGCTAGTTAAACACCGCGAGCGGTGAACCAACATCGTGACACACAGATTCAACTACGAGCTTTTTAACCGCAACAACTTTAATATACGCTATTGGAGCTGGAATTACCGCGGCTGCTGGCACCAGACTTGCCCTCCAATGGATCCTCGTTAAAAGATTTAAAGTATACTCATTCCGATTACGGGGCCTCGGATGAGTCCCGTATCGTTATTTTTCGTCACTACCTCCCCGTGCCGGGAGTGGGTAATTTGCGCGCCTGCTGCCTTCCTTGGATGTGGTAGCCGTTTCTCAGGCTCCCTCTCCGGAATCGAACCCTGATTCCCCGTTACCCGTTACAACCATGGTAGGCGCAGAACCTACCATCGACAGTTGATAAGGCAGACATTTGAAAGATGCGTCGCCGGTACAAGACCGTGCGATCAGCACAAAGTTATTCAGATTCACCAAGGTAAACGGTGGACGGGAGACCCGCCACCGATTGGTTTTGATCTAATAAAAGCGTTCCTTCCATCTCTGGTCGGAACTCTGGTTTGCATGTATTAGCTCTAGAATTACCACAGTTATCCAAGTAAATGTGGGTACGATCTAAGGAACCATAACTGATTTAATGAGCCATTCGCGGTTTCGCCTTAATGCGGCGTGTACTGAGACATGCATGGCTTAATCTTTGAGACAAGCATATGACTACTGGCAGGATCAACCAGGGAGCTTCGTATAACGTATTGTATACGTTTACTCTGAGCTCTACGTGAGAGCTCTTAAGTGCGAGCCGATGATCTGCACGCACGCCTCGAAACGAATTTCGTGCGGCGTTCAGTATCACGACACGACACCCTCTTTTCTGTTAACTTTTTCAGAGCCGCGTTTTGAGCGACTCCACGGATCGCATAAACATATTTGGATATGCGAACCCGCCTTCGGCTTCTTTTCAAATATTCTCCGTATGAGTACTCGACGCTAGGAATAATAATTCACAAAGCGACTGGAAGTGCCTTTGAAATTTTATTTCGAAAGAGCACGTTACACGTTTGCACGCTTTTGAAGCGCGAACGTTTCTTTTATACTCGCGCCCGGTACTGGGTGAGTCGATGCTCGGTCATATTTTTTATTGCCAAATCTCTTGCGAGAATTGATGCAATGTGTATAGATCGCTACCGCCTAGGGCGTTAACCACGTAAAGGGCCATTCGGTCAAAGACACCGACCCGTGGTTGTGCTGCGTTAGGCATGAAGAAAGAAATATCGAACATTGTAAACGTCAAGACGAAGTTACGTCATTCTCTTTTTTTCTGACCTCGTCGTCGTCGCCGCCGACGACGACGAGACTTTATAGAGGTACGAGGCCCAACTTACTTGACCTACAGTCCGGTGGCGATTAACATGGGATCAGCCGGGCCAAAAATGAAAATTTCACTGATGATGTGCGCACGTACCCAATCGGGAAACATAATTTGGCGCATATCGTTCGAAGGCGAATAAATTTTGTCTCTCAAAGCAGAAACTCGCTAAGAAGCGTTCGAAAACAGTTCGATTGGTCACAATCTCAGAAACATAAATTTTGTTTAACCTTGAAGTTCGTGAAATTTTCGAATTTTCTGAACATTAGGATTTGCGGTAGATCGAAGAAGTTGAAAGAGAGAGAAAAAGTTCGTGTTATATTTTGGACTATTTTTCGAATAGACCGAGCTTGTCGACCGTCCGAGAGCTCGTCGGACGATCTACGCCCGAGAGAGAAGACGGGCGTGGACCGTCCGAGAGCTCGTCGGACGATCTACGCCCGAGAGAGAAGACGGGCGTGGACCGTCCGAGACCTCGTCGGACGATCCACGCCCGAGAGAGAAGACGGGCCTGGACCGTCCGAGAGCTCGTCCGACGATCTACGCCCGAGAGAGAAGACGGGCGTGGACCGTCCGAGAGCTCGTCGGACGATCTACGCCCGAGAGAGAAGACGGGCGTGGACCGTCCGAGAACTCGTCGGACGATCTACGCCCGAGAGAGAAGACGGGCGTGGACCGTCCGAGAGCTCGTCGGACGATCTACGCCCGAGAGAGAAGACGGGCGTGGACCGTTCGAGAACTCGTCGGACGATCTACGCCCGAGAGAGAAGACGGGCGTGGACCGTCCGAGACCTCGTCGGACGATCTACGCCCGAGAGAGAAGACGGGCGTGGACCGTCCGAGAACTCGTCGGACGATCTACGCCCGAGAGAGAAGACGGGCGTGGACCGTCCGAGACCTCGTCGGACGATCCACGCCCGAGAGAGAAGACGGGCCTGGACCGTCCGAGAGCTCGTCCGACGATCTACGCCCGAGAGAGAAGACGGGCGTGGACCGTCCGAGAGCTCGTCGGACGATCTACGCCCGAGAGAGAAGACGGGCGTGGACCGTCCGAGAACTCGTCGGACGATCTACGCCCGAGAGAGAAGACGGGCGTGGACCGTCCGAGAGCTCGTCGGACGATCTACGCCCGAGAGAGAAGACGGGCGTGGACCGTCCGAGAACTCGTCGGACGATCTACGCCCGAGAGAGAAGACGGGCGTGGACCGTCCGAGACCTCGTCGGACGATCTACGCCCGAGAGAGAAGACGGGCGTGGACCGTCCGAGAACTCGTCGGACGATCTACGCCCGAGAGAGAAGACGGGCGTGGACCGTCCGAGAACTCGTCGGACGATCTACGCCCGAGAGAGAAGACGGGCGTGGACCGTCCGAGAACTCGTCGGACGATCTACGCCCGAGAGAGAAGACGGGCCTGGACCGTCCGAGAGCTCGTCGGACGATCTACGCCCGAGAGAGAAGACGGGCGTGGACAATCCGAGAGCTCGTCGGACGATCTACGCCCGAGATAGAAGACGGGCCTGGACAATCCGAGAGCTCGTCGGACGATCTACGCCCGAGAGAGAAGACGGGCCTGGACCGTCCGCGAGCTCGTCGGACGATCTACGCCCGAGAGAGAAGACGGGCGTGGACCGTCCGAGAACTCGTCGGACGATCTACGCCCGAGAGAGAAGACGGGCGTGGACCGTCCGAGAACTCGTCGGACGATCTACGCCCGAGAGAGAAGACGGGCGTGGACCGTCCGAGAACTCGTCGGACGATCTACGCCCGAGAGAGAAGACGGGCGTGGACCGTCCGAGAACTCGTCGGACGATCTACGCCCGAGAGAGAAGACGGGCGTGGACCGTCCGAGAGCTCGTCGGACGATCTACGCCCGAGAGAGAAGACGGGCGTGGACCGTCCGAGAGCTCGTCGGACGATCTACGCCCGAGAGAGAAGACGGGCGTGGACCGTTCGAGAACTCGTCGGACGATCTACGCCCGAGAGAGAAGACGGGCGTGGACCGTCCGAAAACTCGTCGGACGATCTACGCCCGAGAGAGAAGACGGGCGTGGACCGTCCGAGAACTCGTCGGACGATCTACGCCCGAGAGAGAAGACGGGCGTGGACCGTCCGAGAACTCGTCGGTCGATCTACGCCCGAGAGAGAAGACGGGCGTGGACCGTCCGAGAACTCGTCGGACGATCTACGCCCGAGAGAGAAGACGGGCGTGGACCGTCCGAGAACTCGTCGGACGATCTACGCCCGAGAGAGAAGACGGGCGTGGACCGTCCGAGAGCTCGTCGGACGATCTGCGCCCGAGGAAGAAACGTTTATGATGCCCAGTGGAGGAATTCCAAAGTTACTCTGCCCTCGTAGTCTAATATACCTATTATTCGACTCTGATTTCTCGTGTTGGAAGAAACAAGTACTATTTTACGCGCATTGCTTGACGTTGAAAAAATTTACATTTGACGCGCATTGCTTGACTTCGAAATAAAAAAAAGTTACATTCGACGCGCATTGCTTGAGGCTGAAAAATAATTTATTCGAGTCTGATCCCTCCTGTTGGAAGAAACATTCAATGTTTTTCGCGTATTACTTTTCTATTACCCTGAAAAATAGACCAAACGAGTCTGTTTTCCCGTGCTGCAAGAAACAAGTTATATTCGACGCGCATTGCTTGACTTTGAAATAAACAGTTGAATTCGACGCGCATTACTTGACAACGAAAAATTTACTATTCGAGTCTGATTTTTTTTCGTGCTGTAAGAAACATGTCATATTTGACGCGCATTACTTGGCTCTGAAAAGAAATTTAGATTTTACCCGCATTGCTCTACGTTGAAGTAAAAAATTAAATTTGGCGCGCATTGCTTGACTATGAAAAAAAAATTATTTTTCACGCGCATCGCTTTACTCTGAAAAATAATTTATTCGAGTCCATTTTCTCGTGTTGTAAGAAACAACTCGTATATATTTGACGCGCATTGCTTGACTTGTAAAAAAATAAAATTTTCTTTCACGCGCATTGCTTGACTCTGAAAAATAATTTATTCCTGTCCGTTTTCTCGTGTTGTAAGAAACAAGTCGTATATATTTGACGCGCATTGCTTGACTTGGGAAAAAAGAAAATTTTTATTTCACGCGCATTGCTTGACTCTGAAAAATAATTTATTCCTGTCCGTTTTCTCGTGTTGTAAGAAACAAGTCGTATATATTTGACGCGCATTGCTTGACTTGAAAAAAAATAAAATTTTCTTTCACGCGCATTGCTTGACTAGCGATGGAAAGATCGAATACGAAAGATGCAAGCACTCAACTCACCCTCGAAGGAAATGGAAAATTAAGCAACGAACATTTAAACGCGCAACAACTAAGGCAAAAAAAAACCAGTGTTGGAAAATTCGAACCATGCAAAGTACCCGGTAACTACGACCTTTAGGTCACCTCCAGTTCACTACTCGGAGGATTATTCAGGTACGGAAGAAGAGAATTTGGACGAAGTAACGGAACCCAATTTTCGATCGCCAACGGAAGCTACAACAGCAGCACCGAAACGTGGACGCGGAAGACCGAGGAAAAACCCAATCAGTTTACAATCCAAAGTGATAATCAAAAGAAGACCCAGGAAAAATCCCGTCATACAATTTTCGCTCCCACGGCAAAACGAGGACTAGGAAGACCACGAACAACACCCACAAATATCACACCAATGCAAGATTTGGAACATCAATCCAGCAACACCGAAGACAATCGAACTACAACCAATAGAAATTTTATCGGACATACCAGTCGATACCGACAACAACGGTTCTAACGATGTTTCAATCGGAAATCGTGCAGAAACCCGTACAACAAGAAAAATACGCAAACAGGTCAACGATCTCTTCGATAAAGAAATAATTCAACCATCCTCATCACCATTTAATTCACCTGTTTACCTCATACAAACTGTATAGACATATGTCAACGCCAATCCGCCAACAAGGAACACGTTTTGCATTTATTAAACCATCGACGCGATTTACCGCAATTTCAACAGACTATGAAAACTATTTTACTTTAGCAGATTTAAGTAACTGCAAACTAATGTCAACACGATACATTTGCGACAGAACAAACTCTGTACAACACGTTAACGACAAAGCAGAATGTGAAGTTCAGCTACTCACAATTTGAAAATCTCGAACTTTGCGACATTCAACCAAAAACTCTCAGCCAAACATATTGGATCAAAATTCGAAACGCTAACGCATGGCTGTACGCAGCACCAATACCCGAAAATTTGTACATCTACTGCGATAATGACAAATCCGACATCAAAATGATAACAGACTTAGGTACACTAGAAATAGAACCATCATGCCAAGCAAAAAAAAAAACCAAACCACGAAACTCGTCCCCTCATTTGAAATAAGTATAGTACGCCACGTCAATTCCTGCCGTAAATTAGCTTTAAACATAACCGAAAGAATCAAAAACTCTGTAAACGCAACGGATACTCTAAACATTACAGAAATATAAGTTGAAACCGAACTACCCTCGGAATAACTGTCGAATTTGGATAACGTCCGTAATGATTTAACAAGAAACGAAATGGCATTGTAATTACTAATAGCAAAAGCACAAGAAATAATCAAGATACAACGCATTCATGATAGACTATCAACAATTAAATCAATACTTAAATTCGGAGAAATCTCACTAGGTTCAATTCTCGTACTTGCAACAATTGGCTGGAGATTTTCAATGTTTGCAAAAATATCATCATTCAGAGCAATATCTTGCTTCACAAAAACATAATCAAAAAGAAATTCGGAATACAGACATAAGTCATAACATAGTACATTGAACGTAAAACCTCATAGAGCGAGAACGAAGTACACCACGAGCGATTACGTATTGTAGAGAAATTATACCATAAGATTTGAGCTAACCAAATATTTTGCCCACCTATAAACAAAAGGAACCAACGGAATCCTTATTTCACACCTTCATTCTGAACTTCAAAACAATTATCAAAATCATACCTTAACTGCATAGCATAATCACGTTCTTAATTAGAGGCCCAAAAAGAATGAACCTCACTATTTTTTTTTATAACACTCGATTGAGTCCATGACACCCGAACCGGATCCATTCCCATCACTAATAACATATCATATCCACTAACCACCAGCGAACTAATCACGTTTAGAATGTTTCAGAATCTTTGGAAATTTAGGTACAATACCCATCGGAAAATAAGAATTTGAGTAAGCAACAATTGGAAAACCAAAATTTAAAAAAGAAGCATCATTTAAAAAGAAGACTTATTCGGAATTGGAACCAAGACAGAGCAATAACAACACTTGAAAAGGAAAACGAATAAAGAGGAGACAACCAATAAAAAAAAAAAGAAAAGAAAAGGAAAACCAACCATATGTAACAACCAACCAATAATGATAAACGACACCAACCATACCTATCCGAAATAACACCCCACCCCTACTAACACGGACAACTAACCAATTTATCTAGTTACAGATTACCAGAAAAGGACAAACAGATCATAAAAAGGGATTTTAAGGAAAACCAGAGTCACCAAAATTTACCAATAAAGAACCAGCAATACAGTGAAGAACCGAAATACTACAACCCCTAAAACAATGAGATTAACGAGACCCTTACATACTTTCACACAACCCTTCTCATGAACAACACAAAATTTTATATAGAGTCACACTTAAAATGAACCTCATGTACAATCATTTTCATTATATAGAGTCACGAAAACAGCAAATTTGTAACCTACGATGCGGAGCCTCATTTTGTAAGAGGGGGAGTGTCACGGGAGCACCCTATATATTTAATTCTTTCCAAACTCTTTCCCACATTTGTACCCGATATCTCACATCCGTTCTTAACTAGTCCAGGAACCGGGTTCGAAAAAGGGCCTTTTCATGACACCGGGCCAGAACGATTCTAACCGATGGATTCGTGTAGGGCTGATGTCCCTGTAGTCCAGGAACCGGGTATTTTTAGGTGACACCGGGCCAGAACGATTCTAACCGACGGATTCGTGTAGGGCTGATGTCCCTGATGAAGGCCTACTACTTTCCAACCACAGATTTTGGGGGGCTTTTTTTTGGCACGCGATCAAAGTTGGCAAAATCATGTTTTTGAGAGATAGCGTGGAAACTATTGATCGGAGAAAAAAAAAGTTCAGTAACTATTTGTAGATATTAGAAAAACAAACAGTTTGGCGGGTGGCAAATTAAAATCGGTTCATTAGATCGCCCGCAAACAATTAAAAACCAGCTAAAATGGCCATTTTTATTATAACCCATTGTTAATAAAAAAATGCGTGTAGAGCTTTAAAAATCTCAGAATATATGCCCCTCGGTACCCTTAACAAGTGTGCAAAATTTGGGCCCGATCGGATGAATAGTTTTTGAGAAAGGCTATTTGTTATTAAAAAACCGACTGTTTTTGCGAGGAATTTGCAGGCCGGGAGAGTGTCGCAGTGCAATAAAACAAAAACGAAATTAATCCGAAAGAGTCGAACTGTCATGTACACTTTGGGGCAAATCGATTTTTTATTGTTAAAGGGGTGAAAAACGGCTCTAAAAATAGGGTACGATTTTTACTCATAAACAAATGGAATTCCTTCGCGAGTTTTCAAGTTACAGAGTCGCGACTGACATCATTCGAAAGCGGTTATTTTTCTACGAATTTATAAGAAAAAAAAATTGCAAAAAGTTAATTAGGTGAAGATAAAAAAATTTGTTTTTTAATAATTATTGCTGCGACTCATTCTAACGTAGAGCGCGAAAAATTGGACAGCGTACAGAGTAAGACTTATGCTAACTAGAGAAAAATCGGCGGAAAAATCCCATATAAATTTATTGTTCATTTCAGCGGTTTAACGAGACGCCAAATGTGACGTCGTGTTTGGCGGCAGAGTGGGGGTAGTCGTCTCCAGCTCGCACGCGGTCGCGTGAAAAGTGAACTCGCGCGTTCAAATTCCACCAACATGGAATATCTCCGGCGCAAATTAACTTATCAAGTTGTTTTTTTTTTATTCGGGCTAACTTTTTCCGCTGATCATAATTTTGTCATTGATAATTCTGAAAAATTGAAAATTCACCTCCAAATTTATTGATAATTTTTTATTAATTTTTTTAACACTAGTTTTTACTCAACTTTTGGGTGAAATCGGATTCGAATATCATCGCTGTGATGTTCTTCAACTACTGTACGGAGTAAAAAATAATTCAATGAAAAATATTTTGTTAGCGGAGCACGTGTCATTCCGTTTTCAAAAAAATGAACAATTGAGGCCATTACGACGTCGAAAAACACCACATCTTCTCAAATTTGAAAAATCTTTGTCTTTCGTAGACGTAATGGCCTCAATTGTTCATTTTTTTGAAAACGGAATGACACGTGCTCCGCTAACAGAATATTTTTCATTGAATTATTTTTTACTCCGTACAGTAGTTGAAGAACATCACAGCAATGATATTTGAATCCGATTTCACCCGAAAGTTGAGTGAAAAATAGTGTAAAAAAATTAATAAAAAATTATCAATAAATTTGAAGGTGAATTTTCAATTTTTCATAATTATCAATGACAAAATCATGATCAGCGGAAAAAGTTAGCCCAAATAAAAAAAAAAACAACTCGATAAGTTAATTCGCGCCGGAGATATTCCATGTTGGTGGAATTTGAACGCGCGAATTCACTTTTCACGCGAGCGCGCGTGAGTCGGAGACGACTACCCCCACTCTGCCGCCAAACGCGACGTCACGTTTGGCCTCTCGTTAAACCGCTGAAATGAACAATAAATTTATATGGGATTTTTCCGCCGATTTTTCTCTAGTTAGCATAAGTCTTACTCTGTACGCTGTCCAATTTTTAGCGCTCTACGTTAGAATGAGTCGCAGCAATAATTATTAAAAAACAAATTTTTTTATCTTCACCTAATTAACTTTTTGCAATTTTTTTTTCTTCTAAATTCGTAGAAAAATAACCGCTTTCGAATGATGTCAGTCGCGACTCTGTAACTTAAAAACTCGCGAAGGAATTCCATTTGTTTATGAGTAAAAATCGTACCCTATTTTTAGATCCGTTTTTCACCCCTTTAACAATAAAAAATCGATTTGCCCCAAAGTGTACATGACAGTTCGACTCTTTCGGATTAATTTCGTTTTTGTTTTATTACACTGCGACACTCTCCCGGCCTGCAAATTCCTCGCAAAAACAGTCGGTTTTTTAATAACAAATGGCTTTTCTCAAAAACTATTCATCCAATCGGGCCCAAATTTTGCACACTTGTTAAGTGTACCGAGGGGCATATATTCTGAGATTTTTAAAGCTCTACACGCATTTTTTTATTAACAATGGGTTATAATAAAAATGGCCATTTTCGCTGGTTTTTAATTGTTTGCGGGCGATCTAATGAACCGATTTTAATTTTCCACCCGCCAAACTGTTTGTTTTCCTAATATCTACAAATAGTTACTGAACTTTTTTTTTCTCCGATCAATAGTTTCGACGCTATCTCTCAAAAACATGATTTTGCCAACTTTGATCGCGTGCCAAAAAAAAGCCCCCCAAAATCTGTGGTTGGAAAGTAGTAGGCCTTCATCAGGGACATCAGCCCTACACGAATCCGTCGGTTAGAATCGTTCTGGCCCGGTGTCACCTAAAAATACCCGGTTCCTGGACTATTTCTGGGGATAGCATGTTGTGGTAACATCATCATTTGTCGATATTAATTACATACGTACCAATTAGAATGGAATTTAGCATACATTCTAATTTGAATCCTACATATTCCTTTATATATTACATAAGACGGTTATGTATAGTTGGCAGACGTAAATGACAAATCACTTTTTTAATAATTTATATCGTTTGCGAATTGTTTTCGATAATTAATGATCGTAATTTTATAGTTTTCGAATTAATACTTTGTTAATAATAAATAAAAATTTATTGGTGTATAGTTAGCAGAACTTAATTCAGAATGACTTTTTTTTTTTAATAGATCAGAAATAATTTAGGCAACGTGTATGCGATGTCAAAATTGTTTTCGAAATGATTGTTTAACCGAAATAATTAAATTAACAATCAACTATCCTGTGATCAAAAATAAGAACTCAGCTTTATTTCTTGGGGATATTCCTAGGGATTTTCCGGGGTTTACATACCGTGTCTCTAGTTATCTGTACTACCTCCGTTAAGCTAGCCCCAAATTTATTTTTCAAAATTTTCGTTTGTGCGAATCGTTCGAAAACCCTTTGCGAGCAAGGTTTGACAGTTGAAAAAACTGTTGGACAGTTAATATTTGATTTGATATTAAATAACTATTCAGTGCGTGATTTCCCTTTGATTTCCCCTAGTTTCCGATTACTTCCGGTCCGCGGAGTGCATATGCGCAGTGCATATGCGCAGTGTATATGCGCGGTGTATCCAAAAACCGCGACAGCGAGCAGCGATGCTCGGGTGACTCGGGTCATTCTTGAACACTTTTACAAGACGTTTTCATCTCCAAAGGCGAATACCGTACGAGTACGATGGAAATGAAGGACACCGTGACTCTCTGGTAAAGCAAGACGATATTTTTTTTACAATTTTTTTTCCCTTTGATCCTCTTTCTTGCCTCCCCGGCGAGGTTAAATCTGACAAACCACAAGCCCTCGACTGACATCAGTTACGGGACTCAATTTAGCATGAAAAACAGTCCCATGTACCAACCGGGAACCATTGGTAATTAAAAATTGAGCCAAAGCGATTTTTTTTTGCTTTATCGACTTTTTGTCTACAATTTCTTTGCTGGTTTGACTATTTTCAGGATTTACTATCACCAACAGTGTTCCGAAAGTTGGACAATTGCTCACAGCCGTCTGGAATTCCACTTATCGTTTCAAAATTTCACGCGCCGGTTTTCTCTATACTAGAGGATCTTTCGACTAACGCGAATCCAATGAGAATGCCAGTGCGAGTGGCAGCAGCAAATATAATCACAAGCGGACCACCGATCGTTCGGACATGCCACCACCTCCGTCGCTAGCCTGGAGCACATGCAGCGATTCCGGAACATGACCAGTAGACGCAGTGAGTTATTTTTTTTTCTTTCTCTAAACCGTTCGAGTACATGCTGGGTCATTTTGACCCAAACGATTTTATGTCACCAATTGTTTCCCATTTAATGGCAACGAATCCATTGTGATTAAGTTTTCGTTGTCGTCAAAAAATAAATTTAGCGCCATAAAATACGTATATCCAGCAAACAAAATACTGGTACGGTACGGTACGCCCGTAAGCTGGCACAATAGCGTACCGTACCGTACCAGTGTTTTGTTTGCTGGGTAGTTTACTTACAAAAAAACGTCTCTATAACAAAAATGGATATTTAGCGGAATCCAACGATTTGTAAAACGCTTTGGCTCAGATTGACCTAATATACACTTATAGAAGGTATGCACTCGAGGGACTAAATCTTTTTCCTTTTCTCGAATTCATGGAGTTTGAAAATAATAACAATTTTGACGTTGATTGAATTCAGAACGTCAGAAACGTACGTCGCTGAGAAGGACGATGAAAATCATGGAAAATTGAATAATAATGACAAGTATCTGTTTTTCATCAGGTCATCAAATCTTCTATGAATCACGTTTTTTTGCTCGGATTTTGCAAAGATTGCTCGGGGATGATTCTTCCCCCTGACGCGAATTCCGATTTGTCTCCCCTTTGCAGCTCACTCGGACCGGCGCCGAACATATTCATCAAAACATTTTGGAATGTCGCACCTGCGGACTCATCGGATCTTCGTGCTGCTGCACCGAATGCGTACGAATTTCCAACAAGTTTGATATGTGATTAGAAATAAATAATTAAAAATCGGCGGAAGGAAAAAATATATATTCTCGCTTCAGAAGCACAGAGGATCGGTTGTGAGTTTTAGATTTTTTCACTTATAATTGCGGGTGTGATAGCGCGAAAATTCCAGTTCACGAAATTAAGGTTCCTAATTAACGAATTAGGGAACTTCATTATAAATTTGTTTATTATTAGGTCCCTAATTAATTAATTGGGGGCCTGATAATGGAAAATAAATAATACATCAGATCGAGTTAATTCTCATTGTTTTTTTGTCTACAGAAGCGAATACATTCTTCCTATTCTGGTACAAACGGTCGGACTAAAATTCGGAGAACAACGACAATCCCGATTGGCTCCGCGATAATATTCCGCTTTGGCAAATTGGAAAACTCCGTCGTCCGATGGCTTGGTCGCCGAATCTGACATGCCCGATCACGATCTCGAATCTCTGCGCTTCAGTCGTCAGGCTCTCGAGCGTTTACTGATTTTGTCGTCAAGGCGGCACCGCTCTTCTTGAAAAATTCACCCAGTCGTTGCTCGTCAAGTGGTTATGTATAGTTGGCAGACGTAAATGACAAATCACTTTTTTAATAATTTATATCGTTTGCAAGTTGTTTTCGATAATTAATGATCGTAATTTTATAGTTTTCGAATTAATACTTTGTTAATAATAAATAAAAATTTATTGGTGTATAGTTAGCAGAACTTAATTCAGAATGACTTTTTTTTTAATAGATCAGAAATAATTTAGGCAACGTGTATGCGATTTCAAAATTGTTTTCGAAATGATTGTTTAACCGAAATAATCAAATGAACAATCAACCATCCTGTGATCGAAAATAAGAACTCAGCTTTATTTCTTGGGGATATTCCTAGGAATTTTCCGGGGTATACATACCGTGTCTCTATTTATCTGTACTACCTCCGTTAAGCTAGCCCCAAATTTATTTTTCAAAATTTTCGTTTATGTGAATCGTTCGAAAATCGAAAACCCTTTGCGAGCAAGGTTTGAGAGTTGAAAAAACTGTTGGACAGTTAATATTTGAATTGATATTAAATAACTATTTAGTGCGTGATTTCCCTTTGATTTCCCCTAGTTTTCGAATACTTTCGGTCCGCGGAGTGCATATGCGCAGTGTATATGAGCATTATATCTGATATCAGCTGGGGAGTGGAGCGAGCAGCTGTGCTGGGGTTATACTTGACATCGTCAACGGGGATAAAAAACAGAAAAAAACAGTCCCAAATAACTTTTGGGATGATTAAAGCGATGTCTGATAGATTTTGCCGCCGCTAAGTGTGTACGTGTGTGTGCGTATGCATCGGCGGACATGAACAATCAGCAGTTGCAGTTTGTATAATTTTGTTGGACGAAGCGAGGAAAGAAAAAAAAATCGTTGAAACGTGTTTCGCTGGATGAGTGAATGAGACTAAGACTACGCAAATTCCTTAGTTCGATAACTTCCGATTACGTTCGGTGCCGTACAACCGTAATTTTTATTCTACCTATGTTATTTTTGAAAGTGCTTGCAAAGAGCATGTCCAATTGCTCTTGGGTTCGGTGGTTTATCAATTCAAACATTATAAGCATGCTGTGATTTTCTTTACAACAAAACATTCCCGTTTTCAATAGAGACATTTTTTATAACTTTTGTGACCGTCTCTTGTCGCGATTTTCGTCAATTGATCTTGAAAAGACTCTTCCGAACAGCAAGAATGCCTTTGCACCTTATATTCGCGGAATAAACTTTCAATGTTGAAAGCGCACTATTCCCCAATTTTTACAGTAACTAGATTCAGAGGTCACCCAGAGGTTCAAATACGCATATGATATGTACGCCGCAGTGATCGTGAAGAAGTTTCTACATCAAAGAGGAAAATCGAGCGTATGGTGAAAAGGAAAAGAAAATTACAGACCAAAAACGTGACAGCGAACCAACTGCCTTGTAAAAAAAACCTAGTAAGACTTTATTTATACCGTTGAAAGTAACATAGCAGTTTTGGCAGTCTGAGTGTATTTTTTGTGTGTGGTCTAGACGACATCCCAATTTCAGCATTCCATTGATTTATCGTGTTCATTTGCATTTTCTAGATAACAAGAAGAAAGAGTTGGCGTCGTAGAGAACCTTGTCGATTTCGCAGGAGCTCGAGTGGTAGCGGGAGAGAAGTGACGGCTGGTGCCTCGATTCGTGCAGATCGCTGCTCTCTACAACAAGCTAATTGCGGTATCGATTACCGGTCAGCTGTACCAATGGAGATGGGCAGACCCGGAGCCGTACAAACACTGGGAAAATCCGAACGTACCACATCATACGAAGACAATTCTGCTGGCGTTAACTGGCAAAAAGATTGTCGAATATGTCGGCAACTGCGATTCGTTGTTCGGTTAACACGGAAAGAGTAAAATCGCTACGGGTCTCGAAGAATTGCTCGACCGTGTCGTCTCGAACCTCGAACATTCTACACCATCTTCCACGCAGTTTACACTCTACCAAACTGTTTTTACGCACACTTGCGCTCTTCACACCGTCGCCAGATTGGAAAGTGGCACTCTTTATTGATGGTAAGATCAATTTTCGAATTTCTGTTCCTTTTGATCCTTTTTCTTGCCTTCCTGGCACGGATATACAATTTTTTAAATATTTTTCACAGGGGAGTTTTTGACCAGCGAAAAAAGTTGTGGGACAAATACAAGGCGAAATCTGGCAAACACAAGCCCTCGACCATCGTCTCGACTGACATTAGTTATGACACTCACATTTGCATGAAAAACAGTGCCATGTACTAACCGGGAATTACTGGAGGATCTTCCAACAAATGCGAATCCAATGGGAATGCCAGTGCGAGTGGCAGCAGCAAATCTACTCACAAGCAGACTACCGATCGTTCGGACATGCCGCCACCTCCGTCGCCGGCGTCGAGCACATGCAGCGATACCGGAAGCATCACCAGGAGTCAGTCAGTTTTTTTTTGTTTTCTTTGTCCTAACCCTTCGAGCACATACTGGGTCATTTGGACCCCAAAATTTTTCTGTCACTCATTGTTTGCCATTCAATGGCAACGAATGTATTGCCATTAAGTTTTTGTTTTCGCCAAAAAATAAAATTAGGGTCATAAAATATGTTTTGTTTACCTACAGAAAACGTCGTTACAAAAAAAAAATGCATATTTACCGGAACACAACGATTTAAAAAGCAATTTGGCTTAGATAGACCCAATACACACTTATAGAAGCTATGCACTCCAAGGATTAAATCTTTTTCCTTTTCTCGAATCCATGCAGTCTGAAAATAATTACATTTTTGACGATTGAATATTTCAGAACCCAGAAACATAGGGCCCCGAGAAGCGACGGTGAACCTGAAAGAAAAGACGAAGAAGAATGGCAATTGAAAGACGTCGTTTTCGTTGAAGACGTAAAAACCGGTCCCATCGGTAATTATTGATGAAATAAATGAGCACGCTATGGAAATTAATCGATTAAGTCGAAACTGAAATCTTGTCGTCGGAGACAATGACATAGTTGAAAATTACCGTTCCAAAATATAAACGAGGCGAATGAATTCTTACTCTGCGAAATGTGAAATTTCATGAAAATAGTATTTTATTTTATATAGAAGAAATTTCCGTTTATTTTGATTTATTTTATATATTTCATTAATTTCATTTATTCATAATTTATGTATTTATTTATTCATGTAAATTACATTCTACTCAGTTGAAATTGATTAATGTTAATTTTTAAGTCTTTATTCTCTCAGTTGATGTGCCTGATAAAATTTTGGGAGTTGGTTATTTCTGGGATACTAATATTTGACCGATTCTTTCACGATTAGATGCTCGATACTTTGCGCACGACTCTGATTTGTGAACTTCGAAACGAGTCGATCCCCAAACGCCAGGAAGAAACTAACAACGTGGCTCGCCGTTTCGTACGACCGGTGGCTCCAATTTTGGTCATTTTCACCATGGAAATGGCTCTGAACACCGCGCACAGAAGGCGGTATGAAAATGTTCGTGGGATCGATGCCGTACCATTGACGAGTTCCTTTTTGAGGGAGTTTTCTCATTTTGATACTTTTTCCGATAAAATAGTTTGAAAGTTTAACATAGTTTAGATCGATAAAATAGCTTGAAAGCATTTACAGAAGATATTGAAAAAAAATTAATTATATTTGAAACGCCGTCTGAGAATTTGACGTAACACGTCTTTAAGAACGTTATCTCTTGTTTATTTGTTTCCCTTGTTTTTTACAGAAACGTTATTTGCAGGAAATATTCGTTTCGTTGTGGGCTATTGCACGGTATCGGACCAGAGACCAATTCGTCTTCGCAGCGAGTCAGTCAAATCTGAAGGGGATCACGGGTATGACGCGGAATCATCTTGCTGTTGCAATGGGACTGTCCGACCATCTTTTTCTTCGTTGGAATTACCGCGTTAACGACTTTCCCTGCGCAACAGGATGCCGGCAGAGACCAACGATTATTCGCACGCCTTCTCATGCTCCTGTAAAATTATAAATATATTTTTCTATCTCCATTATTATTCCTATTGCAAATTTAAAAAATGACATTGAAATTTGTTGTCGGATGTCAGAATTGAAAAAAATTTTCCGAAAATTCATGCGGATTATTTGAAGTAATTAATTATTTGAAAACAGAATCTTTTTTGATAATGTTGTTCGTGATAGGACAACCTTAATAATTTGGATCGATTATTGTTGGAAGCCAATAGTT
Source organism: Hyposoter dolosus (assembly GCA_963921915.1). Classification (NCBI taxonomy): domain Eukaryota; kingdom Metazoa; phylum Arthropoda; class Insecta; order Hymenoptera; family Ichneumonidae; genus Hyposoter; species Hyposoter dolosus. The sequence continues at coordinate 15,272,615 of OY998133.1, forward strand.
GTCAACCTCAGAAGATGTAGATTAAATAAACTGAACGGGCCCAAACTTTGAAAATGTTATGACACACCCATTATTAATGAAAATTCAGCAATAACGCTAGATTGACACAGAAAATCGAAACAAATAAAGAAACTTACCATAACTCAAATCGTTGCATGCAATGTAGATAGCACCAATCGGTAACATTTTTTTGCTCCCCTGGCACCCAATTATTTCGGTTCCCATATCGTCCATTTCAACCCATTGTCCTGATAACTTTCGGCCATAGGAAATAAAATGTTGCGAAATATATTCGACAACACCGATCAAGCTGTTAAGAACAAAACAATTTTATTTTCTCAGAATCTAAAAACGAACCAACACTCAAAGGTTAATTTAATGATATCCTTGTGAATTCTTATACGTACTGGTACCGGTATTTCTCGAAGAAATGAAGAGACTCAGGAATATCCGCTAATGGACATTGAAGCATTTTTTTCCAATTGGTCTGTGTCCTTGTGTCCAAATCGATAAAAATATGTAAATTCGATCGGATTGTCTCCGTGACAGTTCCCTGACAATCTTTTCGTCGGCATTTGACGTTGTAGAAATGTTCGTAGAATAACACTCCTTCTTGTAGCGCTTTAATGCCTTTAGAATTGATTTTGCGGATGTCTACGTCGAAGTCCGTTGACGGATGTCCGTTGGTAACGCTTGTATGCACGATTCATCGCTGCATACGCTCGATTTCCTCGCGCTCGGCTCAGCCGGTTCGGAACAAAAAAGATTCTTCCATATCGTTGTGATCGAATCGTTGACGTTCATTCGGTATACCTTGATCGACGGAGCTTCGGGCTTTTCCAACAATGGATAAGACTCGCTCAAGAGAACTACGCGCTGTCGAAGTACATCTACATTGTGAGATTCGAGGCGCTCGAATTTCGCGCTATCGATCGAGACTGCGTGGGATCTCTCGAATTATGTCACGAACCACGCAGTCCTGGCCCTACCATCGACGACGGCCCCACTATTCCTCTTTCGCAAAAATCCATGTGTGAGGGCATCGTCCAGCTAGGATCTCGCTCTCTTGGCCCCGGGACGTCGACACAAGCGGTTTGCTCCACATTGGGAAAATCTGGCCAGCACAAATTGAGACGATCGTCGCAGTATTTCAAATTTTTATCGGAAGAACCTTTCGGTCCCGGGGATAGAGCCAACGAGGGATATAAAATAATTTCGATAAGTACAAATTATAAACAAAACAAAACATGTACTCCGAAATTTCTAATTTTGTGAAGAATGAACTGTATGGATGAATGCGTGTGTGTGTGAATGTATGTGCGTGAGATTATAAAAATAAAGAATTTGAACGTTCAAAACTAAAATTATTACAACATTTGTTCCGATCTCGACGAATTTTGACAAGAATTGCAATGCCCTGTTCTTGGACGACTTCACGAATGAGTGATAATTCGGATGACAAATAGCTCCAAATTGCAATAAATTCATTATTGCGTCGAATCCACATGTCTCTTGCAGATCTACCGCAATGTCATCAATTCTTACAATTCCTGATTTCGAGCCATTCTTCAATAGGAAACCCCTTTTTCCTCGTACTTGCAATCGGTTGTGGACGATTTTTATTTGTGGACAAGATTGGAAGTAGGCGCCCTCTTTTTTCGGCTTTTTCTTGTCAATCCTTGGAATGAATTCCTTTTCTTTTTTGCTTAAATGTAAGGCACAGTTCCCATCGTCCTTGCCTGTTCTTTTCGTACTTTCATCACAATCAATATACTCTTCCACATTCTTCTGTAATTCGGTCAAGTTCAATACCAAATAGGAATGATCGTGTAATGATGATGTTTGGAGGTGCGTATTGTTGTTTAGATCGCTAAAAGCGGATTTCGGTTGGAAATTGGCTCCGTTATTTGATTCAAGTTCGCGTTCGTCATGCGATATCTTGGCAGAATTTTCCTGATGCTCTTGATTTTCAACGCCGGTTCGTCTACATCCATCAACGTGTCCTGATTGCAAAGCCCCATCCACGGTTCATCGCGGTTCAAATCCGAGTCGTTTACCATGCGAGCCTTGGTATGCAGGAAACTCACTGAACCGAAGTCCAAGTTTGTTGATTCGTCCGTCGTTGCACGTTGACGCGTTTGAAGGGGAGTGGAACTGTGCAAAGACTTTTGAGTCCCTGCTATAGGTCGACCCGGTGTTGGCGGAGAAGTTTGTAATAGACTCACCGGTTTTTTATTTGACAAAAGGGGAACAGTTCCACAGTCTTTGGGGAACAGTCCTTGGAGGTACAGATAATGTAGAGGTTTGATCAGTTTTTCTTTCCCTCGTATCAGGAAACGAAATAGGCTTTCTGGATTTGTGGTCGTAATGTTTGAATTTCGACGCAATCTCATTCGCACCGCACTGCAAATCATCGATATGTTCTTTTAGGAAACGATGAGCAGAGCATGGCAGTGGAATTCCTTCGAACGTTTTTCTTTTTAGCTCAGAAAAATATCTCTCCTGAACTGCTGTTGACGCATGACCTTTTTTTCAGGTAGACAAGCTACCGACCAGAGCGGAAACTCCTTGCAAATTCTTTCGAGCTGTGGTATCAAATCTGGAAGATAAAAACCATTTACAGCTGCACTCGTCGATCCTGGCGTGTCTCGAAGTGTAGACTGCGAAATCAAACTTTTCACCCAGCGATGTGTGTTCGTCAAATTTGGTTCACATTTCTCGTCGGCATCGTTAAACGTCTTTTCGACCTCATCTTTAATTTGGACCGTTCCGATGGATATTTCCAGATCACTGACCGTTTGCCTGCGCTCAGCCATAGCTTCTTCCAAAAGCTGTCAAGCTTCAAGAATGGAAATTTTTTTTCCTGACAACATAACAGTTTTATTTTCGTCCTCCTGGAGCGCGACAAGACACGTGAGACGAAACACACGCTCAAAGTCTTTGACCGTCTGCGCATCAATGAGCAACGCAACTGTGCGAAGGTAAAACCCTTTAATAGCGGAATGCCGTATGTTTTGATGCATGGCCATCTTGACGCGGCAGCCATTAAATGAGCTACGTCAACTCTAATTCTTGTGTTGTAGGGGCAAGGCATCTGATGACGGCCTTTGGTTGCCCAACCGAATAGGACGTCGATGTACTCTTTAAGAGTCATTCTGTTTAATGCATCGCACATCGCAAGCGATAAAGCTCGTCCGCAATCAGCAACAACTTCTTTGGGTATCGTCGCAGAATAATTTTGCACCCATTCTTTGAGCCAAAATGTTATGAAGGCTGCGTTGTGCTTTTCAGACAACATCTGATATACGGGCAGAGTTTTTCCTTCGAAATTTATCGTCACGGTGTATAGGAAAATGTGGCCAGTTTTGTGGCCCGGGAAAATTTCAAATTTTTTGACGACCGTACCGGTTGCATCCAAACATATGCGCGAAGAATCTTTTTGCAATCGGCAATATTCTTTTTGCACGAAGATTTGTTCTTGGGTGCAATAGAAGACGTAAAATTTTTTGGCTCCAATCTCGCGAATGACGTTTGCGTATCGAGGGTTCGATAGCATAACCTGAAGGCGCTCTATTGTACCTGCTTTCGCCCCAGTTTTTATTCCGAGCTCTTGTTTCGTCGTCTCCGTCTTGGCTTGTCGATAAATTTGAGCTTTCTGGATCCAAGGAGGCTCATTTTCACCGAATCCCATATTTTCGGCCAGCAACTCTTGCCGAAACCGGACGGGGATCCTTCTTTTTAATGTTTTCCCGACGATCTTCCTTTCAGGACCGTTCAAGGGTCGTTTGTACTGCTCGTGATAAACGTTTCGCGTATCTTGCGACACCTTGATGGCCAGTTTCAGTTTTCCGTCCATCGGTTTTTCGTCAGCAATTCCTGTCATTTCGTTGCCACATTTGCAATTAGCTTTGAATTTCAGGTAAAACCCAGATGATCCTCCAGAATCATTGCCGTTTGTGTCGTCACATCTTGGTCTGATGTACGACCATTTCGCAAGGAAGGCACATGGAAATTTGTACTGATTCCAGAACGCTCTCGTAATCACACAGGCCCAAGTTCGAGGTTTTAGTCTTTTTTGGGATTTGCAACCTTCATTAGGTTTTATTTCTACCCATTCCGATGGAGACAATACCAGACCGAACAATTCCCCTTTCAGTTCGACATCTTCGTCTACGTAATCCGTCGAATCAGATTTATCTGATTCAGCATTATCAGATGATTGATCGAAGCAGGCGACATGATCGTAGACGTAACCCATCTTTTCAAACGAAACATCTGAACCCAGCTTCTTCCGAGCTGTCTGCAGATGACCCTTTTTATTTTCTCTGACGTGTGTATACACAGTGTGCGGTTTCCATTTTCCTCTAAGTTCTTTGCTCATATCATCTCAGACTTTAGCAGAACTCACCGGAAAATCATTTGATCGAAAATGCTCGATGTATTTCTGGATTAGAAGAATAATTTCCTCGTCCGTAACGCTGCACGGTCGCCCCATCTGTTAATAATTTAAAAAAAAAATTTTGAGAAAGTTTCCGGGGTGAAGGATTGAAGGATTTTTCAAAACTGTATCGCGATTGTAATTTTTATTAAAATTTTGGGACCAGCAGATTTCGGTGAATAATTTACTCTTAATAAATTGCATCTCAACGGAAAAGGTGGTAGAAGATCATTCTTCTAGCAGGGATAGCGCATTCTCAGCAAAACATGTTTTGCCTCCACTGTTTAATGTTTTATTTAACAAAAATTATTTATTTATGGATTACCGGAATTGGCTCATACTCCCAACATGTGAAAAATGGTTTCGTTGCAGGTAAAGGTGTAACCCGCATTCAAAGACAAGCATTTCGCACTGGACCATCATCTTTCACGTTTCATTGAAAGGTATAAATTTGTCTATCCTTCCAAATTTCAAACTTATATCGTTGCTAATAAATATGGCTCCTCAATCATCAATTTAAAAAAATTGTGTTCGCTTAACTCGCAACCAATTTACCTTTAAAAGATATGCGTAACGGATTTATGAGTCAGAATAAGGATTCTGTTTCATAGATTTTAGAGCTTACTCGTAAATTTTTGGAATGTCAGAAAGACGATTTTTTTAGTATTTGTCTTATCTGTTGAATCGAGTTCCTTGTTTCTTATTATTCGCACCGCTGTGCTCCTTCCGGATGAAACTTCGAAAATATCGAATTCAAAATGTTCGCATTTTTTTATGTTGCAGATTTTTGTGATATAAATTATTCGATAACGTCTTGCACTGAAAAAGAGGCGAATCGTTATGGGCGATTCTTGTGCGCGATGCTCGAAACGGTTATGAGATGGCACTCTGAGAAAGCGATATTCGATAAGGAATGTAGCAATTATCCTGGCTTCGTAACGAAGTTCCGTGTCAGCAATCAATTTTCCGAAGCCAACGATATGGTCGGATTCGAAAATTACCGCCATGTTTGCCACAAGTGGCATTACAACATTACGAAGGCGAGTTACAAATATTTAAAAAATTATAAGAATCGACAAGGTTCCAATTTAATTGAAGGGCGCCAAATATTTTTCTTGGTTGATTAATTCATGCGAATATTATTGAAAATTGAATAACGAATTTTTTTTCCTTTTTCCCCAAGCAATCGTAGTCTGACTGGACTCCAAGGACTACGTGCAAATAAGGAATTCTTTGATAATACTCATCAAAATATTGCCGCATTTCCCGGTGCTTGCCAAACTCTCATCGATCCTTGAGCGCAAGGTCGAAAAAGTGTGCGAGGAAGAACGTGGACAACGACAGGATTTGCACGTACTCGCGACCTCGTACAACGGACAATTGAAGGCGAGAGCACTGACTATGATTCGTGAATCCGACTTTCATCACGTCTGTGAGAGAACTGGGAAAACACAGGAGACTACGAACGACGAGAGCAACGACAAAGTCAGCAATGGCGTTGTAACGAAAGAGGTTTCTAACGGCGAAACCAAAGTCGAAAAGGATCCCAAGGAACAACGGGAAAAACGAAACGTCGCTAATCAAGTTCACCAGTAAGTCGCAGTTCCAATTTAAAAGTTTCCATTCTCCATTTCCTAACAAATAACTTCCTAGTCTATGTGAATGAAAATTATTCTCCCTATTCCGTAATTTATAGCCTCGAATGTCGTTGTTGACGAATTGTTTACTCTTCTCGCAATAATTGCAGTAAAAAGTGAAAAGTTATTCATAAAAATGAGTGGAAGGAACTCTGAGCGGCAACGAAATTCTGCCAAATATTTCGATTTTTTCTCGACTCTAAGTTCATAAACGTTAATGATGTTTTTTATTGCAATTGGTGCAGTGAAACCACTAAGAAAGTGCGGAAAAAGGAGGAACCCAAGTAAACACTGGAGGTAAAAAAAAAAACACGTGAAGAAAGGGGAAATCAAGGAAGACGAAAATGTCGAAAAAAAGGATCGTACATATTACAAGGTACGTTGACAAGAAAAATGAGTGCGAGCAAGCGATTTGTCACCGACAAGGAGCCAAAAAATCATTGACTTTAGGGGATCTTTTTTGTTCTTGTAACTCAGGCATTGGTTACTGTTTATTCTCGTATATGTGGAATTATTTCGTGTGTGAATACTGCAATTTACAATTACGATTTCAAGAGGAACATTATTATAATGGTGGAGTCGATAATTTAGATCGAGATCTATCGAGCGTATCAAACAGTAGCGCGAGTTCCGGACCGGCACAGGATGAACCTGAAAGAGGTAAAAAAAAATCCTCTGATTTTTCCTATTGGCAAAATGAAAAAAATCACAATCGAGTCAGAAAGAACTTTCCGCCGTTTGGCGAACTTTTGAAATAAAAAAATACGCATGACTCATACTTACAATTATTAATTAATAAAATTTATATTTCGATGTTCGATTTTTCAGTTACCGAAACAAAACGGAGAAAAGTTGAGAGCATTCCGAAGGTGGGGGACTTTTTCTATTAATTGATTTATTAAATAATCATTGACGTGTCGAGAGATCCGGAAAATACGCCATTTTCGTTTTGTTTCAGCGGGAAGGGCGTCGAGCCGAAGTTGTTGTCAACAAGAAGGAACGTTCGGCCACGGTAAAGGTGCGAGACGAACAAAAAGAGTTGACAAGAGAAAAGAAGCTCAGTCGTAAGAGGGTGAGTTTAATTTTAAACGTTGAGACACAAACTTTCGCTGTTTTTATCACGTTTTGAGATTCACGATGTATTTGTTCTATGGTTTCTTTTTTCTCGAACAGGATCATACCGAAGAAACGGCAGTGGCAGCCGAACAAAAACGACGAAAGGACGACGACAGGGGTTGGTGACAGACTTTTAATTCTCACACAAAAGCGCGTTCAAACCTCAATAATTTAATTTAATTTTTCTACAATAACTGAAAGCAAACACGGATTTAACGGACTTGTTTGAGGAATAAAAAAGATTTTTATTTTCTGAGATTTTTGCAAATCTCTGAACCACGTTTCGTTTTTTTTAAATTCCCTGCTTTTTTTTTTCGACAATCGACAATCCGTGACTTACCCGTGAAGACTCTTGTCGCAAATAGCCAATTGATTTTCACTTCGTCATGACTGTGGAGGAATGTTCTCATGAGGCCTTCGTTTTTCAGCGAAGGGAACCCATAAAAATGGTAATCTTCCTGAGCACAGAGAGAAACATCATTGTAGCAAGGTTCGTATTCTAATCCTTAAAGACTTTTTTCTCAGTAGGTAGATATAGTGGATTCTGGATACAGATTCCTACTACCGACACTTACCGACTCTACAGTCGAGACACGAACCCCCTTCCAGAACCTTCTAGAACCTTCTAGAACCTTCTAGAACGTTCTCGAAGGTTCGATGATGACGTCATCGTGATGACACGTGTGACGAGGGGGGGTGAGAGGGGGTGAAAGATATGTATCTTCCACATCCACAACGATTCTAGACCCAAACTTTGTTGAAACGTTCCGTATATCGGTGATCAGGTAGGTCTCATTCAATTCCAGCTCGTTGAGTTTTTTCAATGGTAGATATTCAGTTAGACAGCCAATTTTGTTTATTTTAGTGAAATCCATTGTCGGGTTTTTTATGAATATTCAAATTTTTTCACTTTTTTCTTCAAGTTACACCGAAAGATTTTTTAATTTTCGCGTAAGATGATTGACTCAGACTTTATTTTTATCAAGCCTTTAACTTCTTGAATATTCTTCAATAAAAGCTCTACTCGTTGTCGAAGTTCACGATGTTTCAGAGCAATGCAACTCATTAGACAACTGAATGACCAATACGTTTGTGCGCTAAAATTCCAGCCTTATATATCCTGCTTCACCCCGTCTGCTAATTTTTAAAGAAAATTTCTAGAAGCGTTCCTCTTTGTTGAAAGACATTTTGTCAAGTCCCTTCCTGTAACCTTGACTCCCTACCTCGTAAAACGTCATCGAGAACGTTCCAAAAGAACCCCTCCCTCCGACCTTGGACACTCGACGTCATCATCATCGAGAACATTCCTGAAAAAAAAACCCTCCTCTCACCCCTCTGCCTCGTAACGCATCGAGGTCAGTCATGAAAAAAATACCCTCCTCTCACCCCTCTGCCTCGTAACGTCGCAACGCGGTCACTGACATCATCAAGGTCAGTGACGAAAAAATACCCCCCCCCCCCCCCCCCCCCCTCG
>OY998133.1:15281479-15298244 GCA_963921915.1 Hyposoter dolosus
ACCGAAAGATTTTTTAATTTTCGCGTAAGATGATTGACTCAGACTTTATTTTTATCAAGCCTTTAACTTCTTGAATATTCTTCAATAAAAGCTCTACTCGTTGTCGAAGTTCACGATGTTTCAGAGCAATGCAACTCATTAGACAACTGAATGACCAATACGTTTGTGCGCTAAAATTCCAGCCTTATATATCCTGCTTCACCCCGTCTGCTAATTTTTAAAGAAAATTTCTAGAAGCGTTCCTCTTTGTTGAAAGACATTTTGTCAAGTCCCTTCCTGTAACCTTGACTCCCTACCTCGTAAAACGTCATCGAGAACGTTCCAAAAGAACCCCTCCCTCCGACCTTGGACACTCGACGTCATCATCATCGAGAACATTCCTGAAAAAAAAACCCTCCTCTCACCCCTCTGCCTCGTAACGCATCGAGGTCAGTCATGAAAAAAATACCCTCCTCTCACCCCTCTGCCTCGTAACGTCGCAACGCGGTCACTGACATCATCAAGGTCAGTGACGAAAAAATACCCCCCCCCCCCCCCCCCCCTCGTCACACGTGTCATCACGATGACGTCATCATCGAACCTTCGAGAACGTTCTAGAAGGTTCTAGAAGGTTCTAGAAGGTTCTGGAAGGGGGTTCGTGTCTCGACTGTAGAGTCGGTAAGTGTCGGTAGTAGGAATCTGTATCCAGAATCCACTATATCTACCTACTGAGAAAAAAGTCTTTAAGGATTAGAATACGAACCTTGCTACAATGATGTTTCTCTCTGTGCTCAGGAAGATTACCATTTTTATGGGTTCCCTTCGCTGAAAAACGAAGGCCTCATGAGAACATTCCTCCACAGTCATGACGAAGTGAAAATCAATTGGCTATTTGCGACAAGAGTCTTCACGGGTAAGTCACGGATTGTCGATTGTCGAAAAAAAAAAGCAGGGAATTTAAAAAAAACGAAACGTGGTTCAGAGATTTGCAAAAATCTCAGAAAATAAAAATCTTTTTTATTCCTCAAACAAGTCCGTTAAATCCGTGTTTGCTTTCAGTTATTGTAGAAAAATTAAATTAAATTATTGAGGTTTGAACGCGCTTTTGTGTGAGAATTAAAAGTCTGTCACCAACCCCTGTCGTCGTCCTTTCGTCGTTTTTGTTCGGCTGCCACTGCCGTTTCTTCGGTATGATCCTGTTCGAGAAAAAAGAAACCATAGAACAAATACATCGTGAATCTCAAAACGTGATAAAAACAGCGAAAGTTTGTGTCTCAACGTTTAAAATTAAACTCACCCTCTTACGACTGAGCTTCTTTTCTCTTGTCAACTCTTTTTGTTCGTCTCGCACCTTCACCGTGGCCGAACGTTCCTTCTTGTTGACAACAACTTCGGCTCGACGCCCTTCCCGCTGAAACAAAACGAAAATGGCGTATTTTCCGGATCTCTCGACACGTCAATGATTATTTAATAAATCAATTAATAGAAAAAGTCCCCCACCTTCGGAATGCTCTCTACTTTTCTCCGTTTTGTTTCGGTAACTGAAAAATCGAACATCGAAATATAAATTTTATTAATTAATAATTGTAAGTATGAGTCATGCGTATTTTTTTATTTCAAAAGTTCGCCAAACGGCGGAAAGTTCTTTCTGACTCGATTGTGATTTTTTTCATTTTGCCAATAGGAAAAATCAGAGGATTTTTTTTTACCTCTTTCAGGTTCATCCTGTGCCGGTCCGGAACTCGCGCTACTGTTTGATACGCTCGATAGATCTCGATCTAAATTATCGACTCCACCATTATAATAATGTTCCTCTTGAAATCGTAATTGTAAATTGCAGTATTCACACACGAAATAATTCCACATATACGAGAATAAACAGTAACCAATGCCTGAGTTACAAGAACAAAAAAGATCCCCTAAAGTCAATGATTTTTTGGCTCCTTGTCGGTGACAAATCGCTTGCTCGCACTCATTTTTCTTGTCAACGTACCTTGTAATATGTACGATCCTTTTTTTCGACATTTTCGTCTTCCTTGATTTCCCCTTTCTTCACGTGTTTTTTTTTTTACCTCCAGTGTTTACTTGGGTTCCTCCTTTTTCCGCACTTTCTTAGTGGTTTCACTGCACCAATTGCAATAAAAAACATCATTAACGTTTATGAACTTAGAGTCGAGAAAAAATCGAAATATTTGGCAGAATTTCGTTGCCGCTCAGAGTTCCTTCCACTCATTTTTATGAATAACTTTTCACTTTTTACTGCAATTATTGCGAGAAGAGTAAACAATTCGTCAACAACGACATTCGAGGCTATAAATTACGGAATAGGGAGAATAATTTTCATTCACATAGACTAGGAAGTTATTTGTTAGGAAATGGAGAATGGAAACTTTTAAATTGGAACTGCGACTTACTGGTGAACTTGATTAGCGACGTTTCGTTTTTCCCGTTGTTCCTTGGGATCCTTTTCGACTTTGGTTTCGCCGTTAGAAACCTCTTTCGTTACAACGCCATTGCTGACTTTGTCGTTGCTCTCGTCGTTCGTAGTCTCCTGTGTTTTCCCAGTTCTCTCACAGACGTGATGAAAGTCGGATTCACGAATCATAGTCAGTGCTCTCGCCTTCAATTGTCCGTTGTACGAGGTCGCGAGTACGTGCAAATCCTGTCGTTGTCCACGTTCTTCCTCGCACACTTTTTCGACCTTGCGCTCAAGGATCGATGAGAGTTTGGCAAGCACCGGGAAATGCGGCAATATTTTGATGAGTATTATCAAAGAATTCCTTATTTGCACGTAGTCCTTGGAGTCCAGTCAGACTACGATTGCTTGGGGAAAAAGGAAAAAAAATTCGTTATTCAATTTTCAATAATATTCGCATGAATTAATCAACCAAGAAAAATATTTGGCGCCCTTCAATTAAATTGGAACCTTGTCGATTCTTATAATTTTTTAAATATTTGTAACTCGCCTTCGTAATGTTGTAATGCCACTTGTGGCAAACATGGCGGTAATTTTCGAATCCGACCATATCGTTGGCTTCGGAAAATTGATTGCTGACACGGAACTTCGTTACGAAGCCAGGATAATTGCTACATTCCTTATCGAATATCGCTTTCTCAGAGTGCCATCTCATAACCGTTTCGAGCATCGCGCACAAGAATCGCCCATAACGATTCGCCTCTTTTTCAGTGCAAGACGTTATCGAATAATTTATATCACAAAAATCTGCAACATAAAAAAATGCGAACATTTTGAATTCGATATTTTCGAAGTTTCATCCGGAAGGAGCACAGCGGTGCGAATAATAAGAAACAAGGAACTCGATTCAACAGATAAGACAAATACTAAAAAAATCGTCTTTCTGACATTCCAAAAATTTACGAGTAAGCTCTAAAATCTATGAAACAGAATCCTTATTCTGACTCATAAATCCGTTACGCATATCTTTTAAAGGTAAATTGGTTGCGAGTTAAGCGAACACAATTTTTTTAAATTGATGATTGAGGAGCCATATTTATTAGCAACGATATAAGTTTGAAATTTGGAAGGATAGACAAATTTATACCTTTCAATGAAACGTGAAAGATGATGGTCCAGTGCGAAATGCTTGTCTTTGAATGCGGGTTACACCTTTACCTGCAACGAAACCATTTTTCACATGTTGGGAGTATGAGCCAATTCCGGTAATCCATAAATAAATAATTTTTGTTAAATAAAACATTAAACAGTGGAGGCAAAACATGTTTTGCTGAGAATGCGCTATCCCTGCTAGAAGAATGATCTTCTACCACCTTTTCCGTTGAGATGCAATTTATTAAGAGTAAATTATTCACCGAAATCTGCTGGTCCCAAAATTTTAATAAAAATTACAATCGCGATACAGTTTTGAAAAATCCTTCAATCCTTCACCCCGGAAACTTTCTCAAATTTTTTTTTTTAAATTATTAACAGATGGGGCGACCGTGCAGCGTTACGGACGAGGAAATTATTCTTCTAATCCAGAAATACATCGAGCATTTTCGATCAAATGATTTTCCGGTGAGTTCTGCTAAAGTCTGAGATGATATGAGCAAAGAACTTAGAGGAAAATGGAAACCGCACACTGTGTATACACACGTCAGAGAAAATAAAAAGGGTCATCTGCAGACAGCTCGGAAGAAGCTGGGTTCAGATGTTTCGTTTGAAAAGATGGGTTACGTCTACGATCATGTCGCCTGCTTCGATCAATCATCTGATAATGCTGAATCAGATAAATCTGATTCGACGGATTACGTAGACGAAGATGTCGAACTGAAAGGGGAATTGTTCGGTCTGGTATTGTCTCCATCGGAATGGGTAGAAATAAAACCTAATGAAGGTTGCAAATCCCAAAAAAGACTAAAACCTCGAACTTGGGCCTGTGTGATTACGAGAGCGTTCTGGAATCAGTACAAATTTCCATGTGCCTTCCTTGCGAAATGGTCGTACATCAGACCAAGATGTGACGACACAAACGGCAATGATTCTGGAGGATCATCTGGGTTTTACCTGAAATTCAAAGCTAATTGCAAATGTGGCAACGAAATGACAGGAATTGCTGACGAAAAACCGATGGACGGAAAACTGAAACTGGCCATCAAGGTGTCGCAAGATACGCGAAACGTTTATCACGAGCAGTACAAACGACCCTTGAACGGTCCTGAAAGGAAGATCGTCGGGAAAACATTAAAAAGAAGGATCCCCGTCCGGTTTCGGCAAGAGTTGCTGGCCGAAAATATGGGATTCGGTGAAAATGAGCCTCCTTGGATCCAGAAAGCTCAAATTTATCGACAAGCCAAGACGGAGACGACGAAACAAGAGCTCGGAATAAAAACTGGGGCGAAAGCAGGTACAATAGAGCGCCTTCAGGTTATGCTATCGAACCCTCGATACGCAAACGTCATTCGCGAGATTGGAGCCAAAAAATTTTACGTCTTCTATTGCACCCAAGAACAAATCTTCGTGCAAAAAGAATATTGCCGATTGCAAAAAGATTCTTCGCGCATATGTTTGGATGCAACCGGTACGGTCGTCAAAAAATTTGAAATTTTCCCGGGCCACAAAACTGGCCACATTTTCCTATACACCGTGACGATAAATTTCGAAGGAAAAACTCTGCCCGTATATCAGATGTTGTCTGAAAAGCACAACGCAGCCTTCATAACATTTTGGCTCAAAGAATGGGTGCAAAATTATTCTGCGACGATACCCAAAGAAGTTGTTGCTGATTGCGGACGAGCTTTATCGCTTGCGATGTGCGATGCATTAAACAGAATGACTCTTAAAGAGTACATCGACGTCCTATTCGGTTGGGCAACCAAAGGCCGTCATCAGATGCCTTGCCCCTACAACACAAGAATTAGAGTTGACGTAGCTCATTTAATGGCTGCCGCGTCAAGATGGCCATGCATCAAAACATACGGCATTCCGCTATTAAAGGGTTTTACCTTCGCACAGTTGCGTTGCTCATTGATGCGCAGACGGTCAAAGACTTTGAGCGTGTGTTTCGTCTCACGTGTCTTGTCGCGCTCCAGGAGGACGAAAATAAAACTGTTATGTTGTCAGGAAAAAAAATTTCCATTCTTGAAGCTTGACAGCTTTTGGAAGAAGCTATGGCTGAGCGCAGGCAAACGGTCAGTGATCTGGAAATATCCATCGGAACGGTCCAAATTAAAGATGAGGTCGAAAAGACGTTTAACGATGCCGACGAGAAATGTGAACCAAATTTGACGAACACACATCGCTGGGTGAAAAGTTTGATTTCGCAGTCTACACTTCGAGACACGCCAGGATCGACGAGTGCAGCTGTAAATGGTTTTTATCTTCCAGATTTGATACCACAGCTCGAAAGAATTTGCAAGGAGTTTCCGCTCTGGTCGGTAGCTTGTCTACCTGAAAAAAAGGTCATGCGTCAACAGCAGTTCAGGAGAGATATTTTTCTGAGCTAAAAAGAAAAACGTTCGAAGGAATTCCACTGCCATGCTCTGCTCATCGTTTCCTAAAAGAACATATCGATGATTTGCAGTGCGGTGCGAATGAGATTGCGTCGAAATTCAAACATTACGACCACAAATCCAGAAAGCCTATTTCGTTTCCTGATACGAGGGAAAGAAAAACTGATCAAACCTCTACATTATCTGTACCTCCAAGGACTGTTCCCCAAAGACTGTGGAACTGTTCCCCTTTTGTCAAATAAAAAACCGGTGAGTCTATTACAAACTTCTCCGCCAACACCGGGTCGACCTATAGCAGGGACTCAAAAGTCTTTGCACAGTTCCACTCCCCTTCAAACGCGTCAACGTGCAACGACGGACGAATCAACAAACTTGGACTTCGGTTCAGTGAGTTTCCTGCATACCAAGGCTCGCATGGTAAACGACTCGGATTTGAACCGCGATGAACCGTGGATGGGGCTTTGCAATCAGGACACGTTGATGGATGTAGACGAACCGGCGTTGAAAATCAAGAGCATCAGGAAAATTCTGCCAAGATATCGCATGACGAACGCGAACTTGAATCAAATAACGGAGCCAATTTCCAACCGAAATCCGCTTTTAGCGATCTAAACAACAATACGCACCTCCAAACATCATCATTACACGATCATTCCTATTTGGTATTGAACTTGACCGAATTACAGAAGAATGTGGAAGAGTATATTGATTGTGATGAAAGTACGAAAAGAACAGGCAAGGACGATGGGAACTGTGCCTTACATTTAAGCAAAAAAGAAAAGGAATTCATTCCAAGGATTGACAAGAAAAAGCCGAAAAAAGAGGGCGCCTACTTCCAATCTTGTCCACAAATAAAAATCGTCCACAACCGATTGCAAGTACGAGGAAAAAGGGGTTTCCTATTGAAGAATGGCTCGAAATCAGGAATTGTAAGAATTGATGACATTGCGGTAGATCTGCAAGAGACATGTGGATTCGACGCAATAATGAATTTATTGCAATTTGGAGCTATTTGTCATCCGAATTATCACTCATTCGTGAAGTCGTCCAAGAACAGGGCATTGCAATTCTTGTCAAAATTCGTCGAGATCGGAACAAATGTTGTAATAATTTTAGTTTTGAACGTTCAAATTCTTTATTTTTATAATCTCACGCACATACATTCACACACACACGCATTCATCCATACAGTTCATTCTTCACAAAATTAGAAATTTCGGAGTACATGTTTTGTTTTGTTTATAATTTGTACTTATCGAAATTATTTTATATCCCTCGTTGGCTCTATCCCCGGGACCGAAAGGTTCTTCCGATAAAAATTTGAAATACTGCGACGATCGTCTCAATTTGTGCTGGCCAGATTTTCCCAATGTGGAGCAAACCGCTTGTGTCGACGTCCCGGGGCCAAGAGAGCGAGATCCTAGCTGGACGATGCCCTCACACATGGATTTTTGCGAAAGAGGAATAGTGGGGCCGTCGTCGATGGTAGGGCCAGGACTGCGTGGTTCGTGACATAATTCGAGAGATCCCACGCAGTCTCGATCGATAGCGCGAAATTCGAGCGCCTCGAATCTCACAATGTAGATGTACTTCGACAGCGCGTAGTTCTCTTGAGCGAGTCTTATCCATTGTTGGAAAAGCCCGAAGCTCCGTCGATCAAGGTATACCGAATGAACGTCAACGATTCGATCACAACGATATGGAAGAATCTTTTTTGTTCCGAACCGGCTGAGCCGAGCGCGAGGAAATCGAGCGTATGCAGCGATGAATCGTGCATACAAGCGTTACCAACGGACATCCGTCAACGGACTTCGACGTAGACATCCGCAAAATCAATTCTAAAGGCATTAAAGCGCTACAAGAAGGAGTGTTATTCTACGAACATTTCTACAACGTCAAATGCCGACGAAAAGATTGTCAGGGAACTGTCACGGAGACAATCCGATCGAATTTACATATTTTTATCGATTTGGACACAAGGACACAGACCAATTGGAAAAAAATGCTTCAATGTCCATTAGCGGATATTCCTG
The DNA here is from genome assembly GCA_963921915.1 of Hyposoter dolosus. Taxonomy (NCBI): domain Eukaryota; kingdom Metazoa; phylum Arthropoda; class Insecta; order Hymenoptera; family Ichneumonidae; genus Hyposoter; species Hyposoter dolosus. Next base: position 15,289,462 of record OY998133.1, read on the forward strand.
AGTCTCTTCATTTCTTCGAGAAATACCGGTACCAGTACGTATAAGAATTCACAAGGATATCATTAAATTAACCTTTGAGTGTTGGTTCGTTTTTAGATTCTGAGAAAATAAAATTGTTTTGTTCTTAACAGCTTGATCGGTGTTGTCGAATATATTTCGCAACATTTTATTTCCTATGGCCGAAAGTTATCAGGACAATGGGTTGAAATGGACGATATGGGAACCGAAATAATTGGGTGCCAGGGGAGCAAAAAAATGTTACCGATTGGTGCTATCTACATTGCATGCAACGATTTGAGTTATGGTAAGTTTCTTTATTTGTTTCGATTTTCTGTGTCAATCTAGCGTTATTGCTGAATTTTCATTAATAATGGGTGTGTCATAACATTTTCAAAGTTTGGGCCCGTTCAGTTTATTTAATCTACATCTTCTGAGGTTGACAACTATTGGCTTCCAACAATAATCGATCCAAATTATTAAGGTTGTCCTATCACGAACAACATTATCAAAAAAGATTCTGTTTTCAAATAATTAATTACTTCAAATAATCCGCATGAATTTTCGGAAAATTTTTTTCAATTCTGACATCCGACAACAAATTTCAATGTCATTTTTTAAATTTGCAATAGGAATAATAATGGAGATAGAAAAATATATTTATAATTTTACAGGAGCATGAGAAGGCGTGCGAATAATCGTTGGTCTCTGCCGGCATCCTGTTGCGCAGGGAAAGTCGTTAACGCGGTAATTCCAACGAAGAAAAAGATGGTCGGACAGTCCCATTGCAACAGCAAGATGATTCCGCGTCATACCCGTGATCCCCTTCAGATTTGACTGACTCGCTGCGAAGACGAATTGGTCTCTGGTCCGATACCGTGCAATAGCCCACAACGAAACGAATATTTCCTGCAAATAACGTTTCTGTAAAAAACAAGGGAAACAAATAAACAAGAGATAACGTTCTTAAAGACGTGTTACGTCAAATTCTCAGACGGCGTTTCAAATATAATTAATTTTTTTTCAATATCTTCTGTAAATGCTTTCAAGCTATTTTATCGATCTAAACTATGTTAAACTTTCAAACTATTTTATCGGAAAAAGTATCAAAATGAGAAAACTCCCTCAAAAAGGAACTCGTCAATGGTACGGCATCGATCCCACGAACATTTTCATACCGCCTTCTGTGCGCGGTGTTCAGAGCCATTTCCATGGTGAAAATGACCAAAATTGGAGCCACCGGTCGTACGAAACGGCGAGCCACGTTGTTAGTTTCTTCCTGGCGTTTGGGGATCGACTCGTTTCGAAGTTCACAAATCAGAGTCGTGCGCAAAGTATCGAGCATCTAATCGTGAAAGAATCGGTCAAATATTAGTATCCCAGAAATAACCAACTCCCAAAATTTTATCAGGCACATCAACTGAGAGAATAAAGACTTAAAAATTAACATTAATCAATTTCAACTGAGTAGAATGTAATTTACATGAATAAATAAATACATAAATTATGAATAAATGAAATTAATGAAATATATAAAATAAATCAAAATAAACGGAAATTTCTTCTATATAAAATAAAATACTATTTTCATGAAATTTCACATTTCGCAGAGTAAGAATTCATTCGCCTCGTTTATATTTTGGAACGGTAATTTTCAACTATGTCATTGTCTCCGACGACAAGATTTCAGTTTCGACTTAATCGATTAATTTCCATAGCGTGCTCATTTATTTCATCAATAATTACCGATGGGACCGGTTTTTACGTCTTCAACGAAAACGACGTCTTTCAATTGCCATTCTTCTTCGTCTTTTCTTTCAGGTTCACCGTCGCTTCTCGGGGCCCTATGTTTCTGGGTTCTGAAATATTCAATCGTCAAAAATGTAATTATTTTCAGACTGCATGGATTCGAGAAAAGGAAAAAGATTTAATCCTTGGAGTGCATAGCTTCTATAAGTGTGTATTGGGTCTATCTAAGCCAAATTGCTTTTTAAATCGTTGTGTTCCGGTAAATATGCATTTTTTTTTTGTAACGACGTTTTCTGTAGGTAAACAAAACATATTTTATGACCCTAATTTTATTTTTTGGCGAAAACAAAAACTTAATGGCAATACATTCGTTGCCATTGAATGGCAAACAATGAGTGACAGAAAAATTTTGGGGTCCAAATGACCCAGTATGTGCTCGAAGGGTTAGGACAAAGAAAACAAAAAAAAACTGACTGACTCCTGGTGATGCTTCCGGTATCGCTGCATGTGCTCGACGCCGGCGACGGAGGTGGCGGCATGTCCGAACGATCGGTAGTCTGCTTGTGAGTAGATTTGCTGCTGCCACTCGCACTGGCATTCCCATTGGATTCGCATTTGTTGGAAGATCCTCCAGTAATTCCCGGTTAGTACATGGCACTGTTTTTCATGCAAATGTGAGTGTCATAACTAATGTCAGTCGAGACGATGGTCGAGGGCTTGTGTTTGCCAGATTTCGCCTTGTATTTGTCCCACAACTTTTTTCGCTGGTCAAAAACTCCCCTGTGAAAAATATTTAAAAAATTGTATATCCGTGCCAGGAAGGCAAGAAAAAGGATCAAAAGGAACAGAAATTCGAAAATTGATCTTACCATCAATAAAGAGTGCCACTTTCCAATCTGGCGACGGTGTGAAGAGCGCAAGTGTGCGTAAAAACAGTTTGGTAGAGTGTAAACTGCGTGGAAGATGGTGTAGAATGTTCGAGGTTCGAGACGACACGGTCGAGCAATTCTTCGAGACCCGTAGCGATTTTACTCTTTCCGTGTTAACCGAACAACGAATCGCAGTTGCCGACATATTCGACAATCTTTTTGCCAGTTAACGCCAGCAGAATTGTCTTCGTATGATGTGGTACGTTCGGATTTTCCCAGTGTTTGTACGGCTCCGGGTCTGCCCATCTCCATTGGTACAGCTGACCGGTAATCGATACCGCAATTAGCTTGTTGTAGAGAGCAGCGATCTGCACGAATCGAGGCACCAGCCGTCACTTCTCTCCCGCTACCACTCGAGCTCCTGCGAAATCGACAAGGTTCTCTACGACGCCAACTCTTTCTTCTTGTTATCTAGAAAATGCAAATGAACACGATAAATCAATGGAATGCTGAAATTGGGATGTCGTCTAGACCACACACAAAAAATACACTCAGACTGCCAAAACTGCTATGTTACTTTCAACGGTATAAATAAAGTCTTACTAGGTTTTTTTTACAAGGCAGTTGGTTCGCTGTCACGTTTTTGGTCTGTAATTTTCTTTTCCTTTTCACCATACGCTCGATTTTCCTCTTTGATGTAGAAACTTCTTCACGATCACTGCGGCGTACATATCATATGCGTATTTGAACCTCTGGGTGACCTCTGAATCTAGTTACTGTAAAAATTGGGGAATAGTGCGCTTTCAACATTGAAAGTTTATTCCGCGAATATAAGGTGCAAAGGCATTCTTGCTGTTCGGAAGAGTCTTTTCAAGATCAATTGACGAAAATCGCGACAAGAGACGGTCACAAAAGTTATAAAAAATGTCTCTATTGAAAACGGGAATGTTTTGTTGTAAAGAAAATCACAGCATGCTTATAATGTTTGAATTGATAAACCACCGAACCCAAGAGCAATTGGACATGCTCTTTGCAAGCACTTTCAAAAATAACATAGGTAGAATAAAAATTACGGTTGTACGGCACCGAACGTAATCGGAAGTTATCGAACTAAGGAATTTGCGTAGTCTTAGTCTCATTCACTCATCCAGCGAAACACGTTTCAACGATTTTTTTTTCTTTCCTCGCTTCGTCCAACAAAATTATACAAACTGCAACTGCTGATTGTTCATGTCCGCCGATGCATACGCACACACACGTACACACTTAGCGGCGGCAAAATCTATCAGACATCGCTTTAATCATCCCAAAAGTTATTTGGGACTGTTTTTTTCTGTTTTTTATCCCCGTTGACGATGTCAAGTATGACCCCAGCACAGCTGCTCGCTCCACTCTCCAGCTGATATCAGATATAATGCTCATATACACTGCGCATATGCACTCCGCGGACCGAAAGTATTCGAAAACTAGGGGAAATCAAAGGGAAATCACGCACTAAATAGTTATTTAATATCAATTCAAATATTAACTGTCCAACAGTTTTTTCAACTCTCAAACCTTGCTCGCAAAGGGTTTTCGATTTTCGAACGATTCACATAAACGAAAATTTTGAAAAATACATTTGGGGCTAGCTTAACGGAGGTAGTACAGATAAATAGAGACACGGTATGTATACCCCGGAAAATCCCTAGGAATATCCCCAAGAAATAAAGCTGAGTTCTTATTTTCGATCACAGGATAGTTGATTGTTCATTTAATTATTTCGGTTAAGCAATCATTTCGAAAACAATTTTGAAATCGCATACACGTTGCCTAAATTATTTCTGATCTATTAAAAAAAAAAGTCATTCTGAATTAAGTTCTGCTAACTATACACCAATAAATTTTTATTTATTATTAACAAAGTATTAATTCGAAAACTATAAAATTACGATCATTAATTATCGAAAACAACTCGCAAACGATGTAAATTATTAAAAAAGTGATTTGTCATTTACGTCTGCCAACTATACATAACCACATAAGACAAAGCGCAACGGAAAACCCTTACAATGCACCCGTTGTCCTTAAAAGTAACACGTGCGCTCTAGCGTACCCGACTTTCGGTCACCTAACACCCTTCAGCTGTACCCTACAGAAAATCTTGAAAACACATAAAATTTAAGATAAATGTTTTCCTTTACATCGTCTCTAATCAAGAGACTCGGCAGAGTCTCGGGACAAGTACATTTGACAGCGTCGACTGCTTGCCCGGGACTCACCCGAGTCTATTATCTCTGAATAAAGTGATTTCGACGGTGGGGGTAGACTCTTTCTTGAATTACGAAGCCCAGGGGTAATCTCATGTTCTGAAATTTGAACTAGAGACTAATCAAGTTATCCCCCTTCGATTGAGCCATAAAGCAAGCCGATTGATGCCGTAATTGCTGAAAAAAAAACTTTGCACGGGCAAAATTATGCGATGATCGAAGTGTGCGTGCATGTATGTATACGACACAGAGGAAGGCCTCGTGTGGCTATCGTGTTTCTGATTGGTCGCGACTGATGACACATAAAATAAACAGTGCAGACGAGCGGGCGAAAAATGTCAGGTGATCGCGATGAAAAAATGATTTTCGATATTTCGACCGCCCATATGGACGTGAGTGTGAGAGAGCTAGCTGAATTGAGTTCACATTTTCCAGCAGGATTTCCCACCGGGCCCGGTACACTCGCTCAAGCCCCTTTCCCAGAGTGACTTCGATGTCTGACCTAACCGTGGGTCGATCGAATGGCCAATGCCCAGGCGGCTCGTTCGAGACCTCTAAGTCGCAAGCGACTATGAAGGTCTCGAACTCGCCGCCCCTGACCTCGTTTTCGTGGCTCCTGAGGCAGTTCCTGGAGTGCCACAGGCGAAACACGGAGTTCGCATCCATGCCTACCAGCACCGGCAACCCTCGCAGCTGGGTAAATACCCACTCCATATACTGGAGGTAGCTGTCGAGGGGTACCCCGTGCTGACAGTACACGGAGCTCAGGTAAAAAGTACCGAAAATGCCGCCAACCCACACTGTAGCACCCACCGCGTCACCAGGGACCGAAACTACGGTCGCATCGACCGACGCGTTGGCGAGAACCACCGCGGATTTGCCGTAACCGCTCTGAAACACCCGCATCCAAGCCGGGAGCCCTGCCACGACGCTGCCCGCTGGCAGGTATGGTTCCTGCAGGGGTGCGGCGCTGTAGCGACCCTCGGTGAGCGCCTTGCCAAGCTCGACCATTACTCGCCGAGATCACTGGCAGTCCAACTCAGTGCTGCCAATCTCGACTAACAAGGAAAGTCTTTCCGCTGACCTCCTTCAATTTTGATGAAATTGAAATATGTTATTCTTCATCAAAATCTAAGAGACACGTATTTTTTTTTATCGGCGGAAAAACGTTTCTAAGGGGTGAAAATATCCCCTAAAGTTGAGACCTCCGAGGGGTAGTTTTCAGGTTTCGCCTATTTTCACTCGAGATAAGCGAATGCACCCAAATGGATAATCAACTTAATGATAAACGATGGAAAATGTAACTGGTTTCATATCGGGGGGTTGCACAGGAAAAAAGTTATGGGGGTTGAAATTCACAAAATCGTTATAACAAAAAAACTATAGCACCTATCTCGATGGTTTCAATTGCATTTTGAAGAGGGCAAAAAAGTAGTAGATACGGGTTTTTGCGTTTTTCCCGCAAATGAAGTTAAGGGGGTGAACTACCCCTATATATGTCTCCAGTAAATCTCAATAAAACTGCAGTATTTCTTTGTTTTCTTATTTCTTCTCCTTATGATACGTGTTTTCTTCCAATTTTCAACGTCTACATCTCAAACGATGGATAGATTTTTCTGGAAATAGCATTTTCATAACTGGTGAAAGCGATGGAACCAAAAGTGTGCGTCCAATCTTAATAAGTTGTTTTTTATTTGAAGGCAATTTAAGACACTCGTTATACTTAAAAGATTTAATTTTAATTGATTTTCAGCAATGAATTTTACCTAATTGAGCAAGGAAATTTCGAAACAATAAAATTTCCCTCTGAAAATTCTACCACTCTATCAACTTTTTATTTTTTGTCACTTTTTACGGTATCCATACCAATCACATCCGTAGTTTCAAAGAATTTTCTTGTTTATTTATTTTCGCCGAAAATTACATATGGGTTAATTTTTACGGATCACCATTTTTTTTATTAGTCAATATTGAATAAGCCAGAAGATGAATTCCAAAAATATCTACACCTAATGATCTCACGAAAATTTAGTAAATATTGACGAATTTTCATAGTTATCATAACTCCCCTCTTTCTTAACGGTGTTATCTGGGAATCACTTCTGTTCAGTTTGTGACTCGCTCTCAAAATTAGATTTCAAATACGACGTAGAAGCAGTGACAAAACAGCGATCGCGGCATATATTCACCACAGTCGGCTATTTTTCTTTTACACGAAAGCAGTCACTTGTAATTCAAGACTTTTTAAAACGAAATTGTAAATATTAATCAAAATGAAGATAAATCCTTTGAACGTTATTAGAATGCTTCTCGCAACTTTTGAAGTTATGCATTTACCGGATTCACCAGTAAATAGCGATGAAATACAATTGAAAGAAAACTTTGAAAATATTTTGTTGACTGCAATGAACGAATACAGTGGTTTCGAAATGGTGGAAGAAAATTCTTTGCATTTTGAAGAACCGTTCAAGGATTGGGAAATGGAAATTGTTGAAGATAAAGAATAGTCAAACACCCTGCATGAACCAAAATTTCCGCCTGATACATGCACTCGTGATGACGAAGGCTTATCTTACGAGTACAAATTAAGGGCCGTTGAGTATTGGCGCAGCGGGAAGAAAGGAAATTTAGGTTTGGGCAGTGTTAAACAAAAGTTCAAGAGCGTGCAATCTATAAGAAAGTTGCGGCGGTGGGCGCACAATTTGAACAAAGGGGGCACGTACAAAGAAAAATTAGCGCGTATTTGTGCTTACACTTTGGAAAATTTCAAAGTTGCTGTGGATGCTGGTTTGATAGTGCACGATTCCGATTTGAAAAGATGGGCCTTACATGCTCAAAGAGAAATAGGGCATACCGATTTTCGTTTCAAAGCATCTCGTACGTGGATAAACTCATTCAAAGCAGCTCATCGTATCGTATCGAGAAAAATAAATAAATTCGTTACATCTAAAACAATTGAAGATGGAACAGTGTTGGAACAACAAATTCGAAAATTTGTCGATGACGCAAAACAAAATATTAAAACTTACGGATTGTCAAATACATTCAACGCAGATCAGAGTGGCTTCCAACTAGAAATGCATTCCGGAAGAACTTTAGCAGTCGAAGGAGAAAAGCAAATACAATGTCTTGTTCAATCAGTCTCTTCTATGACCCACAGTTACAGTATTCAACCGACTATATCAGCTGATGGTAAGCTGTTATCTCCTCTATTTTTGGTTTTAAAAGAACCAACTGGCAAGATTGGTCCAATAGTGGAAAAGACGCTTTTCAGACCGGATAATGTGTACATAGAAGTATCCAAGTCTGGGAAGCTTACTTCAGGTATAAATTACACACCCACTGTTTTTGTATAGATATTTTTTCGAATGATGAAAATACGTTTTTCTATTTTCAGATCATTTCAAAACTTGGTTACAGCATGTATTGTTCCCGAAAATTGGTCAAAAATCTTTATTACTGATTGATTCTTGGACTGGACACTGTCCCCAAGCTGTACTTGATGTGAAACCTTCAAATAGAGATGTCAAAGTAATGATTATACCTAAAGGAACTACCGGAAAAATTTAACCCCTTGATGTTTTTGGATTCCGAGTATGGAAAAATTTTGTTAAACATTTTTCTGATCATTGTCGTTTGATGAATTATGATATTGATTTGCATTTGAGAAACAATATCATAAAGCTGCAGTCACTCGTGCATAACCAACTGTCGTCACCGCGTTATATCGATCTTTTCAAATATTCTTGGTACAAAAGTGGTTACATAGAAGAAAAATCAGCGAATTTTGAAAATCCTGTAGATTTTGCATTTGGAGATTCCTGCAACTCACATTGTGAAGTTCCAGGATGTGAAAATGTTGCTATTATTCGCTGCTCCTGGTGTAAAAAGTCGCTATGTTTTAAACATTTTTTTGATG
>OY998133.1:15298444-15369959 GCA_963921915.1 Hyposoter dolosus
TGTCACGAAAAAGCGTTACCGCCGCGCGGAGGGGGTAGACGCGGAGGGGGTATTCCTTGGTGAGAGGTGCCAGCGGTGGAGGGAGAGAAAGGCTGGCGGCGGCGTAGAAAGGGCAACGGCTGTATTAGACGCATATAATGCGCAGGCGCGTGGAGAGTGGGGATAGGGGGGACAGCTGAGCAGATGCTCTACTTGTAATGTCTCCGCTAGAGTTCCGGCGGCGTGTGCTCAGCTGTTGTTCTTTACGCTCTGCACGTGGCTGGACATCATTGCCTCTATCTGCGGTACCATAAGCCAATTGTATCTTTTATTGATTATAACGCAGATGAGTCGAATAAACATTGATGACGAAAGATGTGCATTTGTTAATGTTCCTTTGTATGTGTATAATTTTAGAGAAAGATATTCATGTTTTTTTGGTTCCCGATTAATTCTAGTTTTTTTATTTTTGTTTGATGGAATAAAATATGTTTAAATCAAAAAATTCATTTATTCAAACGTACCTAACCTAAACAAATTATAATTTGCAGTAAACCTGCGGAAAAAAAAGGTAATGTGTGCTGGGACACATAGTAGAAGTGAAACTTCAACGGACAAGTGGAAAAACGAATCGCAACGGAAAAGCGGAAAAATGAATCGCAACGGAAAAGTGGAAAAACGAATCGCAACGGAAAAGTGGAAAAACAAACGCAATGGACAAGAGAAAAAACGGAATCGCAACAAAATTTTTACTTGAAGTTTTACGGGCAGATTTTCAAATTAGACAAGTACATTAACAATCTGCCCGTAAAACTTCAAGTAAAAATTTTGTTGCGATTCCGTTTTTTCTCTTGTCCATTGCGTTTGTTTTTCCACTTTTCCGTTGCGATTCGTTTTTCCACTTTTCCGTTGCGATTCATTTTTCCGCTTTTCCGTTGCGATTCGTTTTTCCACTTGTCCGTTGAAGTTTCACTTCTACTATGTGTCCCAGCACACATTACCTTTTTTTTTTATTTGGGCTAACTTTTTCCGCTGATCATGATTTTGTCATTGATAATTATGAAAAATTGAAAATTCACCTCCAAATTTATTGATAATTTTTTATTAATTTTTTTACACTATTTTTCACTCAACTTTCGGGTGAAATCGGATTCAAATATCATTGCTGTGATGTTCTTCAACTACTGTACGGAGTAAAAAATAATTCAATGAAAAATATTCTGTTAGCGGAGCACGTGTCATTCCGTTTTCAAAAAAATGAACAATTGAGGCCATTACGTCTACGAAAGACAAAGATTTTTCAAATTTGAGAAGATGTGGTGTTTTTCGACGTCGTAATGGCCTCAATTGTTCATTTTTTTGAAAACGGAATGACACGTGCTCCGCTAACAAAATATTTTTCATTGAATTATTTTTTACTCCGTACAGTAGTTGAAGAACATCACAGCGATGATATTCGAATCCGATTTCACCCAAAAGTTGAGTAAAAACTAGTGTTAAAAAAATTAATAAAAAATTATCAATAAATTTGGAGGTGAATTTTCAATTTTTCAGAATTATCAATGACAAAATTATGATCAGCGGAAAAAGTTAGCCCGAATAAAAAAAAAAAAACAACTTGATAAGTTAATTTGCGCCGGAGATATTCCATGTTGGTGGAATTTGAACGCGCGAGTTCACTTTTCACGCGAGCGCGTGCGAGCTGGAGACGACTACCCCCACTCTGCCGCCAAACACGACGTCACATTTGGCGTCTCGTTAAACCGCTGAAATGAACAATAAATTTATATGGGATTTTTCCGCCGATTTTTCTCTAGTTAGCATAAGTCTTACTCTGTACGCTGTCCAATTTTTCGCGCTCTACGTTAGAATGAGTCGCAGCAATAATTATTAAAAAACAAATTTTTTTATCTTCACCTAATTAACTTTTTGCAATTTTTTTTTCTTATAAATTCGTAGAAAAATAACCGCTTTCGAATGATGTCAGTCGCGACTCTGTAACTTGAAAACTCGCGAAGGAATTCCATTTGTTTATGAGTAAAAATCGTACCCTATTTTTAGAGCCGTTTTTCACCCCTTTAACAATAAAAAATCGATTTGCCCCAAAGTGTACATGACAGTTCGACTCTTTCGGATTAATTTCGTTTTTGTTTTATTGCACTGCGACACTCTCCCGGCCTGCAAATTCCTCGCAAAAACAGTCGGTTTTTTAATAACAAATAGCCTTTCTCAAAAACTATTCATCCGATCGGGCCCAAATTTTGCACACTTGTTAAGTGTACCGAGGGGCATATATTCTGAGATTTTTAAAGCTCTACACGCATTTTTTTATTAACAATGGGTTATAATAAAAATGGCCATTTTAGCTGGTTTTTAATTGTTTGCGGGCGATCTAATGAACCGATTTTAATTTGCTACCCGCCAAACTGTTTGTTTTTCTAATATCTACAAATAGTTACTGAACTTTTTTTTTCTCCGATCAATAGTTTTGACGCTATCTCTCAAAAACATGATTTTGTCAACTTTGACCGCGTGCCAGAAAAAAGCCCCCCAAAATCTGTGGTTGGAAAGTGGTAGGCCTTCATCAGGGACATCAGCCCTACACGAATCCATCGGTTAGAATCGTTCTGGCCCGGTGTCATGAAAAGGCCCTTTTTCGAACCCGGTTCCTGGACTATATCCAAAACCTTCATATAGAAATTACACTTCCAAAATTTCAAAACGAAACATTAAAAAACCCAGTAGAGTTCCTTGATGAACTTGAGAAATATTTTCGGGTGCGTAATATTAAAGAGGAAAAGAAAATTTTCGTGACTGAGCATGCCCTAGAAGAAAAGGCAAGTCTTTGGTTCCATTTAAAAGAACAATTTCGGAATTTTGAGGACTTTAAAGTACAGTTTTTAGAGGAATTTTACTCAATTCCTATTCGTGTGCGTTTCAAGAAATGCTGGATGGAAAGCCATTACGATCTACAGCGCGAAACGCTCCTTAATTATTTTTATCGTCAATTACAAAAATCGCGATATTTCATACCCCGCATGTCGGAATTTGAGGTAAATTATAATATAATTTACCAATATCCAAACTGGGTAAGAGAAACTTTGTCTACAATTAATTTGAGCGATACCTCGGCAATAACCCAGACTCTGAGTAATCTTGACGCTGTAAGAAAAGAAAAAACTAGAGATTTTAAACCGTATGTAAATAATCCCCAAACGCGAAGACAAGAAATAAAAGTCAATCAAATTAATTACGATGAAAGAAACGGTTACGAGGAAACGAGACATCACAATTATAGGAGAGGAAACAAACACGATCGATTTTACGACAATCGGTATAATAATCGGAGACGAAATTATTATCCGCGAGACAATAACAACTCCGATCGAGCAAACTTTAAACTCCCAGATGTCCGTTACCCCCCACCATCCTCAAATTCGAATAATTACCAGGCAAACACGTACCCAGCTCAGGAAAATCATAATAAGAATCAAACACAAAATAGAGAGAATTTAAACTGACGAGTGACACGCTATGTATCGCTCCAAGAGCGTGTCCCGAATATGTAGATTTTGTTGACGATTTGCCAATGGACATAGAAAAAGGAGCGAATCCGAACGAGAAAAATAAGTGTACGCGCCGTTCGCGTTTGTCTTTATTTTATAACCGAAAATCATCATCATTATACTGTAAGAAAGGGAAATAGTTAAGAGACTGACCGAAAGAGTCTCTGTATGTTGAAGAATCATGATGGCGGTAACTGTCGAAAGCTAAGCACGCGATTTCATTTTCGTCAAAATGTAAAATCAATAAAATATTAAAAACGGCTCAAAGTGGTTAAATTATTGTTTAACCCGACTAAACAAATGGGCCTTCGAGGAAAAACGTGAGAAAACATTTGTAAAGACGCACGATACGCACGCACTACAAAAAAAAAAAAAAAAAATTCAGTGGCGTGCGGCAATCAAATTCGCGATTTACGGCAAGTTTCTCAACGTACTGGAAACGCTATTTACCAGTGATCAGTGTCATCAGACTACAAAAAGAAGAAATAACTTCTAGTGCCTTGTGGAAAAATCTACGAGCAGCAAACACGAAGCCCGAAAAATTCGTTAATCGGCAGTTTGAAATGTGTTAGAATATAACTATATCTATAACACCCATCGACACCGGACGGTTCTCGAAACATCGAATCGACGTCCTCACCAGCTTGGATCGTCGATCGTTCGCTAGACAAAAAACGTACACAAACTCAGAGACAAGGCTCGACGACAACGAAGATTTTCGACAACGGCAAGATTTCAACGTCAACAAAGCAACGATACGTGTCGGCGAAAATATTCGATTCAAGATAAGAAATATTTGTACTGTAAGTCCATCCTTTCTCATATATATATTTTTCGTTCGACTTCGGGAATTCAGACATGTTTATTTGTATTCGTATATATATATATATATAAGCAAATAGAATAAAGAATATGGCCCAAATCGCAGCGTTGAAGCGTTCTCGGGCGAGCGTAAAGGCGAAATTGACGCGGTTCAAGTCATATATTACAGCCTTCAATCCGGATAGAGGAAATCCAATAGAACTAAATGAACGTTTAATAAAAGCTGACAGTTTATTAGCAGAATTTGGAGAAATTCAAGAACAAATCCGTTCTCTCGACGTAGAGGAAACACTCGTTGCCGATTTAGAAGCAGAGTATGAAGTTTTCGAACCGCTATTTTACGAGACAATAACCAAAGGTAAAGAAAAGTTGGTAGCATACAATCAACAAAACAATAACGAAAATCAAAGACGACAAGTGGCCGAGGTCGCTCGTCCCAACGTAAAAATACCAACCATTGCTTTACCAGATTTTGACGGCTCTTACGAAAAATGGTCGCATTTTTATATTTATTCAAGGCTCTGATCGACGCGGATGCGACGTTGTCAAACGTGCAAAAGTTTTATTATTTGAACTCCGCTCTTAAAGGTCAAGCTATCCAAGTTATTAGTTCTCTTGAAATTACAGGCCAAAATTATGCAGTGGTCCTGGATCTTTTGAAAAATCGATTCGAAAACAAACGTCTCACGACGCGTCACCACGTGCGCGCTCTCTTTGATTTATCGCAAGTTTCAAAAGAATCTGCGGTCGGGTTGCGTACGCTATCCGATGAGTTGAGTAAACATTTGAGGGCTTTAAAGAATCTCGGTGAACCGGTAGACGAATGGAACACATTAGTGATTGAATTGGTATTGAACAAAATCGATCCAATAACGAAACGAGAGTGGGAAGAAAAAGTAATCGCTGATGATCGCCCTACGGTTGAACAATTAAAAAATTTCATCTCAAACAAATGCCAAATCCTCGAGGCAGTTCAGCAAAAGAAACAAGAAAATAATAACAAATCTCAAGGGGGGTCAAATTCAAAACAAAAAGGTGATTATTCAACATCACATGTTAGCACTCAAAATTCGTCAACTCAAAATAGTTGTATAATGTGTCAAGAAGACCATAAGATATATCAATGTCAAAAATTGCGCGACCTTCCAGTTCAAACGAGAATAAACGAAATAAAACGTCTCGGTTCATGTTTGAACTGTCTGGGAAAAGGTCACACAGTAAAAAATTGCAAAGCGGGAAACTGTAAACATTGTAATAAAAAACACAACTCGTTATTGCACCTCGATGATCGATCGGGTAGCGTGCAGCAAAAACCGAGCAGTTCGCGAATAAATGCTAATGACAATAACGAAGCATCAGCGGAATCGAAAGAGCAAACCGTACAGTCAATTACAACTTGCGCCATGAAAAAACCCTCTCAAGTATTACTTTCAACTGCAATAGTTTATATCGAAGACAATTTGGGTAATAAAATAGAAGCAAGGGCACTGTTGGACAGCGGTTCACAGTCAAACTTCATATCTCGAACATTGTGCGATAAATTAAAACTACAGAAACGAAAAATCAACCAATCGGTAGGAGCAATAGCCCAAACAATCACACAAATCTCCGCAGCGACTACCGCAACTGTTCGATCAAAAGTAAATGCTTTTTCAATCAAACTTTCGTTCTCGATACTAGATGAGATTACAAACAAAATTCCTCTAGTCACATTCGACGCACAATCAGTAAAAATTCCAACTCACGTTGTATTGGCGGATCCGGAATATCACGTTCCTCAAAAAATAGATTTATTGCTAGGAGCGGGTGTATTTTGGGACTTGATTTGTGCAGAACAAATACGAACTGGAAAAAACAAACCGATGTTACAAAAAACAAAATTGGGCTGGGTAATCGGTGGCCCGTGAACGTTTGAAGGTCAACAAACCGCAGCACAAGAATTCTGTGGATTTTCCGACACGAGGAATCTGCAGGACCAACTACAACGATTTTGGAAGATCGAAGAACTTCAAGAAACCCAAGTTTTGTCGCAAGAAGAATTGGCATGTGAAAAACACTTCGTACAGACACATACAAGGTTGCCTTCAGGAAGATTCGAGGTTCGGCTTCCCTGTCGAAGTGATCCCACTCAACTCGGCGAATCTTACGGTAGCGCGTTGAAACGTTTACGATCAATCGAAAAGAAATTTACAAGGAACACGTTAGTCAAAACTAGATATACAAGTTTCATGGACGAATATCAAAAATTGGAACTCATGAGTATCGTCCAAGAAGAAAGTGAATTCACAATCAAAAATTACTTGCCTCATCACGCTGTCATAGATGAGGAACGAGCCACCACGAAACTTCGAGTCGTTTTCGACGCCTCAAATCGTACAACATCAGGAAAATCATTAAATGATATTTTAATGGTTGGCCCAGTCGTTCAAAGAGAACTGGTGGAAATCATCACACGTTTTCGACAACACGAATACGTGTTAATTGCAGACATCACTAAGATGTATAGACAGGTTTCTGTAAACCCAGAAGACAGAGATCTTCAACGCATTTTGTGGAGAACCGAAGTAAATGCTCCACCAAAAATGTATCGACTCAACACGCTCACGTATGGTACGGCACCAGCGTCATTCATCGCAACAAGATGCCTAGTACAATTAGCGATCGAAAACACTGACAAATTTCCTGAAGCAAGTAAAATTATGAAAGAAGATTTCTACATGGACGATCTTATAACCGGAGGATCTTCTGTCTGCGAGCTTCGTCGTAGAAAGAAAGAAATCGCAGAAATACTTCAATCAGCTTCCTTCCCGTTACAAAAATGGAAATCTAACGAACAAAAAATACTCGAAGAGGAAGAAGGAAACGACTTGTCGCTTGGTCGTAACATTGGCGAAGAAACGAAAATACTCGGCCTACGATGGACAGCAGACGAAGATCAATTTCACTACAAGGTTTCGATAACACAAGACGAAAAAAGAGCAACAAAACGAGTAATACTATCTCGTTCGTAGCACAACTTTTTGATCCTCTCGGACTGATAGGACCGGCAACAATCAAGGCCAAGATTTTGTTACAAAAATTATGGCAATTACAACTAGGATGGGATGAATCTCCTCCTCTGGATCTTCATACCAAGTGGATAAAGTACAAGGAAAATCTGTTAGCAATCAACAACATAACAATTCCTCGACATGCTTTGTGCAAAAAACCAACAAGGATTGAATTGCATGGATTCTGCGATGCATCAACATTGGCATATGGAGCTTGTCTTTATCTCAAATCACAGAATTCATCAGGCGATACGAAAATTCATCTTTTATGTGCAAAATCTCCGGTGGCACCAATCAAACCAGTAAGTTTACCACGACTGGAATTGTGCGGAGCACTATTGCTCTCTCAACTATCCAAAAAAATGGCACTTGCTCTCACAGTGGACATCAGCCAAACAATTTTTTGGTGCGATTCCAGTGTCACACTCGCGTGGATTCGTGGTCAACCTCAACAATGGAAAGAATTCGTTCGCAATCGTGTGACAGAAATTCAAGATTTGACGAAGAAAAAAAACTGGAGACACGTGAGATCAGAACACAACCCGGCAGATATTATTTCGCGAGGCATCAATCCGGAACAATTAACAAACTCGAATTTGTGGTGGTTTGGCCCCGATTGGCTTCAACAAGCTGAAGATACTTGGCCAACTTCAGAATGCCCGCCGGTTGACGAAATACCAGAATCGAAGATTTGGACTGTTGCGTTCCCATCCGTTCAAATAGACGAAGAGTTATTCGAAAGATTTTCATCACTGCGAAAACTTCAACACGTAGTTGCTTATATTTTTCGCTTCAAAAACAACTCTCAGCTATCTCAAAAAGAACGTGAATCAGGAGACTTAACCATCGAAGAGTTACAACAGTCCATGGACACTCTCGTCAAACTTGCACAACAACAATCATTCCCGGAAGAATTCAACGATTTGAAGAACAACCGAGTCATCAACGCAAAAAGTCGCCTTCTCGATCTTCATCCATTCCTCGATGAAAACAACGTGATAAGGGCCGGAGGACGTTTAAAAAACGCACCTTTAAAATTTACGAAACGGCATCCGATTGTATTATCTCCGAAACACCCTTTAACAAGATTAATTATAATGCATTTTCATCATCGAGATTTACATTCCGGACCGTCAGCATTGTTAGCTTCCATACGCGAACAATACTGGATTATTTCTGCGAGAAACACAAACCGTAGCGTCTTACGAAAATGTATAACATGTTTTAAGCTACGTCCGGTCAGTCCGACTCAATTTATGGGAAATCTACCTTCCGAACGAGTTACACCCAGCAGACCGTTTTCGTGCGTGGGTGTAGACTATGCAGGTCCTTACACGATCAAGGTGTCGCGAAACAAAACCTCCAAAGCGTATTTATGTCTGTTCGTTTGCTTAGCTACAAAAGCTGTTCACTTAGAGATCGTTTCAGACATGACGACGTCAGCTTTTCTCAACGCACTAACACGATTCATTTCTCGCCGCGGTCGATGCAAGTTGATTCAATCCGATAATGGAACTAATTTTGTAGGAGCGAATAATGTAATGAAACATTTTGGCGATTTACTAATGAGTAAGACTCATCAAGAAACAGTATCAAAATTCGCTACTGAAAAATGCATAGAGTGGAAATTTATCCCACCTCATTCACCTCATGTTGGAGGTTTGTGGGAATCAGCTGTTAAATCCGCAAAAACACACGCCAAGGCGGTGATAGGAGATACTAGTCTTAGTTTCGAGGAATTGTCTACGATATTCTGCCAAATCGAAGCATGTCTGAATTCCCGACCGCTTGTTCCACTTTCCCCCGATCCAAGCGAATTAGAAGCTCTAACACCTGGACATTTTTTGGTTGGAACTGCTCTGAATGCGATTCCAGAAGAAGACATCTCTGACGTGAAATCCAATCGTTTATATCGTTATGAGTTATTAACAAAAATAAATCAAGACTTTTGGCGACGTTGGTCAAAAGAGTATGTGACGCAATTACAACAAAGATCAAAGTGGAAATTGGAAAAGTCGAACGAAAATGTCAAGGTCGGAAGTATGGTTTTACTACGCGATATCACACCCCCGCTTCAGTGGCGCTTGGGAAGAATAATCGAGGTTCATCCAGGAAAGGATGGACTAATTCGCACTGTAACTTTAAAAACACAAAACGGAACGACACAGAGAACGTTACCAAAAATATGCGTTCTTCCGGTTGAATCTTAATCAATTCATCGTAATATCATTTTTGTATTTTTTCATTTTTATACACCCTCATATATTTTTTTGTTTTTTTTCTCTTCATTGAAAGCCAAGCCTTTCAAGCCCGCCGGTGTACGCGCCGTTCGCGTTTGTCTTTATTTTATAACCGAAAATCATCATCATTATACTGTAAGAAAGGGAAATAGTTAAGAGACTGACCGAAAGAGTCTCTGTATGTTGAAGAATCATGATGGCGGTAACTGTCGAAAGCTAAGCACGCGATTTCATTTTCGTCAAAATGTAAAATCAATAAAAGTATTAAAAACGGCTCAAAGTGGTTAAATTATTGTTTAACCCGACTAAACAATAAGAAAGGAGGAATTATGAATAGATGTCCGCACATACGAGTGAATATTGCGAACAATGAAATCTTTGCGCTGTTAGACACGGGTAGTCAAGTCACAGCGGTGTCTGAAAAACTATTTAAACGATTGTCGGCGGCAAATAAATATGAAGAGTTACCAGTTTCGGGAGTAACTGTCTCCACCGCGATAGAAAAAAAGAGTACAGCCGTGAAACGACAAACGCGTATTATGATTACGGTACAAGGTATCGTCTATGAAAGCATTTTTTTTGTGATACCATATTTATCGTCGGAAATGATATTAGGCCACGATTGGATGATTTATAATGGAGTAAACATTAATTATTATGATGGTTATATTAAAATCGGTGGTATTCGTCTCGAAGATTCGACATTATTATTTGAACGAGATCCTATCGAAACTTTAATTTGTTCTCAAAACGAAGGTGAAACACATATTTTTGTTATTAATCTTTCGAACTCGTGTATGTACCAAGAGGAAATGAAAATGATACGATTTGAGAGGGATTTTACACGCGAATTACGATCGCAAAGTAAAGACAGCGAGATCAAAATAAAAGAAATGAATATTCAAACGGATCAACAAAACACGGAAATTTCTGAATTATACAACGACTCCAGATCAATCGCGAATAAATTACAAATAACGGATGAGAAGTTGAGGGATGCGTTCGTTTCCTTGATGGAGGATTATCACAATCTTTTTTCAGTTAAGCCCGGGTGTGCAATAGGGTACCAACATAGAATAAAGTTAATTGTGAATAATCCATTCATCAAACATACGTATCCGATTCCTTTTCGTTTAAGAGAAGCTACCGCAACCGCGATTAATAAAATGATCGAGGATGGCGTTATAGAGCGCGCTGTGAGCCGATTTTGTAATCCGTTACGGATCGTAAGCAAGACGGACGGTTCCGTTCGCGTCTGTTTGGATGCTCGTTTTTTGAATAAAGTGATCAAAGACGATCATGAGTCCCCGCCATTAGTGAATGAATTACTGCAGAAATTTCATAAAGCGAAGTGGTTTTCGAAACTCGACTTGACTCATGGCTATTGGCAAGTGGTTTTGCACGAGGATTCGAGACCCTACACCGCTTTTTTACACGATTCACACTTGTACCAATTTTGTCGAGTTCCCTTCGGTTTGAAAACCGCGGGCAGCGGGTTTATTCGAGCCTTGAGCTTCGCACTACGCAATGATTTCGATAAATTTATTTCCTGTTACATCGATGATCTCCTTATCGGAACAGAGACTTTAGAACAACATCTCGAGATTCTTCGAAAAATATTCCAAAGGCTTTTAGAGCATAATTTTACGATCAATTTGTCGAAATGCACTTTTTGTGTTTCCTCGGTTTCGTTTTTAGGTTTTCGAATCAACTTTCAAGGTGTATCGCCGGATCCCGATAAACTTAAAGTTATTCAGAATTTTGCGGAACCAAAAAACAAAAAAGAGCTACAGCAGTTTCTGGGTGTATGTAACTACTACCGCCAGTTTAACATAAATCATAGTAAATCGCTGAATCCATTGCGCAAATTATTACAAAAAGATGTCGCATGGGAATGGGGAGTGAGCCAAACAAACGCGTACAAAAAATTAAAGGAAGATTTTTGTAATTGCATTCAATTGAGTCATATTTTACCAGAAATTCCGTTCAAATTGCAAACTGATGCAAGTGATGAAGGAATTTGCGGGGTGCTATACCAGGTAGATAACGAGAACTTATATCAGGTGATTGGTATCGTGTCACGCTGTTTAACAAAATGCGAGACCCGATACACCACCACAGAGAAAGAGCTTCTCGCGATTATATACTCGGTCATAAAATTCCGTGTTTACTTAATCGGTAATAAATTCGAAATAATATCAGACCATTCCAGTCTCACGTTCTTACATTCGGCAGTTTATCGTAATTCGAGAATGCATCGTTGGTGCCTGATTCTGCAACAATACTCGTTTGAAATTTCGCATTGTCGCGGCGTAGACAACATAGTAGCCGACTTTTTTAGTAGAAACCCTGATTCGAAATTTTATGAGGAGAAAGACGAAAATTTGGTAGTCTCGATGTTGCACGAAGCAATGTTGCCGATAAGTAATGATGAGGACGAATGGTTAATATCGTTATTTGTTTTAGAATACGACTCCCATTTTGAACAAAAATTAAAAAACCTTGCGCAATGGCAGCAAGAGGACGAAAACATTCAGAAAAAAATCGGAGAATGTAGAAATGAAGAAAATGGCTTGAATTTTGTTCTCCACCATAATCTGTTATTCCATCGCGAAGATGAAAATTCGTCGTGGCGAATAGTAGTTCCCAAAAAATTATATCGACTATTAGTTAACGAAGTTCATGTGAAATTAGGTCATCCCGGTGTGCATAAAACTTACGGAAATTTGAGACGATTTTATTATTGGAGAGGTATGCGAGGTTTTGTAAAGAAATTCGTCCAAGGATGCGACTTATGTCAACGCGTTAAATATTTAACGATTACAATGGAGGGGGAATTTCAATTTGTACCCTCAAAGGGAATTAATGATCTCATTACGATTGATTTTTACGGTCCCCTCCCCCGAGGTCGCGGCGGAATGGAATACATCTTCGTAATTCTCGATAGCTTTTCAAAATATTTTATTACATTTTATCCGACCACGGGACGCAATTTACCTCGAAGTTATGGAAAGAAGAACTGGAAAAAGCGGGTATACAAGTTTTATATAGTTCAATTCGTCACCCCCAATCGAATCCGACAGAACGCGTTATGCGAGAGTTAGGCCGATTATTTCGTACTTTGAGCGCCGACAAGCACACTAAATGGGTGCAATATGTGCCTACCATTCAGGATCTTTTGAATATGACGAGACACCAAAGTACAGGGTATTCTCCACACGAATTGCATTTTGGAGAACCCGTAAAAGATAAAATTCAAGAGTATGTCAAATTTCCGGAAACTTCGGGTCTTGCTCACGATCGAATAATAACCTTAGCCCATGAAAATCTCCGTACCAGCTTTGAGAGGAGGAAAAAACAACAGAAAAATGTTTCTCAAGTATCCTTGGAAAAAGGAGATTTGGTACTCCTTCGTGTACGTCATCTTTCCAATGCATTAGACAAGGTCATCAAGAAATTCTTCCATTTATTTGAAGGTCCTTATGTTATTAAAGAAAGAGTGGGCGAAAACGCTTTCCTTCTGTCTGATCCTGAAGATCAGGAAAAGATTATTGGCACTTATAATCGAGGCAACTTACGCAAATATTATAATAACTGTCTCGATCCACCCGTCCAATGATTTTGATAAAATTGACGACTTTCGTATCATAGAAAATAAATTAATGTATATATTATGAGAAATAAGCGACTACCCTTTTAAAGAGGCTAAATGACATGCTCTATGTAGCATAATTTGTTAATGTAGAATAAGAAAAGCGTATTCTTTTATATGTTTGCATGATTAACTTGTTGGCAATGTCATGAATATGAATTCGCTAAGTGCATTTTGTTATAAGATATGCGAGTTATTGAATATCCACCCGATGTATGTGTATGTATATATTTATTACTATTGGAAATTTAAATATCGTTTCTCGGGATGTGATAAGAGTGTGTGTATGAATGGGTTATGTGTAATATAAATATGTTCGTCGAAAGGATTTTAATTGACTATACAATTGCTAGCACAATTATCGAAATAAAAATGAGATCGAGAGAGAGAGAGATATTTAACGGATCTTCGAAATAAAAATAAAATTTATAAAAAGAAAAAAAACTGTATCTATATATATATTGGTCTTTGAAAGACAGTCAAATCGATGAGAGAGAGAGAGGAAGAGAGGGACGGGTTCGTTGGACAATTTACATCGAAAAAGAGAATTCCACATCGGAAGATTTAATCGGCACTGTCCTCATTCGTCGAATAGCAGATCGTGGAGCTTGGGATTTCTACTCCGTCTTCCTGAAGGACGCTTCGAGAAATCGGGGGAGATTGTAACCGTTCAAAATATCGCCTCGAATCCCGTGAGAACTATCCGCCATGATCTGCGCAAGAGGTCAGTCCGATCGAGAGAAGGAAGAAGTGGGAGAGCCGGCACCCCTGAAAATCTAATCGTCAATCCATCGATATCAGCATCGATTACTGCCTCTTCTCTCTTGACCGTCGAACGAGTCACACGGGTTTCCCAAAGAACATTCCTTTGGGAGCCCTCGTCGAAACAACTCAAAGTTAAGTCATACGTCCGTCCTCTTGGAATCTCTCTCTCATTACGTTGACGACAATTTTGTTTATAAAAATATTGTAATTCAAATCAGATTTATTGTATTAGTATGCGTGAGTGAGTGCGAGTGTGTGAGAGCCATAAAAATAAAATTTATATACACGTGTCAGCCAGTAAATTTCTCCTTTTTCTTCTAAATGTCTGTTTGTCCATCAAAATAATCTTACACAGTCTTCGTCACCGAGTCCAGCCGGCGAGTCGCACTTTTCGGGAGAGCCGTCGAGCGTCTCCGTCCAGTCACGTTCGCCAAAAGCTGTGCCTCGGTAAGCCCGTTCCGATAATTTTCCTTCGCGATTCGACGGAAGGCGTGGGTTTTCCGTGTCGTCGCGTTTGGGGTTGCATTTCGTGCAACAATTTTGAGGTGCCGAGGAGGTCGAAGGTTGTCTGTCGAGCGAGATTGTGGCTCGCAACGCTTTCAACACCTCGACCGATTAAGTTGGAGATTTTGTCGCCCACGCTTCCGTCGAGTCCCTTCGACGACTCGCTCCATAATATTGTTCTTCGATTTGAATTTTGGCAATTAATTGTGCCGTGTCCATTAATTTAGAGTCTTTAGTTCGTGCCTCGAATTTCGTGAAGTTTCGAGTCTCACGTCGCAATATTGCGTCAGTTTTTCGCGATTGTTCGCTCAAGGCCGGCCGCGCGTGGCTCGCCCCGGTTTGTTTGCGCTCTATCTCTCTCTCGCCCGCGTCGCATTCCACGCTTATGTACCGGCCGTTCTCGCATTGTTCTCGTCCTTCGTCGAGCGTTTCCGACGAGGTTGTATTCTGGATTATCATGTTTTGTATGAATTTCGAGTTTATCGTTCTTTCTCTGTGTGACGTCACGTGGCGCATAATTTCGTTATATTTCCTCGGTCCTCGTGGCCGCTTAGATTGCCTTATCACCTGCCTTCGGGCCTTAGTTACCTGAGTGTCGCGAACTACCTGCGTCGCCGTGCACCCCGTTTTGTAATCTCTTCGCGAATGTGTCTGATTTCCTGTGTATTGCCTACTTACCTGCCTTCGGGCCTTAGTTACCTCATTTCCTGGGCTTTGCCCCGTTAGGGACTGAATTGCCTGCGCCGTACTGCGCCCTTCGCTCATTGTGATTCTTGTGGGGAATTAGTGCGGTTCCCCCGTTTAGGCTGCCTAATTACCTGCCTCCGGTCCTAGTTATCTGAGTTTCGACTCCGTACCTGCGTTAGCGTCGCACACGCTAGCGCCGCACCTTGTTCGCGCGATTCAAGATTTTGTCGCCGTTCTGCGGTCGTGTTCGACCGCGCGCTTCATGTAAATTCGCCGTTATTTGTTTCCTTTGAATAAATCAGTTGTTCATTTTATTTGCTCGCGTACGTGTCCTTTATTTACGAGTTTGGTATCCTTTGCTGCTCTCTCGCCCCAACCCAGCCCCTCTATCATTCGTACCTCAGTTGAGCTGAGTAGCCGGACCAGCCAGAGCTCTCGTGGCCCCGGGGTGTCTTGGCCTTTAGGTCTGGGCCGGCGTGGGCAAATTAGAAGTCGGTTTTACCGACGGTACGCTTGTACCTGGCGCCCAGCTCACTCCGGCCGAGCCAAGGCAACCCGAGGGGGAGCGACCTAGAGGCTCCGAAGGGACGGATGGACCCGAGACGGGAAAATCCTGTTACAACATATGTACATGGTACATGTATATGGTGGCCTCTCTATGATTTAAACCCTTTACGATTCAAACCCTCTACGATTCAAACCCGGGGGTTTTCTTTCCTCTAAGTAACGGCTACCGGCGCGGAGCGCGAAGCGCGAGGCGCCGGTAGCCCATACCCACCCGACTGTTGTTTTATTTTTCCCAAATAGACGCGAAGATCACTGGAGAGTGCGGTGGGGAGCCGCAGCGCGTAGCGAGTTATACATATAGATATACTGGAGCGTGCTAAACAGCGTACTGAAAAAATTCAATATTTCGGAAAATATTGCGAGTCGCCAAAAATCCTTTTGAGGGGACTCTTAGACGCCTAAAAGGAATGTCTATGCCAAATTTCATGACGAAATTCGGTTTTCCCTTTTCGGAAGTTTATCCAAAAAAATGGAATATTTCACGAGAGAAACGACATTTTGTTGGGAATTTGAAAGAAACGCGAATCGTGCGTCGAAATTTTGGCTGAAAAACTATAAAACGATCGCACACCAAAAATCCGACGTTCTCGCGATCCCGAGAAACCAACATGGTGTTTTTTTTTCTATGGGACACTAAAATCGAAAAAAAGTTGGAAAAAATGGAATATTTCACGAGAAAAACGACATTTTGTTGGGAATTTGAAAGAAACGAGAATCGTGCATCGAAATTTTGGCTAAAAAACCCGTGACATGTTGTTTTTTTTTCTATGGGACACTAAAATCGAAAAAAAGTTGAAAAAAATGGAATATTTCACGACAAAAACGACATTTTGTTGGGAATTTGAAAGAAACGAGAATCGCGCATCGAAATTTTGACTGAAAAACTCGTGACATGTTGTTTTTTTTCTATGGGACACTAAAATCGAAAAAAAGTTGAAAAAAATGGAATATTTCACGAGAAAAACGACATTTTGTTGGGAATTTGAAAGAAACGAGAATCGTGCATCGAAATTTTGGCTGAAAAATCAAACGCTCCGTCTTTTCTGATGTTTGAACTTCCTAACGAGAGCGACGTGTCGCAGGCTCGCTGTCCTCGGCCCAAATAAACGTTTTTCACGTCCGCGTGCTATATATCGCGATGCTTTTGGCGCTGTCACCTCAAAAGTCTCCATTTTTTAAACCCCCTCTCCCTCGTTTCATAATCCCCGAAAATGCGAACAAAAGTGGCGACCAAAGACAAACTTTCCATTCGTGAACCTCATCGGGCTTGCGTGACATTTGCTCACGAGAAAAATTCACTTTCAGCGCTTCGAATCACGAGCTAATCGAAGTGGGTTCGATCCGTTTCTATTCTCGTTTTGAGATTCATCGCGTTCAGCCTGTGACGACGATTCTCTCTCAAGCACGTGCTCTTCTCCCTCTTTCTCTTGTGTTCACGATCGCGGGCTTCGGGCTTCGGTCTCATTGCGCAATATCGCTGTAAATAATTAATCGACGCGCGACGATGCACTCGAGTCTTCTCTCTCTTTTCAAACGCCAATTATTTGGCATGAAAATCTCTCTCGTTCACCAAGTTTTTTATTCTTAACTATTTTCATTCTTGCTCGAATTCCCGAGACTTTTCTGTCCCGAGACCTTCCCATTATGATACTCTATTTATAAAAAAAAAAATTAGTATTAAATTCTAAAATTTGCGGAAGTTAGAGCGTCGAAACCCTTTTGTTGAAAATTTCAAACTACCGTAGAATTTGTAGTTTTCAATCGATTCCAACAAAATTCTCAGCGAACGAAGAGCTGGTATAGATTAACATTTGTGGGAAACGGGAGCCCTGTAGTTCAAGCCGATATGCCTTTCGGGTGGCAAAAATCGATCATTTTATCATCGTAATAACATTCTGCACTTGAATAATTACTTTTGCCAAAGATAAAAAAGAATTTCGTGCCATTTCAACGATGGAAACTTTAGAGTAATGCGGCGTGCACTCTTCGATATAATTTTGCCACCATTGTTACCCATGGTCATTGATCCACGTTATTCGAAAGATGATTATTAAAAATAGTTTCTCTTAAGGTCAATAAATAGTTTTATACTGACTTACTATGTAAAAGAGACGCTGCTCCAACAATCCACAATTTGGCGGATTGGGACATGTTGTCACGTCTAGGATGTTAGAAGTAGAATCTACCACTGCATCTAAAAATCAGCATGTAGTATATTGACAATAAAAAAACATAGATATGATCATTTTGTGTCACGTGAAATTCCGTTATAAATGTCTTGTAGGTGGTGAATGCTTGACGATGGTCAGCAATGACAAAAAGTAACGAAATTTGGGAAAGCGACGAAAAAGAAAACTTTTAAGAATTTTCATTTCGAAATCGATAAACCGTCGTTACATCGAATAGATAAGTTTCTCGGAATAAAATAAATCGTAGTAAACACAATGAAAAAACATGGATGGAGTAAAATATTCAAATTTAAAATGTGAGACGGTTAAAGGCCAATTCATAACGATGATGAAGTTTGCATCGTTGGAATGCAACGAAATTCTGTTTTTTTCTTCACCAGAGCTCATAATTAGTATTCAATATTTGGCCCGGACAATGGAATGATCTCTCGAGTGCCAAAAACTCAATCGAGACAAAAAATTACCACGATTTTCAGAATTCAATAAATAATTAATCGAAATAATATTATTCGTTGAATCTTAACGTTGCAAACTTCAGAGTCATAATTCATAATAGAGAGTATTTTATACGAGTACGTATGAGAACTTGTGAGCGGCGCCATGAATTTCCGATAAAATTTTGAAATATGACGACGGGATCGCCATTTTGAAAACGTGCATGCTACAACCACTAGAATGGGTCTGGAGTTAAACTTTGATTAACGGAATGAAAAAAATGCCACGTACTTACTGTTAACCGATTTTTGCTCCTGAAGTGACGAAAGTCCAATAACTTGAACATTTTAGTACGATGAGAATGTATGGAAATCGAAAAAACACTGAACTGTTGCCAGACAGGCAGCTCGAAATAGAGAGCAGTTGTGTACGTGGAAACATTTCGAGGACTTAGCTGAATGAACTAAGGTACCGTGCCGAATCTCCCCTCTCGACTATTCAAAGAATTCGCCGCAGCGTTAGTCGTATTCTTTGAGGTTCGAAGTGATCCAAATAGTGTGGAACTGATCCGCTCACGCATGCGTGGACGGGAAAAAGCGAGATGGTCGACCGCGTTTGCGCATGCGCGAGCGGATCAGTTCCATACTGTTTGGATCACTTCGAACCTCAAAGAACACGACTGTTGCATGGTTTCTGAACACGCACTTGCGCGCGCACCTCGAGCGTGAGTATTCTAGAAATTATGAATCACTGCACTCATTGCTTATAAAAGGTTTTGAGATGAGGGCATCATTTCAAAGACTGTTGTAGTGATTTATTTTTAAAAAATTGGAACATTTCGAAAACCGTTTTCTAGAAGAAACGACGTGAGTAAAAAAAACCAGAGTTCGCACAAACTACGGATATGTCCAACTGATAGCTGGAAGTTTCATAAAAAGAATCGTCAAATTAACGTCTAAAACTTGAGTTTATATTTCCTGTAGCAAACAGGAGTACAAACAAGCATGCGACTGTAAAATATGAATTGATAATAACTATTGAATTGGCTAAATGCATTAGGAGGAAAATGAACGCAAATGAAAGTATTGAAATATATGCACGTCTTGGGCGTAATATAATGGGAAATGCTGTAAATATTTCGAACGGCGTGAAGTATAGTTATAGTAGTTATAGAAGTAGTATAGTATTGTAGCTGATTACTTACGGAATAAACGGCTTAATTGAAATGTTCTTCTGCAATATTAATAATGCTGGACTGTAGAATGAATCTTCGACAAATTAATGATTACAGTGAAATATTTTTCTGCAAGAATGTATTCGGTTTATGGAATAAATTTTTTTTCAGAAACGCATTGAGGGCTGCAAGATGATGGTCTTGCAGAAGTCAGCGGAGAAGATCCAGAATCGTGAAGAGATTCTACCAGTATGTTGCAATGCGATAAAAATGAAATGTGAATGAGACCTTTTTTAATTCGATTTACAATTAAATGATTAAACACTGATCAATAGGAAAATTCAAAGGAGAGTTCAGACGAAAATGTATTCCATGATGAGGATTCATACGAATCTGAATCTCCAAGCTTTGAGTTGCATGGGGCAGGCCTTGACCTGCGCGGAAAAATTCCTTTGAGCAACCCTGATAACCCTGAAACACCCGCTGAAATTGTAATGACTGATGATGAGTCGGAAAATTCTGAAAAAATCCAATCGAGAGAATGGGACGAGATAGCTGCAACGCATCAAGCTCAGAGATTTGTGAGTATGAACAATTCAAATGAATTTTTACTTCGAATATCGCAATATAATCCAGATCAATCATTGATACTGCTAAAAAATATACCACGTTTTTTTTTAAATGTGCTGAAATACTGAATGGAACAATTTTTCATTCGGATACACATAGGAAGAGGTCTTTATCGCAGTGCGAGACCATTTGTGGAATTATAACACCATTTCCGACGGAACGGATTGTAACGCTGCTGGGAAAAAAAAAATTAATGAGACGGTAAAATTGAAACATTTTCCAAGCAGCATTGTATTATATGATAATACGTTATTAATCCAATCACAATGTATAAACGCGTATCTTTACAATAGGCGACTAATAGATTCACCAATAGCAATACCTCGGCAAAGAAAAAAAACATCAGCCAGAACTCCGAGAATTCTTCAGAACCGCGGTGTGATCCGATAGGAGGAGGAACTGTACCGTTACAAGATAAGGAGGTTCCAAACGTAAGCTAAAATAAATAATTAGTCGAAAAAACAAGCTGCATAATTCTACAAAACATTGCAGTGGTACGATCAAGAATTAACGTCTTCAGTAATCTGCGTTAATACGAAACAATTGTTGAATTTTGTTATTTTAGAAAGAAGACTTCATCATAGATTTGAGTAAGAGGTTTCACTATTCTGACGATTCAGAGGAAAAAGATGGAAACGTTCCTGCCTACCAAAAAATCGAGGTAAACTGAATCACTCAAATGACAATATTGCGTATAGATATTCTCAAACATTTCAATTAAAATTTACAAATACGCATTCCCGAAAAAAAAGATCGAGCGATGTACCGATGAAAAAACAACAAACTCGAAAAAAAGTATGAGCCTGATCTCCGGAAATTCGACAGAACCGCAGTGTGATCCATTGGGAAGAGACACTCCATGATTACACGATGAGGAGGTTCCAAACGTAAGCTAAAATGAATAATTAGTCGAAAAGACACGTTGCCTAATTTTACAAAACATTGTAACGTCTCCAGTAACTTGCGTTAATACGAAATAATTCTTGAATTTTGTTATTTTAGAAAGAAGACTTCATCACAGATCTGAGTGATAGGTCTCACTATTCTGACGATTCAGAGGAAAATGATGGAAACGTTCCTGCCTACCAAAAAATCGAGGTGAACTGAATCACTCAAATGACAATATTGCGTATAGATATTCTCAAACATTTCAATTAAAATTCACAAATACGTATTCCCGAAAAAGACGATCACGCGATGTAGCGATGAAAACACAACGAACTCGGAGAATAGTATCAGCCAGGCGTCCGGTGATTCCGAAGAAACAGAGCGGGCTCTGTCGAGAGGAGAAACTACACCATTACCCGATGAGGAGGTCATGAACGTAAGCTACAATGAATGAATAGCCGAAAATTCGTTGAATACAAAACATTGTTTTTGTACAGAAACAATGAACGTCTCCAGTAACCTCCTATAATATGAAATAATTATTGAATTTTGTTATATTAAACAGAAGATTTCATCATGGATCTGAGTAATAAGTTTGAATATCGCAACCATTCCGAGGGAAGTGATGTAAACGTTCCAGTCTGTGAAAAAATGGAGGATGCCGTAAAATTGAATCACTCAAATGTCAGCATCGCAAACGAAGTGAAGAGCAATCGAGTGAGAATAATCGAGGTACGGGATGTCACAGAGGTTGAAAAATTGAAGTTGGACCAATCTAAGGTACAAATAAAAGTTTGCTATTGCATGAAAATGTTAGGACAAATAAAACAACGTTTCCATTTCGGTTTTGGTACAAACTCTTCTCAACAGATTAAACATTCATTGTCTCACCAGTATCAGCAGAAAAAGAAGAAATGTCAACAAAAGGAAAATAACGGTACTTCTGCTGCTGCAAGTGATAATGCGATCACTGAAGGAGAAAACTCACACGAAATATCGCAGCCTAATCCACTGACGGCGTTGATAAACGACACGGAAAAAAACAATGAGATCGTAAGTAGCTTTATTAGCGGAAACGATACTATTGGGCATGAGAATATTTTGTTCAATTGCATATACGTGAATGTTTGTCGGAATCAGCAGACGACTAACATCGAAAAAGACCAGAGTCCGGGGAATATCTTGGAGGATCCACCGCCACACGAGGAGATCTCAGACACAAAACGACAACCGCTAAGTGACATAAAAATAGCGCAATTTCCGGGGCAAAGAAAGAAACAATCTGAACAAGAGGAAAATAACGGTACCTTTGCTGCTGCAAATGATAATGCGATCACTGAAGGAGAAAACTCACACGAAATATCGCAGCCTAACCCACTGACGGCATCGATAAACGACACGGAAAAAAACAATGAGATCGTAAGTAGCTTTATTAGCGGAAACGATACTACTGGGCATGAGAATATTCTGTTCAATCGCATATACGTGAATGTTTGTCGGAATCAGCAGACGACTAACATCAAAAAGAACCAGAGTCCGGGGAACATCTTGGAGGATCCACCACCACACGAGGAGATCTCAGACACAAAACGACAACCGCTAAGTGACATAAAAATAGCGCAATTTCCGGGGCAAAAAAAGAAACAATCTCAACAAACGGAAAACAACGGTACCTCTGCTGCTGCAAGTGATAATGCGATCACTAAAGGAGAAAACTCACACGAAATATCACAGCCTAACCCACTGACGGCGTCGATAAGCGACACGAAAAAAAATAATGACATCGTAAGTAGCTTTATTAACGGAAACGATACTATTGGGCAGGGGAATATTCAGTTCAATTGCATATTCGTGAATGTTTGTCGGAATCAGCAGACGACTAACATCGAAAGAGATCAGAGTCTGGGGAATATCTCGGAGGATCCACCACCACACGAGGAGATTTCAATCACAAAACGACGACTGCTGAATGAGATAAAGATAGCGCAATTTCTGCGGCAAAAAAAGAAACAATCTGAAGAAAAGAAAAATAACGGCCCCCCTGCTGCTGCAAGTAATAATACGACAACGTGCAATGTTTGACTCTTAAAATTCGGCACACGTCAAACATCTTGTGATATACAGAACGAAAAAATCGTACAGGGCCAACCAATTAAGGACGGTAGAAGTAATATAAAAACCCCTACCGAAGAGACGTCCCCAAGTTCGATAAACGAGAAGATTTTGAAGCCTGGCACGAGCAATGCGCGCGGTACGAACAATAATTTTGAACATCAAAATTGCGGCAGGCGTACAAAACCAGAACAATCGGAACCAGTTCATTCAGAAGAAGAAGATGATGCTCCCGAGGATCCACAACTCATCGGTAAACCATCAAATTGTATTATTAACAAAAGGAATCAACATTTTATTTCATCATGATAACGATTACCTGCATTATAGGAGGAAGTAATGACAACGATAGAGACTCTGACAAGTCAAGTACAAAATCTGCACGCTAGACTGTCAAAGCAGGACATAGAAATCCCTAAGCCTATCGATGGAAAGATAGTGATACGGAATTGTTCGTTTGATAGCAACATTTTCCTTCGCAAAGCTTTAAAAGCGGACAAACAATCGTTGCGGTGGGCCGCGTTGATCGATGCGTTGTGGACAAAAGATATCAGGTTGACACTATATTTGAGAAAAAACAAAATAAACGATCAACATCTCAGCCAACTTGTAACTAAGCAAGAATTCAATGCGTCAAAAGGTAATAATAATACTCACGGAATAGACTTCATCAATCATGAGTGTCATATTAATTCATACTATGTTTCAGTTGCACTCGGTATTATTCAAAAGAAATATCCTCTAAAAAAGAAGATCCCTGATGAACAGGAGCTGAGGAAGCTGCTGGCGAAAAAATTGAAAAATGAGCGTTCCAGATTAATCCAAGCGAAAAAAAAATATTCAAGAAAGGAACTACGGAGAGAGAACTTGGAAGAAAACTCAAGTGATGAGGACGATCCAACAGAGGAAACACATCAATGAATCATTCAACACGTTTAACCATATAATCTGAAAATTTATCATACTTTGGATCATTCAGAAATTTTTTATCAACCCAAGGAATTTTGTTTTTCTTCTCTCGTCGTTGATTTTTTTTTTGTAATCTATTTTCGCTTCAGCCATTTTGATATATACAACGCGAGTTCTCAATAAAATGTCAAATAATTTGCCACTCTACCCATATTGTCGTCGTGTTTTAATACAATCGTTATTGTCGGAAAACTATGAAGTTTCTGAGAAAAATTATAGCATTCGTCGCAATGACTCAATCTTGGATTTCCTTATTCGACCGTTAAAATGGCATTGAAGAAAACTCAAGGCAGAGTCCTTGAGACTAATGATACAATATTCATTCTAGTGTGCTACGATTGAAAAGCCCCAAATTAGAGCTCCGAGTCCCAAATTGAGACTTACACAGCCCGGTTGTTCTACAAAAGTCTTCAATTTGGGCTCGGAATCCCAAAATGGACTCGTATATTCTGGTTCTGCAACATTCAAAAAAAATCCTCAATTGGGGCTCGAATGTCCAAATAGGGACTAAATTTTTCAGTTCTTTCGCTAAAATAGCGTTCCAATTGGAGGCTCTGAACCCCTATTAGGGACTCGCATCTCCTGGTTGCCTTATCGGAAAAAAGTCTGTTATTGGGGTTACGAGTCCCAAACAGAGAACTTTTTGTGCTAATTTCCACCCTTAAAAAAAGTCTCTAATTTGGTCTCGGAGTCCACATTAGCGACTTGGTTTTTTCAGCTTGCCTTGCTAAAAAGTCTCAAATGTGGTCTTATGGTCCAAAAACAGGGACTTTTTTTTGTAATTTTCACCCTTATAAAAAGTTCCTAATTCAGACTTCAAGTTTTAACTGGGGACTCGTGACGTCACATCTGGTTCACCGGGCGTGGGGACGAAAAAGTCTCATTTGGAACTTAACTTGCAGCTCCCTTGTCCACTTAAGTCCCGAGTCCCAATTGGGACTTTTTCAAAATTTTTTAGGGACTCGTTGACCCGCCAGGGTAAGTATACTGGGAGCGGAGTTTTTGAAAAATCGAAAATTAAATAATGAGTTTTTTACCCCATCCCATGGAATTTTTTCGGCCTCCCCCGCCTAATTATGATTATTAGAGATGCCCATTATGCGATGGAATCAAAAAAAAAAATTATCTCCATTTTTGGGAAAAGCCGCACTTCCGAATATTTACCAAAATCTCTAATTTTCCATTCAACTTCCATTCATTCATTTATAAAACTATTTTGCAATTATTCATTTTTAGATGAAAATTGTATTTCCAACAAATTTTCATTCATAAGTTAAATTATTTTAAAATAAAAAATTTAATTTCCGTTTGAAAATAAATAATTATGAAAAAGTCTGATATATCAATGCAAATTAAATGGAAAATAATACATTTTTTGAAAACAATGAACAATTTAATGTGATGACCGGGGTTTGAGAGGGCGAAATAATAATGATAATAATAATGAGACAGAAGAATGAGGTAAAAGATATAATATATTGAGACTTGATAATTAGGGAGTGCACGAGGTATTAACGGTTCGAAGGATGGTGATGAACTGAGGAGTCGAGGATTAGAATAAAGGAGAATGATTTGGTGAAGTGGTAGTGGGGAGATGAAGCGGAGGAGAAGTTGAGGCTCGTGGGACAAAGAGATGCTGAGGAATGCGGTGATAAGCTTAGGATGCTGAGCTAGGAGTTTTGAGTGTGAGAAAGAGTTAAGAACGGATGTGAGGTATCAGGTACGAATGTGGGAAAGAGTTTGGAGAAGAATAAAGTAATAGGGTGCTACCGTGACATTAATCAATCGATTTAAATTTATTAAAAAACTGTTCATTTTTATGAAGAATTACGTTGAATTATTCTTTTAATTCAAAAAATGTCTTTTTTTAATGCAATTTCCATTTATTAATCAAATTATGTCAGAATTAATTATTTTCAAATTAAAATCAAATTCTCAATAAATTTTAATTGCAAATTTAATTATTACAAAATAAAAAAATCGATTTTATTTCGAAAATGGATGATTGGAATAATTTGATTAATTAATCCGTTGAAAAACTTTCGAAAAGTAAAAAGGACGCCAAGTAACACTAGATCGCATCTCAAGTTACAGTTTTCCAAAAAAATGAATAAAGCAAATTTCAAAAAGACGTGAAATCCGTGGAAAAAACTTCCAAAAAGTAAAAAGAACGCCAAGTATTAAAAGGTCGCATCTTGAGTTACAATTTTTTCCTTACAGATATCACTTTTTGAAAATAAATCAATCGCACTTCTGAAAAAAAGAAATTGAATCGGAAAAAAATTCCAAGTCCCTGCTTGAAACAATTCAATTTTCGAAAAAAAACAGACTTGAACAAAAAAAAATCCAATCCCTACAAAGGGCCACTGCAATAATTATCCAGAGAAATTCTTACGCGTAAAATTCAAGAATTGAAAGAGCAAAAAAAATGAAATCATTGGTTTCGGTAGCAGCCAAGAATCGGACGTACCGACCATTATCGGTACTGTAACAACATGTTGTCAAAGGGCACTGCAAAACCAATGCGAAAACTTGGCATGCATGGTTTAGTAAAAAAAGCCCGTGAAGATAAAAAATCTGTTTTGGCGGAGAGGCGGAGAGACAGCACAACAATCGCCTAAAAAATAAAATTTTCTGCCCGCTGGCTCGAAATTCCGGCTGCGGATCACACAATTTATAATTACTAACCCTTTACTTTCATTAAAGAAGTGCATAAAGAATCTCTAATCTCTTTGTTCACAAACTACACCTTTTCCCTCTCCTAGTCGCAACTTAATATAAAAGGCAAGACTT
The DNA here is from genome assembly GCA_963921915.1 of Hyposoter dolosus. Lineage (NCBI taxonomy): Eukaryota > Metazoa > Arthropoda > Insecta > Hymenoptera > Ichneumonidae > Hyposoter > Hyposoter dolosus. The sequence goes on from OY998133.1 coordinate 15,325,467, forward strand.
CTCGAGGTCTATCAGTGTGCGCCCACCATACTCTTCGGAGTATATCTATATACACGCACAGCGTATATATTCTGATAGGAAAAGCTTATGGAACATAGCGTTTACCGCTCGACGCTCAAATATCCGACTTTTCCTCCACGTCACTCGGACGTGACAATTGTACATCAAATCGAGAGAAAAATTTGAATTTGTACTAATTCATTTCAATGTATAAAGTTCAGTGACGTTTGTATAACGCTCATCATTTTTCTCATGAATACAACCGAGTTGTTCTATTTACCTATGAATAGCGGAAGCTAATACAAAAATTTTCGGTCCGGACAAGTACTCTGTGCGCATGCGCTCAATATACGATGGCAAACTTTAGTATTGTATTTTTTGTATGAAGTTTTTCTGTCGATTCGCCATTTTGTATTTCGGGGTATTCTTTTGAGACGTGTCTTTTTGGAAGATCTCCTTTTTTCTCGTTAATTAATTTTCAGACATCGTTGGAATACTTGTCCTTTTATAGATATCAGAGTTTTTAGGGCTGAGCGAAAATCATCAACTTTTTTTAACCATTTTCACATTTCTTGTATCTTTTCCAATCTTCTTGAATTTTTTTTCGGGTTTTTGTCCATTTTTTATTTTTTTAGGAGCTTCCATTATTTTGAGGGGAGTTGTTTAGGAAGGTTTTTTTTCAGCGATTCACATTTTTTTGTAATTCCTTCAGTCTTTTTGAAATTTTTTAGAAGCCATTTTTTCCACGGTTTCTTTTCTATTCTTCATTTTATTGGAGGTTTCCATTTTTTTTAGGGGGGCTAGATTTTTCTATGACAACAAATGGAAACGGGGGTCACCAACAAATGAACTTGCCCAGGCTTTTTTCACCGTGGAGAGGATTTCCGGCTAGGTTCCATACCTCGAACTAAATCGATCTGTACATCTATGGGGGGTATCTAGGAAAAGTTTAATTTATCAGTCATTTTTCCAATCGTTCGCTTACATTTCCACAATTTATTTGAACGGAGATTCCCTCAAGGCCATTCAGAAAATGTTTCACCTGCAATTTGTTCAAATTGAATATGGATATCGGCCAAACCGGACCGTATCGAAAGGGAGCAAAACGACAAACGACATAATTGGCAAAGCTTGGAACATCATCGCGGATTTGGATAGCCAATACCAAGCTCAAAGGAGTCGCACAATTGGGAACTTTATAATTACGAGGGGTCTGACCAGTTCTTTTTTGTCGGAAATCTCTGCAGGTACAGCCATTATTGTTTGGTCTATGAAATGTTCAAGATAGTCCTGTTATCTAGAATTTTGTTGTTCGAGACAATTACACTTTGACCGATATTCGCGTATAAATTTCTTTAGAAATCGCCGATAATGAAGAGGCCGATGAGGAGCCGAAATCACTTGTCCAAGAAACGACAGCCGGTACCGGAGTCGAGACAATGCACGAGTTGCTTGTGGAAGAGGCTCAAAAATCAAATGGACCGCACACAGACGACGAAAGTGCTCGGACGATCGACCCAATGATTTTTGAAAACTCCAAAAACTTTCGGGCAGTGATTCTGAGGCATAATTTCCTGAATAATACTAGGGCAAATAATAATAATGATTTTAAAAAAAGCATCGTTCAATGATAATAATAAAGTGTATATCTATGACAGTAAATAATTTGCAGCTACATTTTTCACACTGTGAATAAAATTCGTGCAGTATTATTGTAAATTTGATTTTTCGCGTGTTGAAGAAGGAAAAAAAAAGTCATTCCGATTCGCAATTATGATTAATGCAAACCCATCCATGCATGCAATAACTTTTATGACTTCTCCTTCTCCTGGCGAAAAATTGAAGTTACCGTGTTACCGATATTGCTTATTTATGTATAGATACGAGTGCTGCCACCTGCCGACAAAATTATTTTGTCGATATGTATGAATTGCCCCTATTTTTATGGAAACTTTTCGGGTTCATGTCGTTTCTGGATTGTGGGTTTTCGGGAATATGCCGGTTCTCGGTTATGTCTTTCGGAAATCTGTCGTTTCTGGCAGTTGACATTTCGGGATTACGACAGCTTACCGGCCCCACAATTGAAGAAAATCATTCCCCTCACCATCGAAATTGCTTCATTCGGAGATAATATACTCTGGTTAGTCGTGGGCTAGCTGATGACAGAGCTGTCAAATGTCCCGGAAGTCTACCGAATATCTTGATAATTAACTAGCTAGATGACGATGGACTAGCCGACGTGGAGAGTTGGATATTGATCGCTTGAGTGCCGCGCTCTATTACGTTATCCTACACACGGAGGGTATAATTTGATTTAGTTGACGGTGCTTCTGATACATCAGTAAACTCCGTGGCTGTAGGCAGTTGCACAGAACACTTTGAATGGTGCGTTTGATTTTAACATTGATATTGAATTATAACAAAATTCCTGAAACAGCAGTGATTGCGTATAGATTATTAAATTTTTTGTGCCGATCGTGTGATTTCTACATTCATAGCCGGAACGATGAATCAAGTTGTTTACAGTTTTATATTCCTTGTGAAATAAAATCTCCTTATGTATTCCAGATTTGTGTGCATTGTTACGTTGGGATTACTGATCTATCGTTTGATGGCATGAATGTCGAATTTGAAGATTAGTCATTAGTATTATTAATAGTAGTAGTCAGTATCTTACCCGCAGTCAATAAATAGTTTGCAGGCCCAGGATAAGTATATTTACTCCTGAAGAATAAGCAAAGCAAAGAAAATAAGAAGGTGGTGAACGGCATGTCCTCCCGGAATGATCGCATCTGACTCAACAATGGTCCTGCTATTTCAAAAGAAGTTTCAAAAGATTCAAAAATCAAATTTCAGTAAAATCGTTTCTGAAAATAGCAGTATCCTTGAAATCATCAATGCAAAAAATGGAGGAATTGTTTTTAAAATCTGCGCTAACCGTGTACGTAGAGAAATGGATTAGGTTTTCTGTATTCAAATACGTTTTCATAAATATACCAGCTCTCAGCCCGCAGCTTTGCTCGCGTTGATAGTAATTTTTTGTTTGAGTGGGTAAAGTTATTATTTAAGGAAATCATTTCACGGAGGGCCATATTTACTGGGCGCATGAGAAGGGTACTCGTCTTTTGTTCGATATTGAAAATTATAAGTGTCAAATACGAGAAATTCGAGCTCGGTTTAGATTGTGAGAATGCAGGATCCCGACTAATTTTGTGTGTAGGCGTGCCAGTTATTGTGTGAGTGAGTTCGCGATTCTTCCCCCGAGATTCATTAGAGACGCGTGATCATATTTTTCCTTATCCCGGTAAATTCTTGTATTGCATTAAATTCGATAAATTCTTTCTGTACTGAAATCATGTAAACTTATTATAAGCGACGAAACTTATCCCAAGCGTGCGTACTTTTATTTGCAATTCTTTTTCTATACTATTTTGAAAATTAATTATTAAGTTCTTCATTATCATTATTAAAATAAATTTCTGAGTTCCTCAATTATTCTCGCGGTCACCCCGCCCATCCCGCTGAACGCAAGCTGGTAAAATATGTGTCTCCCTCTTCGCCGTTGAGTCGCTTTGCGACTGGCACCCAACAATAGTTTTACCATTTTCGATTTTGATTAAAAATCGACGGAAAAGAGAAAGTGACTTTTGTAGCGTTCTAGGTCGTTGAAAAATTTGTCACAATGTATATATATTCATCAGTCAGCTATTACGCACTGAACGCAGCCAATTTGCCAATTTGTGTTGTCAAACCCTGGTGATATTTTTTTAACTCTTATTGTTAATATTTCCGTAGAACATTCGATTACCCCTTTATTTTATCGTTGTTGCGAATTCCTTATAGATTTTTCTACGAGTGGAACAGTTTGTATGCGAAATTTAGAAATATTAAGTTGGTTAATAATTGAATACATATGTGATAATCAAGTAGTCTCCTTAAGCTTCCGTATAAATTTTACATTTTCAAAAGTTATAGTTTTTCGTTAAATGTTCAATAACGTAGCTCGAAATTTTTGCAATATGACTGGATGCACTTTTACTTTATTGTAAATAAAAAGCAGTTATTTTTAGAGTGACCGAGTTCGTGAAAGGAATAGCTTAAGTGGTTAGGGCTACTTGTAGTGCCAAAAAAACCATTTTCTCGGGAATATTTTTTTCAGGAATGTTTTATTCGATACTGGGAAACGTTTTGCTATGTGAAAGAACTATATTTGCAGTAAGTACACAGAAATGTTCATCGAAAAATATTGAAAAACCAGCGAGACACAGTCAGTCGACGAGGGGTCTGACAAAAACTGAAAAAAAAAAATTTTCTCGCGGTGATCACCGCTGCTCATAACTGGATCATCTGAAACGGAAAAAATTAACAGGGATCTTCAGATAATCTCATCCTAGCCAAAAATCCCCTCCCCGGGGAAAAAAGCCTGGACAAGTCCATTTGTTGGTGACAAATTTTTTCATTTGTATTCACAGATAAATTTACTCGCTTCAAAAACCTTGTTACGAAAAACATCTCGCCTAATCGGCTAAAAAGCCTTGGTATAAAAAACATCTTGCCTGAAAAATCTTGGTATAAAAAACATCTCGCGTAAAAAACCTTGTATAAAAAACATGTCGCCTGAAAAACCTTGGCCAAGGTCACCTAAAAAAATCTAAGACGCTTCAAAGAATACAATGAAGAACATCATTACAAAAATTGAAAACACTTCAAATGAATACAAAAAAAGTATATCACCAAAAATGGCAAGAAAGAATAACTCAAAATTATATCATTCACGTGCAGAACTAAATTTTCTGATATCAATAAAAGGACAAGCTTTTCATTCACGCCAAGAATTGACTAATGAGTGATGAGATAAAATCATTTGTTAGCGAAAAATGGTTATTCAATCAATCAAGAACCACCTTACAAAAATCTCCCTGAAAAATTAAAAACACCTGAAATGAATTTCAAAAAAATACAACAAAAATGCTCACATGACATTAATGTAAAAATGAATCATTTAGGTTCAACACTAAAATTTCTGATACCAAAAAGAGGACAAGTTGTTCGTTCAGGTCTGAGATTCGATTAACGACTAATTAGTCAAAATCATTTGTTCGCGAAAAAAAGTTTACCTGAAGAATTGAAAACACCTGAAATGAATATACAAAAATACAACAAAAAATGCTGAAAAAACAATCATGTAAAAATCGATCATTCACGTTGAGCACTACAATTTCTGATACCAATCAGAGGACAAATTTTTCGTTGAGGTCAGAGAATCGACTAACAACTGATTGGAAAAAATAATTTGTTGTCAAAAAATAGGTTATACCAACTTCCAGGGTTTCAATGGTTTTGAATACTTTGACCATGTTTCTCGAATTTTCGCGCAGATAGATTTACTAGCCAAAAATTCCCTCCCCAGGGAAAAAAAACTGGACAAGTCCATTTGTTGGTGACCCCCTTTTTCATTTGTTTTCACAAATAAATCTAGTCGCCTAAAAAACCTTAGTATAAATAACATACGCCTAAAATACCTTGGTGTAAAACCATCTGGCCTGAAAAACCTTTGACAACCTCGTTTGAAAAAATTTAAGACCCTTCAAAGAAAAAGAACTTCAAAAACCTTGGTATAAGAAACATCTACCATTAAAAACCTTGGTATAAAAAACATCTCGCCTAAAAAACCTTGGGCAACCTCACCTAGAAAAATTTAAGACCCTTAAAATAATACAATGAAGAACAACCTCACAAGAATCTCGCCAAAAATTCAAAACACTTCAAATAAATACAAAAAAGTATACAACAAAAAGTGGCAAGAAAGAATAACACAAAATGATATCATTCACGGGCAGTACTAAATTTTCTGATATCGACAAGAGGACAAGTTTTTCATTCATGTCTAAGAATTAACTGATGAGTGATGAGACAAAATTATTTGTTATTAAAAAATGATGATTCAATCAATGAAGAACCACCGTACAAAAATCTCCTTGAAAAATTATTAAAAACACCTCCAATAAATATTAAAAAATAAAACCAAAAATGCTCAAATAACGATAATATAAAAATGGATCATTTGCGTTCAGCACTAAAATTTCTGATACCAATAAGAGGACAGGTTTTTCGTTGAGGTCTGAGAATCGACTAACGACTAATTAGAGAAAATCGTTTGTTGGCAAAAAAGAGTTTACCTGAAAAATAAAAAAAACCTAAAATGAATATCAAGAGACGCGGCAGCGGCTCGACGCCAAGTATTAAAAAGAAAGCGTAGCGCGAAAGCTGCCGTACTCTTATATACAGTAAAATAGGCGTTTTATGACGTCACAGCAACTTTAAATCGTTCTCACAGGAGAACGGGTTGAGGGAAAAATCTCATATTACACTCGAATTTTCTATGATCTTTTATCTTTCGAATGGTCCTTGGTAGAACAGAATCCGTTCAGCCAATCCAGAGAAATCTGATATTGAAGATTTTGGACGCGAGGTTTGGGATGTTTTCTGTTTCTTGGAGTCAGAAAGGCGTAAGTTGTCCGCGCAGGCGCTTGGACATACGTCCTTACGCGTCTGGTGGACATTTTCGGCCCGTGACGTCACGCGCTCCGCTGAACACGGTATCCCCACTCTTCACGCGCCACTGAGCGAGAGAGACAGACTATACGGGGCTCTCTTTCCGTATGGTTTTCATTGTCTAGGTACCATGGTTTTCCATGCCTCGGTCGACGGCTCCATGGTTTTCGATGTCTAGGTCCACGGCTCCATGGTTTTTTTTGTCTAGGTATATTTCTCCATGGTTTTCGTTGTCTAGGTCTATTTCTCTATGGTTTTCGATGTCTATGTACATATTTCCATGGTTTTCATTGTCTATGTATATTTCTCCATGGTTTTTGACGTCTAGGTATCCTCTAGGTTCTCCATGGTTTTCGTTGTCTATGTACATTTTTCCATGGTTTTCATTGTCTAGGTATATTTCTCCATAGTTTTCACTCTCTAGGTCGACGACTCCATCGTTTTCGTTGTCCAGGTATATTTCCCCATGGTTTTCGATGTCTAGGTATATTTCTCCATGGTTTTCGTTGTCTATGTATTTTTCTCCATGGTTTTCGTTGTCGAGGTATATTTCTCTATGGTTTTCGATGTCTAGGTATAGTTCTCCATGGTTTTCGTTGTCTATGTACATTTTTCCATGGTTTTCGTTGTCTAGGTATATTTCTACATAGTTTTCGCGCTCTAGGTCGACGACTCCATCGTTTTCGTTGTCCAGGTATATTTCTCGATGGTTTTCGATGTCCAGGTCGACGGCTCCATGGTTTTCGATGTCTAGGTCCACGGCTCCATGGTTTTTTTTGTCTAGGTATATTTCTCCATGGTTTTCGTTGTCTAGGTATATTTCTGCATAGTTTTCAATGTCAAGGTATATTTCTCCATGGTTTTTGATGTCCAGGTCCACGGCTCCATGGTTTTTGTTGTCTAGGTATATTTCTCCATGATTTTCGATGTCTAGGTTCATTTCCCCATGGTTTTCGTTGTCTAGGTCGACGACTCCATCGTTTTCGTTGTCCAGGTATATTCCTCCATGGTTTTCGATGTCCAGGTCGACGGCTCCATGGTTTTCGATGTCTAGGTCCACGGCTCCATGGTTTTTTTGTCTAGGTATAATTCTCCATGGTTTTCGATGTCTAGGTATATTTCTGCATAGTTTCCGATGTCCAGGTATATTTCTCTATGGTTTCCGATGTCTAGGTATATTTCTCCATGGTTTTCACTGTCTATGTATTTTTCTCCATGGTTTTCGTTGTCGAGATATATTTCTCTACGGTTTTCGATGTTTAGGTATAGCTTTCCATGGTTTTCGTTGTCTATGTACATTTTTCCATGGTTTTCTATGTCTAGGTATATTTCTCCATAGTTTTCGCTCTCTAGGGCGACGACTCCATCGTTTTCGTTGTCCAGGTATATTTCTCCATGGTTTTTGATGTCTAGGTATAGTTCTCCATGGTTTTCGTTGTCTATGTACATTTTTCCATGGTTTTCGTTGTCTAGGTATATTTCTACATAGTTTTCGCTCTCTAGGTCGACGACTCCATCGTTTTCGTTGTCCAGGTATATTTCTCGATGGTTTTCGATGTCCAGGTCGACGGCTCCATGGTTTTCGATGTCTAGGTCCACGGCTCCATGGTTTTTTTTGTCTAGGTATATTTCTCCATGGTTTTCGTTGTCTAGGTATATTTCTGCATAGTTTTCGATGTCGAGGTATATTTCTCCATGGTTTTTGATGTCTAGGTCCACGGCTCCATGGTTTTTGTTGTCTAGGTATATTTCTCCATGATTTTCGATGTCTAGGTATATTACTGCATAGTTTCCGATGTCCAGGTATATTTCTCTATGGTTTCCGATGTCCAGGTATATTTCTCTATGGTTTCCGATGTCTAGGTTTTCCTTGTCTTCGTTGTCTTTTCGTTTTCTTTTTCGTTGTCTAGGTCGACGACTCCATCGTTTTCGTTGTCCAGGTATATTCCTCCATGGTGTTCGATGTCCAGGTCGACGGCTCCATGGTTTTTTTTGTCTAGGTATATTCCTCCATGGTTTTCGATGTCTAGGTATATTTCTGCATAGTTTCCAATGTCCAAGTATATTTCTCTATGGTTTTCGATGTCTAGGTATATTTGTTCATGGTTTTCGTTGTCTATGTATATTTTTCCATGGTTTTCGTTGTCTAGGTATATTTCTCCATAGTTTTCACTCTCTAGGTCGACGACTCCATCGTTTTCGTTGTCCAGGTATATTTCCCCATGGTTTTCGATGTCTAGGTATATTTGTCCATGGTTTTCGTTGTCTATGTACATTTTTCCATGGTTTTCATTGTCTAGGTATATTTCTCCATATTTTTCTCTCTCTAGGGCGACGACTCCATCGTTTTCGTTGTCCAGGTATATTTCTCCATGGTTTTTGATGTCTAGGTATAGTTCTCCATGGTTTTCGTTGTCTATGTACATTTTTCCATGGATTTCGTTGTCTAGGTATATTTCTACATAGTTTTCGTTGTCTAGGTCGACGACTCCATCGTTTTCGTTGTCCAGGTATATTCCTCCATGATTTTCGATGTCCAGGTCGACGGCTCCATGGTTTTTTTTGTCTAGGTATATTCCTCCATGGTTTTCGATGTCTAGGTATATTTGTTCATGGTTTTCGTTGTCTATGTATATTTTTCCATGGTTTTCGTTGTCTAGGTATATTTTTCCATAGTTTTCACTCTCTAGGTCGACGACTCCATCGTTTTCGTTGTCCAGGTATATATCCCCATGGTTTTCGATGTCTAGGTATATTTGTCCATGGTTTTCGTTGTCTATGTATTTTTCTCCATGGTTTTCGTTGTCGAGGTATATTTCTCTATGGTTTTCGATGTCTAGGTATAGTTCTCCATGGTTTTCGTTGTCTATGTACATTTTTCCATGGTTTTCATTGTCTAGGTATATTTCTCCATAGTTTTCGCTCTCTACGGCGACGACTCCATCGTTTTCGTTGTCCAGGTATATTTCTCCATGGTTTTTGATGTCTAGGTATAGTTCTCCATGGTTTTCGTTGTCTATGTACATTTTTCCATGGATTTCGTTGTCTAGGTATATTTCTACATAGTTTTCGTTGTCTAGGTCGACGACTCCATCGTTTTCGTTGTCCAGGTATATTCCTCCATGGTTTTCGATGTCCAGGTCGACGGCTCCATGGTTTTTTTTGTCTAGGTATATTCCTCCATGGTTTTCGATGTATAGGTATATTTTTGCATACTTTCCAATGTCCAGGTATATTTCTCTATGGTTTTCGATGTTTAGGTATATTTGTTCATGGTTTTCGTTGTCTATGTATATTTTTCCATGGTTTTCGTTGTCTAGGTATATTTCTCCATAGTTTTTGCTCTCTAGGGCGACAACTCCATCGTTTTCGTTTTCCAGGTATATTTGTCCATGGTTTTTGATGTCTAGGTATAGTTCTCCATGGTTTTCGTTGTCTATGTACATTTTTCCATGGTTTTCGTTGTCTAGGTAGATTTCTACATAGTTTTCGCTCTCTAGGTCGACGACTCCATCGTTTTCGTTGTCCAAGTATATTTCTCGATGGTTTTCGATGTCCAGGTCGACGGCTCCATGGTTTTCGATGTCTAGGTCCACGGCTCCATGGTTTTTTTTGTCTAGGTTGTAACGCAGATTTTCCCGGAGGGGTCCATCTCGCCCCTACTCGGCTCATATCGCCCCTCGTGCGATCCCTCGGCCGCGAGAGTGGACAGGGCGCCAGGTACAACGTACCGCCGACCAAGGCCGACTTATAATTCGCCCACCCTCGCGCATCGAATTTGGCCGGGATGCACGGAAGCCGATTATGACCGAGGCGGTCCGACTACTCAGCTCCATACTGAGATACTAAGGGGTAGAGGGGGTGATTCTTTCGGGGAAAGAGCAACAGCGGGATAAAGCGAAACAAAACGAAATAATTGACTCTAGACGGCAAAATGAAAGGTTAACAAGTGCATTTATTTTAATATAATTTATCGGCGATGTTACAAGAAAAGAGGGAACAGAAAATCGGGGCGGCGTATCGCCGGCCCGTTACAAAAGAAATAATAAAATTGCGCGAGCACTACCAGGGTGTGAGGTCTCCGTCTGACGATGGACGGAATTAAGCAAAGACAAAAGGTAACGTCGGAACTGCAGCATGGCGGTCGGAAGGTCGGTGGCGCAACGCCCAAAAAGATACGGCAAGGTAACCGCCGCCAAACCACCGATCGACCAAGAGCAAAGGCAGGCAGCTCCGGACGATACGAAACACGAGCGCAAGATAGAAAACGAAAGCGAAAATGTCTCACGCATTGCCAAGTAGTAATGAAGGTAGCTAATGTCGAGCGCTATTCTGACTGTGGCCAGGCGACTGCTGTGTTTGTGACGCCGTGCCAAAAGGCGCGCAAGGTAAAGCAAAGGTAAGACGTCATCAAACTCACAGATCGCCATGGCTAAGGTAGCAGCTCAGAACAACGACGACAGGCAAAAGGTAATCGGCCCTAAACACAAGGCAATGCTGAGATAACGCAGCATCTCGGAAGGCAAAAGAAACACAACGAAAGTTGAGTCGCGATAAGGCAAAATTACACATCGTCAGTCAGGACGTGAAGGCAAATGCTCCTGGTAGGACGCAAGAAAAGGCAACGCAATAATTGATTCGAAATAATTACTAAAGCTCAAAATAATACTCGAAAAGGCACGACACGTGCAACGATAAAATAAATACGAAACCGAGCTCGAATCACCGAAATATCGACCGATACGTTCGCAAACAATAGGCTCTACGCCTCGCCGTAGCGTTCGTAGCCACGACGCGAGAGCGAAAGAGATGACACGAATACAAACGCTTGCGCGCTGGCCGGCTCGAGGCCACGCGCGACAAAGGGAATTCTCCGAGCGGCGACTCTAGCACAACGAAAGAAAATATATGTTCTCGTCGCTCGAAGAATTCTACGACAGGAGGAATACCGAGATCGAAATAAATGAACGCGACACATGACTCTAAAATAATGCAACAATGCTCTCGAAAAATATACGAGACGCGACAAAACGAAATTAAATTATTCGAGACGCCATCACTGATTAACCCGCCTTGTTTTATTCGGCTACGAAATGACTCGAATGAACGGGGGAAAAGCCAAGGACGGATAGCTGGTCAAGCCCGAAAATGTCAACCTGCTTTTCCCGCGAACGCAAAAACCCTAACGAAATAATCTCCCGGAATAGCCGACAAATTTCGCCATTCCGGGGATTGCAATACAATATAAATGCCGAATAAAACAATCGGGTAAAGGGAGAGAACGGAACGGGCTTACCGAGAAACTCGTGGTCCAGGCGACGACAGCAACCAAGGCAGCGAAAGCAAAAGGCAAAAGGCAGCAAGGCAACAAAGGCAGCAAGGCAACGGAAGTCGGTCGAGGAAGATGTCACCACTCCGGACAGGCACTTGTCGAAGACTGATTTGCAAAGGGAATTCGCAAATCTCGTTGTTCCCGATTCTCGCGCCGTCCCCACCACCACAACAGGTCTCACGCGAGGCAGCGCTAGCACGCTCTAGGCGCGAACTAGCCTGTTGCCGGGCCACGTGATATTCCGCGGCAAATTGAATGGCGCGTACCGCCGATTGCAGAATCGACGATACGCGACTCGAAAATTACGAACTCGCCTCTACCTTACCGCTGACCGTCTCTCCTTCGGAAATCGTCCCCTCACGTTCTGCTGAGCCGTGCCTCGGGTGCGCTTCCTCTGGGGATCCGGGCGACGTCCCTGACGGGGAGGAGGGAAGGCCTCCCTCGCGACTCACCGACCAAGCGAGTCGCGGTGGACCCACACGCCAACATAGGCAAAACAGCACCTCCGCCCCAAGGCTTTTCCCGAATCCCGCTAAGACGAGGCGCCGGGGTTAGCGGACCGTGGCACCCGAGGGTACGGCTGTGGACGGTGCAACTACTCGGTTGCTTCGGCGAGGAGGCCACGGGGGGCATCAACGAATGGCCACGGAACCAGCGTGTGCCTCCTAACGTCCACCAGCAGCCACGATGATTGCGACTGGAACGCCTAACGGGGGCGAAAGCCTTGAGAGAAACGGGGCGGCAAAGCAAGGCACAAGGCAAAATGTTTTCTCTCGCGAGAAACCCGCGTCGGAGTGAGCGCACGAGAAACGCAACAACACAAAAGGCAATGGTTAGGAAGGTAATATCGCGTCTCAGGTTTCTCGGTATTCTCCAGCCAACTAAGGAAATCTCGAACAATTACAAATAACAAAATAAACTAAATGATCGATCTCGGTAGTTCGCGATAATTTCTTTAAGCTTGCGAAGGTATTTCGATGATCGGCGGGGCTCGTTTACACTTCAATAAAATAACGTCGTATGAAATAAAATAACAATAAAAATGGTAATAATTACGACGCTTTGAGTCTCCGCAAATGCCCTGTCCGTTGTCTCGACGAGTGGCGACCGAAAATTGGACCGAAAACCCGGTCCACTGGTCGACAGGCATTCGTACGAGTGACGTGGCAGAATGTTACGTCACAAGGTATATTTGTCCATGGTTTTCGTTGTCTATGTACATTTTTCCATGGTTTTCGTTCTCTAGGTATATTTCTACATAGTTTTCGCTCTCTAGGTCAACGACTCCATCGTTTTCGTTGTCCAGGTATATTTCTCGATGGTTTTCGATGTCCAGGTCGACGGCTCCATGGTTTTCGATGTCTAGGTCCACGGCTCCATGGTTTTTTTTGTCTAGGTATATTTCTCCATGGTTTTCGTTGTCTAGGTATATTTCTGCATAGTTTTCGATGTCTAGGTATATTTCTCCATGGTTTTCGTTGTCTAGGTCGACGACTCCATCGTTTTCGTTGTCCAGGTATATTCCTCAATGGTTTTCGATGTCCAGGTCGACGGCTCCATGGTTTTTTTTGTCTAGGTATATTCCTCCATGGTTTTCGATGTCTAGGTATATTTCTGCATAGTTTCCAATGTCCAGGTATATTTCTCCATGGTTTTCGATGTCTAGGTCGACGGCTCCATGGTTTTTTTTGTCTAGGTATATTCCTCCATGGTTTTCGATGTCTAGGTATATTTCTGCATAGTTTCCAATGTCCAGGTATATTTCTCCATGGTTTTCGATGTCTAGGTCCACGGCTCCATGGTTTTTTTTGTCTAGGTATATTTCTCCATGGTTTTCGTTGTCTAGGTATATTTCTGCATAGTTTTCGATGTCGAGGTATATTCCTCCATGGTTTTCGATGTCTAGGTATATTTCTGCATAGTTTCCAATGTCCAGGTATATTTCTCCATGGTTTTCGATGTCTAGGTATATTTGTCCATGGTTTTCGTTGTCTATGTATATTTCTCCATGGTTTTCGTTATCTAGGTATATTTCTCCATAGTTTTCGCTCTCTAGGTCGCCGACTCCATCGTTTTCGTTGTCTAGGTATATTTCTTCATGGTTTTCGATGACTAGGTCGACGGCTCCATGGATTTTTTTGTCGAGATATATTTCTCCATGGTTTTCGATTCCTAGGTATATATCTCCATAGTTTTCGCTGTCTAGGTCAACGGCTGAATGGTTTGCGATGTCTTCTTTCAGGGCTCGACCAGGGTTCCCGACGGAAGGTCTTAAAGGGACCGACTCAGAGTGTTATCGCGGGGTTTCTAAGGGATCACCCGAGAGTCTTGACGGGGCTTTTTTTAAAGGGTTGACAATAAGATCTCAGTTGGAGTTTTTATGGGATTGATCAAGAATCTTGCCGGGCCTTCTATAAAGGATCAATCAAGAGTCTGAACGGGATTTTTTAGGGGGTTGAACGGCGGTCTCGATGGAAGTTTTTCGACCCTAGAACGGTAACCTTATTTTATTTTTCCTATTCCTGTAACGTAGGGTCATGAATGACCCCTATTTTGGAAAATTCATATCTCTGGTAAAATGAAACAAAAAGGGTTCAACTTGGGCTCATTCTTTTCGTTTTTTAATGCAGAATCACGTGAGACCGGAACAATTTTGCTCGGAGTAAAAAAATTAGTCGAAAATGCGACGGAACAATAAAAAAACGAGAGAATGAAGAAGGGCGGGAGGATGAAGGGAGAAATCCCGCCAGGACTATTTTGAGGGATTAGCGAAGAGTCTGGATGGGATTTTTTAAGGGGTTGACCAAGAATCTGAATGGGAGTTTTCAAAAGATTAATCAAGAATCTCGCCGGGACTTTTATAAGGGATTGTCCAAGAGTCTGGACGGGATTTTTTAAGGGTTAGACTAAGCGTCTCGACGCTGTTATTTCAACAGATAGGCCGAGAGTCTGGACGGGATTTTTTAAGGGGCTGATCATGTCTGTTGCTGAGATTTTCTGAAGTGATTGACGGAAGGGGTATGGACGGAAGTTTTCTGAGGGATAAAGTAGGACCGTTACGGAGACGTTTTTCATGGGATTCCTAAAGAGTCTCACCGCGGCTTTTTTAAGAGATTTATCCAGATTCTCGTCAAGACTCATTTCAGCAGATCGACCAAAAATCCTGCCGAGACTTTTTCAAAGGGTTGGCCAAGAGTCTGGACAGGATTTTTTAAGGTGTCGACTAAGAGTCTCGACGAGGTTTTTTTTACAGATTGGCCAAGAGTCTGCACAGGATTTTAAAGGGGTCGCGACGGAATTTTTTCAAGGGATTGACTGAGGGGGTCACTTAGGTTTCTTTAAGGGATTGACCACGAGTCTCTTCGAGCTTTCCTTAAGAGATTAAACGAGAGTCTGTACGAGAGTTTTTCAAGCGATTGATCATGTCTCTTTTCGAGATATTTTAAGAGATTTACCAGCGCTGTCGACGAAAGTTATTGAAGAGATTTGTCTTCTCTCTTGAACAACCAACCAGAACGAATAATCCCTCTATTATTGAAAAAAATGTTGATGAATATCCTACTTTCCAAAAAGAAGTGAAATCCGTGGAAAAATACTCCAGAAAAGTAAAAAAAGAACGCCAACTATTAAAAAATCGCAACCTCAGTTGGAAAATAACGACTCAATTTTATTCTTGATATCACTTTGCAATGAAACACTTTTGATTTACTATATTCATGTATTTTACTTTTTCTTCACTGCGAACAATCTTTTGACCTTTATAAAAATCTTCTCAAAAATTTTCAAACTCAATTGAGACAAAAAAAAATGAAATCATTGCAATATAGCCAAGAATTCATAAATGAGTGGCAAAATTTCACTGACGAACGTGCGCCCTCGACACATTCGGTTCAAGGGTTTCCCCATTTCGGAGGATTCCAGCATGATTATCCCGAATATTATGATGACTTCATGCTAGCTAAAGATCATGAATGTACGTACAATACAATTCCACGGGGAACGAAACATAAAAAAGGGCACGTTTGCGTACAAGGGCACGCGTACACGTACACGTACTTACCGGACGAATTCACTGCAAAGATTATACAAAAACTTGGCGTGCATGGTTTTCAAAAATAATTTCGGCGAAGGAATTCCTCATCCATGTTTACCCGTACTGGGGTAGCCGCTGAGAGGGGGGCGGGAACAGACGGGATACATTAAGAAACAAAGAGACAAAATGGCACATTTAACACCGCGTTCGGCGTTGACTGTCCTTCCTCGGTGCATAGGATACTTCGCAGCAGGGGGTTCTGCGGGCGATATTCAATTGGGGGAGAGTTCGCGAATCTCATAGCATAGCTCGTCTTCAATACAAACTGACTTATGCTATCCGAAGATGAAAATTCTCTCATCATAGACGGAAAACAAGGTGATCGATTAACAAAGAGACAATAGTTTGAAGTGATCCAAACAGTGTAGAACTGATCTGCTCACGTAAGCGTAGACAGCAAAAAGCGAGATGGACAACTCCGTCTACGCATGCGCGAGCGGATCAGTTCTACACTGTTTGGATCACTTCTAACCCTAAAGAACACGACTAAGGCCCGGTTCCATAACTCTCGGTGAAGTTGGTAAACGGGGTTTAATGAAAAACGCGGGTTCCGCAACTCCTTAATCCACGCTTAAGCCACAGTTTCGTCGGTCAAATATAACCGGCCGAGATTGGGCGTTTAACGGGCTAAACATCCGTCATATATAGGTTATGGGTGTATGAGTGATGTGTATGTGCCAACTGACAGCTCGCTCGCTGCTTGCGAAATCTCATTTCTTAACCTATAACTTCCTGTTTCTCTCTGTGTAATGTGTATTAACCCTCAGTTGACACATATGGGTGTTGGGTGTCCAGCACATTCAGCGAATGCCATTAATTTCTCCTTTTTCGTATATATTACTATTAAATATATAACAATAATTAAAAAGAATTTTTATCCATCACCCACACTGCAGGCTCTTTTCCCATATATCGAAAACTACTTTCCTGAATTTTTCGGATTTTCTCAACAAGTCCAAAAGTACAGTAAAAAAACAGTAGGGCGCCTGACCCATGTATGTCTAGGACGGTGCACTAATTGTACTGTGTGTTTACGGAGAGTTAACAGTAATTCGAGTGGACACACAAATAATAATGTTGCCAAAACATAGCAGGCAGACGAATTATCGATGCTTTATTATCGTCTTCAGTCAGAACTCAAAGATTTTTTTAACATGGAAGACCAAAAGTTGTGAAAAAACGAATTTTGATGAATTTTATGACATCGATTTACCCGCTCGACCTCGCTTATCGAATGAAAATGTATTTGAAGTCCTGCAGCAAATACGTCATGAACTGGAGCATCGAAAAGAATATTCAACGTATCCCTTCCACACTGTCCCATTCCAGAAAGCCAATCATCGAAGCTATTTGAAAAGGAATAAGCGCTCGGTTGGAGTTATTTCTAATGGAATATAGGTTTCCAAAAACCCCGGTTAAAAGTGCACTGTGGAACGCAACTGCGATAAATCGCTTGTTAGAGCAGCGGTTAGATTCAACGTTCGGTTACTAAATCTGGCGTTTAACCTCGAGTCGTGGAACTAGGCCTAAAATGGCACATTTAACGCCGAACGCGGTGTTTTCAGGACGAGTCGAAGCCAAGCGCGCGAGGCGGAGATGAGGACTGTCCTTCCTCGGTGCATAGAATACTTCGCAGCAGGGGGTTCAGCGGGCGATATTCAATTGGGGGAGAGTTCGCGAAATTCAACTAGAAAATACTGTCGTTTATCCCGTATAGTTTGTCTTTAATACAAAGTGACATATGCCATCTAAAAATGAAAATTCTTCTATCATAGACGGAAATGAGATGATCATTAAACTGGTACATTCAATTATCTTTTGTCTTCCCGAAATTATTTTTGAAAACCATGCACGCCAAGTTTTTGTATAATCTTTGCAGTGAATTCGTCCGGTAAGTACGTGTACGTGTACGCGTGCCCTTGTACGCAAACGTGCCCTTTTTTATGTTTCGTTCCCCGTGGAATTGTATTGTACGTACATTCATGATCTTTAGCTAGCATGAAGTCATCATAATATTTGGGATAATCATGCTGGAATCCTCCGAAATGGGGAAACCCTTGAACCGAATGTGTCGAGGGCGCACGTTCGTCAGTGAAATTTTGCCACTCATTTATGAATTCTTGGCTATATTGCAATGATTTCATTTTTTTTTTGTCTCAATTGAGTTTGAAAATTTTTGAGAAGATTTTTATAAAGGTCAAAAGATTGTTCGCAGTGAAGAAAAAGTAAAATACATGAATATAGTAAATCAAAAGTGTTTCATTGCAAAGTGATATCAAGAATAAAATTGAGTCGTTATTTTCCAACTGAGGTTGCGATTTTTTAATAGTTGGCGTTCTTTTTTTACTTTTCTGGAGTATTTTTCCACGGATTTCCTTCCTTTTTGGGAAGGGCCATATTTATCAAAATTTAAATGATGGGGAAATTTTTATACAAAGTAATATAAAGATAATTGAGTCATAATTTTCCAACTGAGGTTACACTTTTTTAATACTTGGCGTTTTTTTTTACTTTTATAAAGTATTTTTCCACGTAAAAAAATACAACGAAAAATGCTCAAAAAAAATCTTGTACAAATGGATCATTCACGTTGAGCACTACAATTTCTGATACCAATAAGAGGACAAGTTTTTCGTTGAGGTCTGAGAATCGACTAACGACTAATTAGACAAAATCATTTGTTGGCGAAAAAAAGTTTAATCTGAAAAATTAAATACACCTAAAATGAATATAAAAAATACAACAAAAAATGCTCAAATGACAATAATGGAAAAATGGATCATTTGCGTTCAGCACTAAAATTTCTGATACCAATAAGAGGACAAGTTTTTCATTGAGGTCTGAGAATCGTCTAACGACTAATTAGAGAAAATCGTTTGTTGGCAAAAAAGAGTCTACCTGAAAAATAAAAAACACCTCAATTGAATATAAAAAAATACAACGAAAAATGCTCAAAAAACAATAATGTGTGAATGGATCATTTACGTTGAGCACTACAATTTCGGTTACCAATCGGAGGACAAGTTTTTCGTTGAGTTCTGAGAATCAACTAACGACTAATTAGAGAAAATCATTTGTTGTCAAACAAGAGTTTATACTAACTTACAAGGCTTCAATGGTTTTCATTAATATGACCATGTTTTTCGAATTTTCGCCCAGACCGATCCAGGATACCCTTATCGACTGCCGCCTCACTCGTACACGGGAAAATTTAAAATCTTTTCGGTGCTAACAGATCGTACCACAGGTTATAACTTGAGGCCCCAATACTGTTTGATCGGTAACGATTTGTTAAACGGTCACCACCGTGCGTTGAGCGAATGCGCACAGAGTACTTGTCCGGCCCATAACTTTTCATGCAAATTGCTCATTCAAGAAAAAATCAACATATAACTGTTGTATCTCTACAGTCATGTAGACACGTGCACGTCAACTGATTGGAAATTAAAATTGATTTATACATTCTTTATGAGTTGAGATCAGAATCAATATCCATTGAAATTTTTCAGAGTTATTATTATTTTCGTTATTATTAGAAATACTTCAAAAATTCATAATATTTTTAAGAGTAGGTGATATTAAGGGTACAAGATTAGAAATTGATTTTCAATAATTGGAATAAACACGTACCTGCATATACTTACTCCACATAACAATGTTATGATATTCCTGGGAGAAGCCATGGTTTAATTAGTTAATTAATTTGTGATATCCAAGATCATCATTGTCAGCAATTGGATCTGAGTTCGGTCATGACGCTTCGGAGAATTAAATTCTGGCATCGTCCGGTATCAGTGTGGATTGACTACTTTTGTACTGTCACAAGACACAATGGCCACACTATAAATAATAATTAGAATAATAATAAATGATATGAATAAAAGATTATCCATTGTTCTTGGTTGGGGACGTTTTCAATTCACGATTCAACTGGCGAAGCAGTTCTACACCGTTGTGGACAGAATCATTTCAGACGCAATAAAGGTAGTATCCAAAAAATTCGTAGGTGATAATGTTTACTTCCCGGCTGAAAGAAAGAATATATGTTGATTTTTTCTATTCAATGAATGTATTCATCCAGAGACTCGGCAGAGTCTCGCGCCAAGTACATTGCATGGCTCATTCGTCTGCTAGCACGAGACTCGGCAGATCAAGAGACTCGGCAGAGTCTCGAGACAAGTACATTTGACAGCGTCGTCTGCTTGCCTGGGACACACCCGAGTCTATTATCTCTGAATAAAGCGATTTCGACGGTGGGGGTAGACTCTTTCTTGAATTACGAAGCCCAGGGGTAATCTCACGTTCTGAAATTTGAACTAGAGACTAATTAAGTTATCCCTCTTCCATTGAGCCATAAATCAACTCGATTGATGCCGTAATTGTTGAAAAAAAACTTTGCACGGGCAAAATTATGCGATGATCGAAGTGTGCGTGTGTGTATGTATACGACACAAAGAAAGGCCTCGTGTGGCTATCGTGTTTCTGATTGGTCGCGACTGACGACACATAAAACAAACAGTGCAGACGAGCGGGCGAAAAATGTTAGCTGATCGCGATGAAAAAATGATTTTCGATATTTCGACGGCCCATATGGACGTGAGTGTGAGAGAGCTAGCTGAATTGAGTTCACATTTTTCTTTCACGACGTTGACATTTTCGAGAAAATAATAGTTACAAACTTGTTCCGTGTCGAACAACGAACGTTGGCTAACCATTTATTTTCTCGAGAATGCAGGGTTATGGAAGAAAAATGTTAATACTGTGCTTACAGCTTTGACAGCTCGTCATAACCTCACAAATGCTAATTTGCAGCGGGCATTACCACCGACATGCTCCAGTGACGAGGGAATATGCTTCAGGAATGAATATACTTCACAACCTTTGCCCCATTCCTACACCCACAATTTTACTCATTTACAGCATAACTAACATCGACGCTGGCATTAGATTAATTGCAAAGCGACGATAACTCTCAGCGACATAGAAATCATGTCGCTGAGCCACATGAAAATCTTGTCGCTGAGGCATATGAAAATCTTGATGCTGCCAGTTATCCGGAAGCTCCAGATAATTCTCAATGACATAAAAATCTTGTCGCTGAGCCACATGAAAATCTTGTCGCTGCGAGTTATCCAGAAGCTCTGGATAACTCTCAGCGACAAGTTGTTGCTCCGGAGGAACCAAATATTGTGGAGCGACAAGTTTTCTGGAATTGTTTACAGCGACAACATTTATACAGGGAAAGAATTCATGGCTTTCGGATAGCGATGCATGTTTTCCCTGTTTGTTAGATTAATCACAAAGCAACAATAACTTCCAGCGACATAAAAATCTTGTCGCTGAGGCACATGAAAATCTTGATGCTGAGGCACATGAAAATCTTGTCGCTGAGGCATATGAAAATCTTGATGCTGCCAGTTATCCGGAAGCTCCAGATAATTCTCAATGACCCAAAAATCTTGTCGCTGAGCCACATGAAAATCTTGTCGCTGCGAGTTATCCAGAAGCTCTGGATAACTCTCCAGAGAGTTATCCAGAAGCTCTGGATAACTCTCAGCGACAAGTTGTTGCTCCGGAAAGAACAAATATTCTGGAGCGACAAGTTTTCTGGAATTATTTACAGCGACAATATTTATACAGGGAAATCATTCATCGCTTTTTGATAGCGATGCATGTTGTCCCTGTTTGTAAGATTGATCACAAAGGGACAATAACTCTTGGCGATATAAAAATTTTGTCGCTGAGCGACATGAAAATCGTGTCGCTGAGAATTATGCTCCAGAAGGAGCCAAATTTTATAAAGCGACAAGTTTTCTGAAATCGTTTGGAGCGTCAACGTTTGTTTAAATGATTCTTACAGGGAAAAAATTTATTGTTTTCTGATAGCGATGCATTTATTCCCTGCTAGTTGGATTAATCGCAAAACGAGAATAACTCTCAGCGACATGAAAATCTTTTCGCTCAGAGTTTTGCTCCAAAAGGAGCGAAATATTATACAGCAACCAGTTTTCAGCATGGTACTCCCATCGAGCCAACAGGGTAAATTCTTCGTTGCAAAATTGATGTAAAAATTTTCTATTTTTCCAAGCTGATGGTCAAAAGTTGAAAATTGCCCTCTTGCGATAACTTGAGACGTCGGCACGTGTTTGCTCTTCCTTTCAGATTATCAAAACATGTTGACTGAAAAAAAAATCATAATTTTATCATTTTTAGTCGCAGACGATCGATTTTAGTTTGAAAATTGACGAAAAATCGTCATTTTTACGCAAAAATCGTGGTAAAAGGCCAAAAATCATATCTCGTTCAAAGATCGAGATAGATACATGATTCTGGGTTAAAATTGAGCTGCACAGAGTACACTTCTAGGAAAAAAATTTCCAATTTATTCCTATACAGCCAACTCAAAAAATTCTTCGCTCCCAAGTGATGTAAAAATGTTGTTTTTTTCTAAGCTGATGGTAAAAAGGCAAAAACCCTATTGTTGAGAAAAATTAAGATTATGGCACGCGTTTACGTTTCCATTCAGCTTAACAAACCTTGCCGACGAAAAAAAATGATGATTTTACCGTCGGTGCTCGGAGACGATCGATTTTCGTTTACAAATTGATGAAAAATCGTCATTCCCAAACAAAAATTATGGTAATTGGCGAAAAATCATATGTCGTCGGGAAATTGACATAGAGGCTTCAATAAGGACTCAATCTGAGCTCCACAGAGCTTATTTTACCGGAAAAAACTTTAAAGCGGTCTTCAAAGCAGTTTTCAAGGCAGTCTGCCTTTTGAGCAGTCTTTAGAGCTCAAAAGATCCGACGGAAACTCATCCTCCAGGAGATCCAAAAATCCTTCGGGACATTCCTAAAAGCAACTCCTGGATAATTTTTAGGGAAATATGTAGTATAATTTCCTTCAAATTTTTCTCGAAGAAATTGCGAGAGAAGAATCGTTTTCAAATCAACCGTCGACCCAGTCTTGCGGCGTTTAACCCGAGTTTATCTTTATAAATATCAGTTACCATTATATCGTGACTCATAACAAATATAGAGAATTTAATTTCTCATTTTATCCTTACTATATACATGTTGAAAATTTCATTCGATTTTATTGAACAAAATATTTGTAAAAAAATATTTCCTCTGAAAATGTTGAGAATTTTGTTCATGTTGATTTTTCTTCTTTACTTGTATGTACTGTAACAGGATTTTCCCGTCTCGGGTCCATCCGTCCCTTCGGAGCCTCTCGGTCACTCCCCCTCGGGTTGCCTTGGCTCGGCCGGAGTGAGCTGGGCGCCAGGTACAAGCGTACCGTCGGTAACACCGACTTCTAATTTACCCACGCCGGCCCAGACCTAAAGGCCAAGACACCCCGGGGCCACGAGAGCTCCGGCTGGTCCGGCTACTCAGCTCAACTGAGGTACGAATGATAGAGGGGCTGGGTTGGGGCGAGAGAGCAGCAAAGGATATCAAACTCGTAAATAAAGGACACGTACGCGAGCAAATAAAATGAACAACTGATTTATTCAAAGGAAACAAATAACGGCGAATTTACATGAAGCGCGCGGTCGAGCACGACCGCAGGACGGCGACAAAATCTCGAATCGCGCGAACAAGGTGCGGCGCTAGCGTGTGCGACGCTAACGCAGGTACGGAGTCGAAACTCAGATAACTAGGACCGTAGGCAGGTAAGTAGGCAACCTAAACGGGGGAACCGCACTAATTCCCCACAAGAATCACAATGAACGAAGGGCGCAGTACGGCGCAGGCAATTCAGTCCCTAACGGGGCGAAGCCCAGGAAATGAGGTAACTAAGGCCCGAAGGCAGGTAATTAGGCAATACACAGGAAATCAGACGCCTTCGCGAAGAGGTTACAAAACGAGGCGCACTGCGACGCAGGTAATTCGCGACAATCAGGTAACTAAGGCCCGAAGGCAGGTAATTAGGCATTCTAAGCGGCCACGAGGAACGAGGAAATATAACAAAATTATTCGCCACGTGACGTCATACGGAGAAAGAACGATAAACTCGAAATTCATACAAAACACGATAATCCAGAATACAACCTCGTCGGAAACGCTCGACGAAGGACGAGAACAATGCGAGAACGGCCGATACATAAGCGTGGAATGCGACGCGGGCGAGAGAGAGATAGAGCGCAAACAAACCGGGGCGAGCCACGCGCGGCCGGCCTTGAGCGAACAATCGCGAAAAACTGACGCAATATTGCGACGTAAGACTTGAAACTTTACGGAATTCGATGCACGAACTAGAGACTCTAAATCAATTGACACGACATAATTAATTGCCAAAAACTCGAATAAAAGACTGATATTAAGGAGCGAGTCGTCAAAGGGACTCGACGGAAGCGTGGGCGACAAAAATCTCCAACTTAATCGGCCGAGGTGTCGAAAGCGATGCGAGCCACAATCTCGCTCGACAGACAACCTTCGACCTCCTCGGCACCTCAAAATTGTTGCATGAAATGCAACCCCAAACGCGACGACACGGAAAACCCACGCCTTCCGTCGAATCGCGAAGGAAAATGATCGGAACGGGCTTACCGAGGCACAACTCTTGGCGAACGGCTGGACGGAGGCGCTCGATGGCTCTCCCGAAAAATGCGACTCGCCGGCTGGACTCGGTGACGAAGACTGGTTGTGCTTGTGCCTCGGCGTGGCTCCGCGCTCCCGATTTTTCCCCCACTAATCTGATTCGGCGAGAGCGCGCTCTCGCCTATTTCGCGAATCGCCCAACTTCCGGCTCTCGCGCTTCGGTGTCGGGCGCGGGGAGTTCGAACGGGATCTCCGCTCGGTTTTCGCCCTCTGGAGATTTGCCGAGACTGCAGGGGTTCTTCCTCTTGGGGACCCGGCCGATATCCGACTGCCAGGCGGAGAGGAGGCCTCCCTCGCGAAACTTGGCGTCCCTTCGTGTCGCGGTGGGCCCACGGTGCCACCAGGCAAATGCACCTCCGCCCCGGGATACCCCGAGCCCCACTCGACGAGGCGCCGTTGCACACGGACTGCAACCCCTGCAGGCGCGGCGGCGAACGAGGCAGCTCTCGGCTGCGACTGCGGGAGGGCCACGGACGGCGTTCACACGTGTGGCCGAATTTCGACGTGTACCCTCGAACGTCCGCTCCGCTGGGCCAAGGTGACGGGGCGCAGCGGTGAGAAGGCCGAATTCCTTGCCGAAGTCCCGTTGATCGAAAGAGGGGTTGTTGCTCACTCCCCGCTCGGTCGTGGACACCGGGCGCAAGGGCCGGGGGACGCTCGCTCGTAAAGAATAAAATGCATGATTAAATTCTCTCGCCCGTCATTTTTCCGTTCACGCAGGTAATCTTATAGGCAACGCAATGGTAGGTAATAGGCAACGCAGTGCAGGTACGCAGGCAACGAAGGAGGTAAGGCGTTTCCGACGGTCGATAAGGTAGCTTAAGACTAAAACGGGGAGTCTCCTCAGCGGGCCGCCAGCGAGTCGCGTTGCGT
Organism: Hyposoter dolosus; assembly: GCA_963921915.1. Classification (NCBI taxonomy): domain Eukaryota; kingdom Metazoa; phylum Arthropoda; class Insecta; order Hymenoptera; family Ichneumonidae; genus Hyposoter; species Hyposoter dolosus. Next base: position 15,350,926 of record OY998133.1, read on the forward strand.
CGTCAAAATGGACCGTAAATCCGGTCCACTGGTCGACCACGATTCGTGCGGGTGGCGGGGCGTCAAATGTCACGTCACAGTACTTTATAAAAATGGGGAAAAACGAGTCAACGCCTCTATCAAATATTGCTATTCCTCATCCTATTTTATCGCACAAAATATCAGCAATGAAACACCTAGCCAAAAATCCCCTCCCCGAGGAAAAAATCCTGGACAAGTCCATTTGTTGGTGACCCCCCTTTTTCATTTGTTTTCACAGATAAATCTACTCACCTAAAAAACCTTGGTATAAGAAACATCTCCTCTAAAAAACCTTGGTATAAAAAACGTCTCGCCTAAAAAAACCTCCGTACCTAAAAAACCGTGGCCAATAAAAATTTGAAACACTTGAAATATATACAAAATTCGTAGTCATAAAAAAACAAGTGATATCCTAGCCAAAAATCCCCTCCCCGGGGAAAAAAGCCTGGACAAGTCCATTTGTTGGTGACCCCCTTTTTCATTTGTTTTCACAAATAAATCTACTCGCCTAAAAAACCTTGGTACAAAAAACATCTCATCTAACAAGGAAACGTTTTCAAGTGTCCCCCTCCGATTTCGATGAAACTCTGGTACGTTATAGAGGGTTAAAATCGATGACATACGTATTTTTTTTTATCGGCTCAAACTCATTTTAAAGGGGTGAAACACCCCTCCAAAGTTGACCACCTCCAAAGATGATTTTTCTGTTTTGCATACAAGGAGGGGATTTTGATAACTAATAATGATAGTAATAAATACCTTGTCAAAAGTGATGAAAAACAGACTTCGAATATTCTCAAGAACTCTTTATTTTAGGGGTTAACTTGTATATACAAAGTTCATTTTTTACATTAGAAACAAGATGTTCATCGGGGCTCAATGAATCCAACAGCACTGTGAAGAGCATGCAAGAATACAGAATACGTGCTTTCGATTTTTTCCCAAAAACTGAATTCTTATCGACTTTTTTCCCAATATTGCGGATTATGTCTAGTATTTAGCCATGAATCATTGAATAACATTGTTTGAGGCTCGCATTCATTCTGGCATCGCTCTCTTATCATTTTACTGTTTTATAATTTCTTTTCAAGAAACGTGAATATTTTCCATTTCAAGCAGCCTATTAACTACTCGAAAATTCGATGTGTGTCATATGTAAACAAGTCAAATCTCTACTTGAATTAATTCTGTGGCACAGATATTTTTTTTAACGATTACGCGTATCTTCCGGATACTTTCAATATGAAAAGTCGTGAGACCGTTCAGTGCTTGTTAATACGTAAATAACAGAACTTCGAGCAGTTATTGAATTTCTTCTCACGTTTACAATGAAAGTGAATCCAATAAACGTTATTAAACTTCTGTGGGCAGCATTTGAAGTAATGAATATACCCGAGTCCCCGTTAACAAATGATGAACGTGAAATAGCATCGAACTTCGAAAACATTTTATTACAAAGCATGACAGAATATAATAGTGTGGAAATGATTGAGGAAAATTCTCTTGACTTTGAAGAGCCCTACAAAAATCTTGAAACGTTCGCAGTGGAAGATGCAGATTTTCAGGTGCCTTCCGAAGGACCTGAAGATAGCTGTTCCGAAGATGACGAACCTTTAAGTTTCGATTATAAAAGAAGAGCTGTTGAATATTGGAGAAGTGCAAAGACGAAAAAAAAATCGCTCAATTGATACGGTTCGTCATAGATATAAAAAAGTCAAATCAGTGCGACAATTGCGTCGTTGTGCACACCAAATCAACCAGGGAGGGACATACATGGAAAAATTGGCTCGCATATCAGAATATACATTGCAGAATATGAAAAATGCCATTGACGCAGGCTTGATTGTTCATGATACGGATCTGCGAAGATGGGCTTTAAAGGCCCAAGGACTTATCAGTCAAAAGGATTTTAGATTTAAAGCATCGCCAACGTGGTTACTTCACTTTAAGAAGATCCATCGCATTACTAGCAGAAAAATCAATAAATTCGTCACGCGAAAATCAGTGGAAAATAGTGAATATTTACACAAGAGTGCTGAAGAATTTTTGAAAAGAGTTGAACCTTATATTTCCGAATATGGATTACAAAATATATTGTAACGGTACGAAATAGGCTCAATGATGCTTCGCGTTACGCGTAAGTTCGAGCTTCGAGAGAAAGGAGCAGGTGTGTAGAAAAAACGAGAGTTTTAATTAAATTTTAACCAATAAAAACAATTTATTCAATTTTTACGGGTTATTTTACAAACTTGTACGTGTTTTATTTATTTTGCATGTGTTTCCTTTATTTCAATCAAACGGCAAAAAATAAACGAATTTTTTGATATGAAAATCTCGATGGAAATTTATGCGGTCATTTTACCGCTTACGTGGTAATTTATGGAAATTTATGGTAATTTACGTTTTTCTTTCCTAATTTCTTTGAAATTCGAGTAAAACTCGTTGATTCTATACAATCTCAAGTTGTTTCATTAATCTAGACTATTTTTCCGTTGATTAATAACGCTTAGATTACGCGGATAACTTTATTTTTCTTAGAAAAGTGCAGAAAACGCTTGTTTGACGTGACGCTGATTTGAATTTGTTCTACGCTCTTATTTTATGATCTGCACGCACGTGTTTTTGTTCCACAATGTACTTAATTAATAAAACGCACTAATTCTGTTTTGTAATTGATTTGGACAAGTTCTTAATTAGGATTCTGACGATAATCTTGTATTCTAAATAATTCAATTGCGTTAAACTCCTTCACTCCTACGAACGAGAGATTGTGCGGTTGGAAAGATATTGAAAGGTAAGGATTAGAAATCCCGGTTGCGGGAATTGAACGGAGCCGAACAATTCCGTGGCCGAAACTCCCTTGAGGTCTTTAGGAAATGCACACTGGTTGCGGGAGTCGAACGGAGCCGAACTACTCCGTGGCCAATGCACAGAGGAAAGATTTGGTTAGGAAATGCGCACCGGTTGCGGGAGCCGAACGAAACCGAACTGCTCCGTGGCCAATGCACACAGGAAATGAGGTTAGGAATGCTCAGCGGTTGCGGGAGTCGAACGAAACCGAACTACTCCGTGGCCGATGAACAGAGGAAAGATTCGGAAAGGTTATGTTTGTCGTAGGAGCGAAGAGAGCTCTGTGCTTACTCTCCAAGATTCCTCTTTGAATTCTTGGGGAAGAATGAGCCCCGAGTGCTGTTCTGCACGGGCTTTTATACTGTCAGAATCCTTTGTTCTTTGGTTTCCTGGAAGTCTAAAAATAACTCTTAGTCTCATTCGCTAGAGTTCTTTATGGTGGGGCGCTTGCCAAACATTATTGGAGATTTTTTTCTCCCACTCATTCGTATTTCGCTCGCTTTCGTTCATTCCACTCTGCGCTTGCGCAGGGCGTTCGCGCAGTCCCCCTTGTCCCCACTTTTCGACGCGCTGTCGAATGAGGTACGTTCAACCCCCACTCTTAGTTACAAATTGGTCACTTTCCCCCACTTTGTCCGCCCGCATCTTCGCGAGCCACGAGATGGTTCGGCTATCGGCCGCTTGGCGCCACGGTAGTCGAGCGACGGACGCCGCGCCGAGCGGATCGTCAGCTGTCGCGTATCCGTGCCGTTACAATGCCCCCCAGAAGAAAAAGAGGGTGAAACTGTCTTTTTCTTCTTCTTGAAGGCACGGTTGATGATATCATGATGCTTCCTATCTTTCCACCTCTTCCAGGAATTCTTCTTCTGACGTTGAATCGTCAGTTTCTTCCTCGTCGTCGTGACGGGCCCAGGTGTTGTCCCAGTCAAGACGGAGATCGTATGATCCCCTTCTGGCCCATCTGTCGTAAAGCAGTTGGTTGGCGACGCTGATCTGGCTATCGGGGTACCTGAGTATAACCGATACCCCGTGTTGATAGTGGGCCACAATGGTGATCATGCACCGTTTGTCGATGAGGAGTCCTCGGAGATGGAGACAAATTTCCTTGTCCCAGAGAGACCTTCCCCTGGGTCTGATGTAAGGGAGGTACGCCCTTGTTGAGAATGGCGGCCAGACATTGAACTCGTCAGGAAGGACTCGAAGGTCATCCACGGGTGTCTTGAGGGTCCACCCTCTGTCGATTAGCCTCAGAGTCGCCTCACCCTGGTCGATGTTGGTTAGGATGCCTCGAGAAGCCGTATCCCCACCAATAACTGCGTATCTTTCGTGGAGGCTGATGAAAACTGGTTCCCTTTGCCGTGATGATATTGCGAGGAAAAGTTGACTTTCGAACTCGCACATGTCCCTCCAATCCTGAACTCTAATAATGGCAAAGTTCGTTGGATTTATGAACTCTTGGACGATGACTTCCTGGGTAGCCTCTAGGGATGTTGGAAACGTGATCTCTGGAGCGGTATTCTCGTCCAGCGTGATGCGGGGAATGGTGTTGCTTCTCATGATGTATGATTTTTGTTTTGTCGTCACTGGAGCTCCGGCTAGCTGATGTTGCCAGTCGGCTTGCTCGTCGTGAACTGTTGCTGTTAGCTCCGAGAGCTCGCCTTTTATACCTGATTTCTATCCCCACTTTTCTCTCCCCACCTTGAAGAGTTCTTTGTTTCAGAGAGATTAGATGCCTTATTGGCTCTTGTGTCTCCCCACTCAGTCGTATTTATCAGTTCCCCACTCTTTTCCATCTCGCTATTCGCGTTTCTTTGTGTTTTGAGTTCTTATTCTAGGTTCGCAGGAAATGAAACGCGCGTGAACATTAGATTTCGTAATATAAGAAGAAATGTGTGTTTTATTAACAATTTAACACTTTTACAAAATAAATAAACAAATTTTCGAAGAATTATAATTAAATAAACAGAATAAACAATGGCTCCCTTTTTCTTTAATCAATTATTCCCATTTGGAGCTCTTTTGCAATTTTTGCTCTTTTCTCGGGAATGTCTTCCTGAGCGAAGTCGAATTCCCTATTTGCCGCGATACATTCGGCGTATAAGCATACGAATACCCCGCAGTCGTGGCCATTTTGTTGTTGGGGCACGTCTTTTCGAATAACGAGCATCCATTTGTCAGGCTCGAAAGACTGCTGGTTCTTCTCGATTGCCTCTTGGACCATATAGCCGAAAATCTCCGTAAGGCATTGCTGATTCTCTCCCATAAGACTGTTGAAATAGCTAACAGTTTTCCTCTTCATATCGACAATTGCCAGACACCAATGGTTGATCTCGTGTACTGGCATCATTATCAATTCGTGCGAGAATATGTTTGTTCGCCGGGTCCAAGTTTTTACGGCTTCGTAGCCTCCTGTTTTCAGTCGAGAGTAGAAGAAACTACTCATAGCGAGCACCTTGGGGAGTTGCCCCGTTTTTATCTTACTTCTTTCCTCAATTAATTTCATATATGCGTTGATTATTTCGTCGTTAAGCCAATTGTTTGATTCCAGAGTGTTCAAATCTCTAGCTCGCACCGTGTTTTTTTGTTTTTTGTTTTCCTTATCCTCCTGTTCTTCGTTCTTTCTTTTTGTTGTTTGTCGCAGTTCGTTTTGTTTATTATTATTGTCAAGATTCTCGTCGACCCAGTGGAACTCGTTCGGTTTCCACTTTTTCCATTCTTCGGCCAGTTCTCCGTAGATCTCGAGAATATCCGCCGCCGTTTCCTTTATGGGAGAGAGAAGTCGAGGGATCTCAAGCTCCTCGATTATCGACGCAAAAGTTCGATGTTGCTCGATGAATTCCCGCATTCTGTTCGCTTTGATTTTGCGGGAATCGTCGATTTCGATCTCGATCAGCCTCCATAAAGATGTTTGGGACGCTTTATTCTTTGTTGACGCTTTTGTTTGAATTTTTTTATCCCTCGTTTCAATTTTTCTTGACTTCCACTCCTTTTTATCACCTTTCTCTTTTTCTTTTATTTCCAGCTTCTCAAACTCCTCGATTTCGAAATTTTGTTCCACTTCCCATCCTCCCTCTCCGTTTGTTTGCTGGGCAAAGTTTTTGCGCCCGATTTGCGTGGTTTGAGTAGCCGCGTCCATTTCCTATCATTATTGTTAATTTCTTATTTATTTCTAATAACTTATCGCCTAAAAATTATGGTCTCTCGATGCTTACAGTTTATTTTGACCGTTTCCTTGTCACTTGTCGTTGAAATTTCGTCTTCTTTTCTCCGCTATTTTCGAATAAATTGGGATGTTATTTTGTGGGAATAATATTTCTTCAGGATTTAGGAAGGTTTTCATTCCATTTTCATACCTTTTTCTTAATCCCTTGAGTTTTTTAATCGTTTTTTCGTTAATTTCTGTCGTAGAAAAGTCGTTGCGTTCGAATGGCGCGTCCCTGTGAGCAAGTCTCTATCTTTTCACTCTCTAGAGGGGCGAACTCTAATCGTGGTTCTAGGCGACGGTGGCGCCGGCGGCGAAATTTCGAACTACTCTTTATGCGTTTTTGGACAACTTCCTTTTTCTTCCTTTTTTTGTTGATTTTCTTGTAAATTTGTGTGTCTCTCATTGTTCTTTTGTTTGTTTAGGTGGAATAAACATTTCTAAACGCTTTATTGTTAATAACTTCTTAAATATTAATATTTTTATTGTCGGAGATGTGTTTTTCGGAATCGATGATGGGTTTTTACTCCATAACTTTTTAGTTTTTGATATTTTTATTATCGGAAACGTGTTTTTCGTTTTCGATAAGGGATTTTTGTTGCATATCTTTTTAGTTTTTGATATTTTTATTATCGGAAACGTATTTTTCGGAGTCGACGATATTCAGCCAATCCTTCTTTATTATTCTTATTATGTTTGATATTTTTTTAGGTTTGCGGCGTGGTACATTCCTCTTTCGACCTCGGTTTTGGGGTTTTCGAGGATGTACGTTGCAGCGGCTATTTGCTTTTTAATTTTATATGGTCCCTCGTAAATGGAGAAAAATTTCGCCATTTTTTTGTTGATGGGATCGCTGACGTTGCACGCTTTGGCCAGCACGAGGTCTCCTTCCTCAAATTCGATCAATTTATGCTTTCTGTCGAATTTTTCTGCTCTGTTTCGTCCTTTTCTTTGGATCCTGTTCCTGGCAAGCATGAGTCTTGCTCCAATTTCTTCTTCCTGATCTTGTTCTTCTTTATTTATGTTGATCCAATTTGTCCATATTCTTCTTGGTTTCTCGTTCTTCTGTATCTCAATGGGTGTCATTTCGGTGGTTTCGTGATGCGTCTCGTTCATGCAATCTTCGATAACCTTCACCCATTGCAACCAATCCGTGTGTTTGTTTGTCAAGAATGTTCTGAAGAACCTCCCGATTTCTCTATTGACTCTCTCCACAATATTTCCTTGTGGGTGTCTGATTGATGAGAAAACGGGTTGAATTCCTTCGCTGGCTAGTTTGCTGAGCCATAATCGCGAAGTAAATTGTGTTCCATGGTCGAATTGCAGTTTGCTCGGCTTTCCATGATGGGGAATGTAGTGATTGAATATTTTGTTGATTGTTGATTGAGCCGTTGCAACTTTGAGTGGATACAAAACCACAAATTTGGAGAAAGCGTCGATTGTCACCAGAATATGCTTCATTCCTCCTTTGGTCGCAGGTAACGGACCAAAAAAATCGATGGAAACAATGTCTCCCGGTCCTTCTGGTACAATATTCTGTTGCGCCGCGTACGAATGTTGATTCGGTACCTTATTCCTTTGACATGAGTCACATGAGGCAAGAATTTGTCGAACGGCGTGATGAAATTTTGGGTATATAAAGTCTTCATCCAGAATTTTCCAGACCTTCTTCGCTCCAATGTGGCCATACATTTTATGCGTTTCAGGCACCAACACTTGGAGGACAGACTTTGGAAGGACAATTTTAGATACGTTTTGTCGTGTTGATTCAAATAGAACGTCATTTTTGATTTCATAACGGTCGTCTTCTTTGTCGGCGATCCGTTCCCTTATTTCATTAATTTTTCCGTCTCTTTTTTGACATTGTGCGATGTTTTTTATCCTCTGCTGCAGTTCTTTCGATGGTTTCGTTGCCAGTAGAGTTCCGATCACCAGTTCTTTCCCTTTTCTTCCCCCCCTATCGGGAGGATTTAATCGGCTTAGAACGTCCGCAACAACATTTCGGATTCCTGGACAAAATTCGAACTCGATGTCGTAGTCTTGAATGGCCAGGATCCACCTCGTTAATCTTTCATTAAGTAGTTGACAGTTTTTTAAGAAGGTTATCGCTTGGTGGTCGGTTATGACTTTAATTTTCGCACCGAGCAGATATGTCCGCAACTTTTTTAACGCCCATACAACGGCCAACAATTCCTTTTCCGTTGTCGTGTATGCTAGCTCCGGTCCTTTTAATGTTCTGCTCGCGAACATGATTACATTTAGCTCACCATTTTCGTCCTTTTGAGCTAATGTGCCCCCCAGAGCGTAGTGGCTTGCATCCGTTTGAAGAATGTAACCCTTTTTTGGATCCGGATGCTTTAAGAGAATGTCTTGAACGAACAAATCTTTGATTCTATCAAATGCTTCTTTTTCCTCGTCTCCCCATTTCCATTTCTCTTTCTTTTTTAAGAGTTTTAATAACGGAATTGTTTCCTTTGCGTGTTCCTTCGTGAACTTTGTATAATAATTAATTAATCCGAGGAATCCTCTTAATTGTTTGAGGTTTCTCGGAGCAGGAAAATCTTTAATTGCTTGTATTTTCTCGGGCTGTGGTTTTATTCCTTCCGTTGTCAGAATGTGCCCAAGAAATTCAACTTCTTTTCTAAAAAATTTTGCTTTGTTTAATTTGATGGTCATCCCGTTTCGTTCCAGACGCTCCAGGAGTTCATCCAGATGTTGCATGTGTTCTTCAAAACTTTCCGAGATGCAAAGTAGATCATCTACGAAATTGATGACATGATCCCCAAGTCCATGGAGAATGATGTCGAGCGCACGCAACAAACTCGCGGTGCTTGTTTTTAATCCAAAAGGTGTAACGGTGAATTCGTAGACTTTTCCTCGATATTTGAAAGCCGTGTATTTCGTCGAGTCCGGATGTAGAGGAATCTGCCAGAAGCTATTCGTAAGATCGAGTGTCGTCATGACTTTTGCTGTGTGGCATTTTTGAAAGATCTCCTCTATGTTCGGTACAGATTCGTGGTCGTCGGCCATTACTTGGTTGATTTTCCTGGCGTCGAGACACAATCTGACCGTTCCATCCTTTTTTATTACTGGTACGATTGGATTTATCCAGGGGCTCGTCGATCGTTGTATGATTCCATTATTTAATAATTTTTCGATTTCTTTATCGACTTTTTCTCGGTACATCAAGGGTACCTCGTAGGAGAATGCGACGATTGGTTGTTCCGTCGTAATGTCCAGTTTATGTTGATAGGCTGAAATTCTTCCTGTGTTTTTTTTGAAGACACGTCTTCGGTTCCAGAGAATTTGTTTTTGAACTTGTTTCTGTTCGTCGGAGAGTTCAGATTCATTGACCATTTCTTCTATCTCTTGCCAGGAGACATCTTCGCTCGAGTCTGAGGAAAAATTTAATTGTTGCACTGGTAATGAGTTAAAATCGATGCCATTTTGGCTATCGGTTTTAATTTCAATTATTTTTGAATCCATGCCACTGTGGCTTATGGTTTCTTTTTCACCCGTCCCCGATGCCCCTATTGTGGGAATTACATCGGTTACATTTTGGTATTTGACCTGGAGAGACATTTCTCCAAGGTCAATTAAACTTTTGAGAGGCTTTAGGGAATCTACCCCAAATAAAACGTCTCTAATTAAACCAGGCACAATTAAATAATTGATGTTTGTTTCAATTTTTCCAATTTGAGTCGTTGCCATTATTTGACTCTTTACTTTTGTCAGTTTTCCTTTAATTGCCCCTTTCACCGTCACTCCTGTGACCGGCAAAATTGGACAATCTTTCAGAATTTCCTTGTTTTCCAAGAAAAATTCCTCCGAAATCGTTGTTATTTTCGATCCGCAGTCTATGAGTACTGTCACAGGAATGCCTTCAATTTTTGCGTAAATTTCGGGACACTCCACAATCGGGACTGCTTGTTCTTTAATTTCTTCGTTTAATAAAAATTCTCTGGTATCCGTGAAGATCGTGTTGATTGGAATGCTTTTTTCCTTTTTGTCCATGAGGTCCTTTTCAGTTTTTAATTTTTCGTTTTTATTGTCTATTTGAAGTTTTTCCGTTGTACCTCGCTTGTTGTCTATATTTTTGATTTTTGTTGTCGCGGGTACAACGCTTAAGCGTTTCCCGCCTTGGAAGTCGAGGGTTTTGGGTTTTCTTGAATATCGATCGTTTGGATGGGATTTTCTTTCTTATTTTCTTCTTTCTTTTCCGGCTTTTGAGGCCACGATTTTTGAGGACCTCTGTTTTCGTTGTTTTGGTTATTTTTCCATCCGGTGTTTTGGCCCTGATCCCGGTTTTGTTGGTTTCGGTTTGGATTCCAGTTAGAATTCTGGTTCCAATTAGGATTTTGATTCCAATTGGGATTCTGGTTCCAGTTGGGCCTTTGATTCCAATTGGGATTTTGATTCCAGTTGGAATTTTGATTCCAGTTGGAGTTTCTGTTATCCTGATTACTTCTTTGTTGATTTGGAGGCTGCTTGTACGGTCTTTGCTCCTTATTTCTATTCCCTTGATCGTTGGGTTGTGTCTCTTTTTCCCGCTTTGCATTTATGGGACCCCGTTGATCGATTTTTTCTAGAAATTCTACTAATTCTCCGAGAGTCTCGAAACCACGACTGATAATCGTTGCCCGCATCTCGTCCGTGAAATGTTGTGACAAAGATGTGATGATTTCTTTGTCATTTGGTGGTGGCACCAAATCCCTCGCCATTCCGAACATTCGGATGGCATAGTCAACCTTGGACAGCTTGCCGTCCCCTTTATAAAATCCAAATTCCAGATTCCTCCTTATTCTTCTCTGGACTTCGTCGCTCCAAAAACGTTCTGTGAATTTATTCCTTAAATCACTGAAGCTGTTGATTTCGTCTTCTACAACGACCCACCATTCGTTGGCTGATTTTTCAAGGGCTTGTCCCAGCAGGTACTTCATTTCTGCAATTGTTGGGTTGGTCACCTCACAATAATGCCGGAATTCCTTCAGGAATTTGATGGGTCGAGCTCGATTTGATCCATCGAAGGTAGGTGGAGTTATTTTTATTTTGCTCGGCCTATAGTTCGCCGTGGATCTGAGTACTTCCTCGTCTTGTTCATCTTCCTCTGTCTGGATGTGCGATTCATGTTCTCGAGGAATGATCCTTGTACTTTCTTCTTTCGGTGATTTTTGGATCATCCTGTTTTCAAATTCTCTTAATTTTTGTTTAAGAGAGCTAATGGTTAGGCTATGTTGTGCCTCGTTGACTTCGCAAACTGCAATCCTCTCCATCGCGTATTTAATTGCTTGTTCTATCGTTTTTATCTTGGTCATTAGCGGTTGGATAATAGAATGCATTTGCGCGGCAAGACTAGCCTCCATTGTTTCCATTCTACTAAGGAATTCTTCTTTTTGTTGTTTTATTTGATCCTCTATTTCGTCCCTAATTTCTTCTTCGATTTTTTTAGATTCTTTGTATGTTTCCGAATTCCTGTGCTCTAATCGTTGTATCCTCGAATTTATGTCGCCCACTGATTCGATTATCGATGACAGAGTTTCGTCGGTGCGATCTTTTTTTAGTCGACTACTTTTTTGTGTGTTAGCCCCCCGATTAATCTTATCATTTTCAGATTTTTTTTTGTTATCTTCGCCGAAATTTGCTCGGGATTCGTCGAAAGTTTTCCCGGCGCCTGGCGGCGGAATTGTCGTCGTTAGCTCTTCGAATTGTGTGTCGCTCAGGAAGATTTCCCCTGTTTGATTCTCTGGATTTTGAAAACCCGAGTCTCTCGCGGTTTGATCTCTTAATTTACCGGGGTCAGCCATTGTTTATTTTTATCTCTACTTCTGTCTATTTGAAACTACTCGCACTCTCGCTTTCTCTATGCAGCACCTGCCCCACGTTGGGCGCCAGTTGTAACGGTACGAAATAGGCTCAATGATGCTTCGCGTTACGCGTAAGTTCGAGCTTCGAGAGAAAGGAGCAGGTGTGTAGAAAAAACGAGAGTTTTAATTAAATTTTAACCAATAAAAACAATTTATTCAATTTTTACGGGTTATTTTACAAACTTGTACGTGTTTTATTTATTTTGCATGTGTTTCCTTTATTTCAATCAAACGGCAAAAAATAAACGAATTTTTTGATATGAAAATCTCGATGGAAATTTATGCGGTCATTTTACCGCTTACGTGGTAATTTATGGAAATTTATGGTAATTTACGTTTTTCTTTCCTAATTTCTTTGAAATTCGAGTAAAACTCGTTGATTCTATACAATCTCAAGTTGTTTCATTAATCTAGACTATTTTTCCGTTGATTAATAACGCTTAGATTACGCGGATAACTTTATTTTTCTTAGAAAAGTGCAGAAAACGCTTGTTTGACGTGACGCTGATTTGAATTTGTTCTACGCTCTTATTTTATGATCTGCACGCACGTGTTTTTGTTCCACAATGTACTTAATTAATAAAACGCACTAATTCTGTTTTGTAATTGATTTGGACAAGTTCTTAATTAGGATTCTGACGATAATCTTGTATTCTAAATAATTCAATTGTGTTAAACTCCTTCACTCCTACGAACGAGAGATTGTGCGGTTGGAAAGATATTGAAAGGTAAGGATTAGAAATCCCGGTTGCGGGAATTGAACGGAGCCGAACAATTCCGTGGCCGAAACTCCCTTGAGGTCTTTAGGAAATGCACACTGGTTGCGGGAGTCGAACGGAGCCGAACTACTCCGTGGCCAATGCACAGAGGAAAGATTTGGTTAGGAAATGCGCACCGGTTGCGGGAGCCGAACGAAACCGAACTGCTCCGTGGCCAATGCACACAGGAAATGAGGTTAGGAATGCTCAGCGGTTGCGGGAGTCGAACGAAACCGAACTACTCCGTGGCCGATGAACAGAGGAAAGATTCGGAAAGGTTATGTTTGTCGTAGGAGCGAAGAGAGCTCTGTGCTTACTCTCCAAGATTCCTCTTTGAATTCTTGGGGAAGAATGAGCCCCGAGTGCTGTTCTGCACGGGCTTTTATACTGTCAGAATCCTTTGTTCTTTGGTTTCCTGGAAGTCTAAAAATAACTCTTAGTCTCATTCGCTAGAGTTCTTTATGGTGGGGCGCTTGCCAAACATTATTGGAGATTTTTTTCTCCCACTCATTCGTATTTCGCTCGCTTTCGTTCATTCCACTCTGCGCTTGCGCAGGGCGTTCGCGCAGTCCCCCTTGTCCCCACTTTTCGACGCGCTGTCGAATGAGGTACGTTCAACCCCCACTCTTAGTTACAAATTGGTCACTTTCCCCCACTTTGTCCGCCCGCATCTTCGCGAGCCATGAGATGGTTCGGCTATCGGCCGCTTGGCGCCACGGTAGTCGAGCGACGGACGCCGCGCCGGGCGGATCGTCAGCTGTCGCGTATCCGTGCCGTTACAATATATAATTCTGATCAGAGTGGTTTCCAAATAGAGATTCATTCTGGACGAACGTTAACGGAAGAAGGAACTAAACAAGTGTCGTGCATAGTACAATCAGTAACTTCAACAACGCACAGTTATACTATACAGCCTACAATTTCAGCGGACGGAAAATTATTATCTCCTTTATTTATTGTTTTAAAAGAACCATCCGGAACGTTCGGACCTATAGTTGAACAACATTTATTCAGACCGCCAAATGTTTTCATCACAGCTTCCAAATCAGGAAAACTTACTTCAGGTATAATAATTCTTGTTTCGCGCTGCATATATTCAAACGGTATTAATCACAATGATTCATTACAGAGCACTTCAAGATGTGGTTAGAAGAAGTGTTTATCCCAAAAGTGGGACCGAAGAGTCTACTTCTAATTGATTCTTGGAGTGGGCATTGTTCTAGAGTTGTGCAAGAGACAACACCCCCAGACAAAAAGTTGACGACTTTATTGATACCGAAAGGAACCACTGGAAAAATTCAACCTCTCGATGTTTTCGGCTTCCGTATATGGAAAAATTATATTCGTCATTTTTCAGACACCGTAGTTCTTCTTGATTATGATTTAAATTTACATTTAAGGAATAATATAATAAAATTACAGTCTTTAGTTCACAACCAACTGTCATCTTCGCGATATCATAATTTGTTTCGTTATGCGTGGCATAAAAGCGGGTTCATTGCAAAGAAGCCTGATGAATTTGATAACCCCGTCGATTTTGCATTTGGACAGTCATCTCATCCGAACTGTGAAATCGAAGGTTGCACGAATGTCGCAGTAATCAGATGTTCTTGGTGTAAAAAATCACTTTGCCTACAGCATTTTTTTGATGAATATCATTATTGTACCGACTATCATCCATAAAGCGATTTATAGATAAACTTGGAACTTGTTTTTGTTTAAAGGGTGTGGCCACGGTAGAGGAAGTAGAATCATGTGCATATTCAACAATTTTGTATTATATAAAAACGTAATTTATTTACAAAACTATTTACAGGTGCATTTAGTGTATGAATCAAAGTAACAAAAAAAAATTTCTTTATTCATTTTTTTCAATGCAAAATGGCTAATAATCACTACTTGTTTTTTGTTTATCTTTTTCCCAGCCCTTACCCCTCAAATATCTGTGCCATAGAATGAATTCAAATAGAGATATGACTTGTTTACATATGACACACATCGAATTTTCGAGTAGTTGATAGTCTGCTTGAAATGAAAAATATTCACGTTTCTTGAAAAAAAATGATAAAACAATAAAATGATAAGAGAGCGATGCCAGAATGAATGCGAGCCTCAAACAATGTTATTCAATGATTCATGGCTAAATACTAGACATAATCCGCAATATTGGGAAAAAAGTCGATAAGAATTCAGTTTTTGGGAAAAAATCGAAAGCACGTATTCTGTATTCTTGCATGCTCTTCACAGTGCTGTTGGATTCATTGAGCCCCGATGAACATCTTGTTTCTAATGTAAAAAATGAACTTTGTATATACAAGTTAACCCCTAAAATAAAGAGTTCTTGAGAATATTCGAAGTCTGTTTTTCATCACTTTTGACAAGGTATTTATTACTATCATTATTAGTTATCAAAATCCCCTCCTTGTATGCAAAACAGAAAAATCATCTTGGGAGGTGGTCAACTTTGGAGGGGTGTTTCACCCCTTTAAAATGAGTTTGGGCCGATAAAAAAAAATACGTATGTCATCGATTTTGACCCTCTATAACATACCAGAGTTTTATCGAAATCGGAGGGGGACACTTGAAAACGTTTCCTTGTAAGAAACCTTGATATAAAAAACATCTGGCCTAAAGAACCTTTGACAATCTCGTCTGACAAAATTTAAGACCCTTCAAAGAAAAAGATCTTCAAAAACCTTGGTATAAAAAACATCTGGCCTAAAAAACGTTGGCCAACCTTGCCTAAAAAATTTAAGACCCTTAAAATAATACATTGAAGAACAACCTCACAAAAATTTCGCCAAAAATTCAAAACACTTCAAATAAATACAAAAAAGTATACAACAAAAAGTGGCAAGAAAGAATAACACAAAATGATATCATTCACGTGCAGTACTAAATTTTCTGACATCGATAAGAGGACAAGTTTTTCATTCATGTCTAAGAATTGACTGATGAGTGATGAGACAAAATTATTTATTATTAAAAAATGATGATTTAATCAATGAAGAATGCGTTCAGCGCAATCATTTGCGTTCAGCACTTATATTTCCGATACCAATAAGAGGACAAGTTTTTCGTTGAGGTCTGAGAATCGACTAACGACTAATTGGAGAAAATCATTTGTTGGCAAAAAAGAGTTTACCTGAAAAATTAAAAACACCTAAAATGAATATAAAAAAATACAACGAAAAATGCTCAAAAAACAATAATGTGAAAATAGATCATTTACGTTAAGCACTACAATTTCTGTTACCAATCAGAGGACAAATTTTTCGTTGAGGTCTGAGAATCGACTAACGACTAATTAGACAAAATCATCTGTTGTCGAACACGAGTGTATATTAATTTACAAGGCTTCAATGGTTTTCATTAATATGACCATGTTTTTCGAATTTTCGCCCAGACCGATCCATGATACCCTTAACGACTGCCGCCTCACCCGTACACGGGAAAATTTAAAATCTTTTCGGTGGTAACAGATCGTACCACGGGTTATAACTTGAGGTCCCAATACTGTTTGATCGGTAACGATTTGTCAAACGGTCACCACCGTCCGTTGAGCGAATGCGCACAGAGTACTTGTCCGGCCCATAACCTTTTATGCAAATTGCTCATTCAAGAAAAAATTACTGTCCACATGCAATACCCACAGTACTTTATACCATTTTTGGTAAAATTGTGCATTGAACATAACTCAAAAAACTACTAACCAAAAACTTTTTTTCCGCTTGGTAAAGAAGTCAGCTCACATACCTAGCGGGCGAAAAGTCGGTACAGAGGAAAGACGTAACCGAAAACATCGCGTCACTCGCAAAGAAAAACTTTTCGTCAAATGCGAACAGAGGTATAAGTCGTCAGTCGCAACCAATCAGAAACACGATAGCCACACGAGGCCTTTCTTTGTGTCGTATACATACACGCACGCTCACTTCAATCATCGCATAATTTTGCCCGTGCATAGTATTTTCTCAGCAATTACGGCATCAATCGGGATGATTTAGGACCCAATCGAGGGGGGAAAACTTTAACAGTCTCCAGTTCAAATTTCAGATCATGAGATTACTTCTGGATTTCATAATGCAAGAAAATGTCTATAGTCCAGTCACCTTAGACAATATTTCACGAAGTTCTATTCAAGAGACCCACCCTCTGGCCAATTTTTTTATAGGTTGTCTGGACCTCCAGGAATATAGCCCTGAGTTTTCGGACATTTCCGAGTTGTTTTTTAGCAATAAAAAATTATTGAAATTTAAAAAATCGATATTTTTGCGATAATTTTTTTGGAACGCGTCCTATCAAAAAAAGTTTCAAATAAAATTTGTTTATTATAACGTCCTCTGTAAGAAAGGTCCTGTAAAAAAAAGTGCTAACATCGTTAATTAAGCCGTTAATGGCAAAAGAAAATGAAAATTCTCGATTTCATTTTTACAACCGCAATCGGTTATTTATCAACTTATCGGTTTCAAACTCGTACGAGATGTGAAGGAACCACACCCCAAGAGAATCATGCAAGATTTTTCGATCTGCGAGATATAGTTTAGCGACAATCTGCGATAATCGAAAAATCTTTGCCCTTCAATAGAATTTCCCGACGAGGGCCCACAAGGTAGAAAAAAATCGAGGAGCTTCTTGTCATCATGCACAACCGATTTGAAAAAAAAAGCGTTTTTCGAAAAATAAATATTGTTTTTCGGTGATTTTAGATTTTTCCTTTTAAACAAATAACAATTCTGACCAAAGTTGCAAACATATCGGAAAAATTCTTGGATCATTTGACGCCTTTTGGGAAACCGAACAATTTAAAAAAAAAAAAAATGCAATATCTTGATTACAGCCCGAGATACGAATGTTTTTACCTTTGTTCAACTTTCTATTGTTGTAATAAATATTTTTGCAAAATTCGAGTTTTACAGCAATCCCTACGCTTCCGGCCATAAGATTCGATGAAATTATTTCCTTTACGAGGAGTCATGCCATCACAATTATCAGTATCTTTCGATCGACGGCTCGCCGCCGAGCGCGCGGCGTCGATCGCGCGGCTGGGTGGCGCGGTGGGGATGCCCCCTCTCACTCCGCAGCCCGGCGCGAGCGGCTTAGTTAACAAATGTAATAACTTGCTCAAAAATGGTCGTAAAACTTTTTTTTTTTTTTCATTTCACGTGATTTTTTCTTGCCAACGCGATGGTGTTCTTGAAAATTATGTTAACTCCATAGCAGACCCATGACCATGTTTCTCACGTATTTTACATCTAAACATTCTTTAAAATTATTTAACTGTGGATGGGGAACGGTATCACAAATAAATATTTTCTTAAAGACTGTTTCATTCATTACAAAAGTTTTATTATCGAAAAAAAAAGAAAAAAAAATTGTGAGAAAAGTAAATTACAAACATTCAGTTTTCAGTCTTTTTTCGACGGGCTCATAGTCGTCGTCAATATTTACATTTTCCGGAGCCGTTATTGCGGAACACTCTAATTCGATTCCGTCGTCAATCACTACTGTACATTGAATGTCATCTTCTTCGGCTTCATCGTCGCTTAAAATTATTTCAGGTTCGACAGCGTTCGCACAACTACTGCCATTACATTTCTTACATAGAATCGTGCACTTAAGACCTAATTTTCGACATGTACACGACGCGGATGAACAGCCACTTTTTTCGCACCCGCACCTAATTACCTCTAACAAATCCGACGGAATAGGATCTTTCCTACACGTTATCGGTTCCAACATATTTCTACTTTTTTTCCACCCCCACTGCATCGGGTTCTTTGAACTTTCGCCTTGCCATTGACAAACTTGGAAAAAAGTGCGAAGGGAATGTTCGTTACAAGCTTCAGCAGTTGGAGGAAGAGAACTTAAATTAAAAGTGCTTTTGAGGCTCGATTTTGTAAAGCAGATGTATCGGAATTTATCGTATACCATTGCATCCCAATCACGTGCACCATACATGGCCATTATGATTTTTTGCCCAGATGCTTGGATGGAGCTTTTCAACGTCATGGGATTATTGAAAATCTCAGCTTCTCTCCGCAGGTTATGGTCACTGTTTAATAGTTTAATCAATTTTGCTTTCCCTTGCTTGTATAACGCAGATGTTGTATCGCAGCCTGTGAAAGCGTGAATAAATCCGATAAGATGTTGAATGCCGGGATATTGGAAGCTGGTCGTGTAGCGTATTGTTGCAAATGAAACTGTGTCTAAGAAAAGATTTATGTATGATAGCTTTTCCCATCCACAGTTGAATAATTTTACAAAATGTTTAGATGTAAAATTCGTGAGAAACATGGTCATGGGTCTGCTATGGAGTTAACATAATTTTCAAGAACACCA
>OY998133.1:15370159-15498046 GCA_963921915.1 Hyposoter dolosus
CATTTCAGCGGTTTAACGAGACGCCAAATGTGACGTCGTGTTTGGCGGCAGAGTGGGGGTAGTCGTCTCCAGCTCGCACGCGCTCGCGTGAAAAGTGAACTCGCGCGTTCAAATTCCACCAACATGGAATATCTCCGGCGCAAATTAACTTATCAAGTTGTTTTTTTTTTTTATTCGGGCTAACTTTTTCCGCTGATCATAATTTTGTCATTGATAATTCTGAAAAATTGAAAATTCACCTCCAAATTTATTGATAATTTTTTATTAATTTTTTTAACACTAGTTTTTACTCAACTTTTGGGTGAAATCGGATTCGAATATCATCGCTGTGATGTTCTTCAACTACTGTACGGAGTAAAAAATAATTCAATGAAAAATATTTTGTTAGCGGAGCACGTGTCATTCCGTTTTCAAAAAAATGAACAATTGAGGCCATTACGACGTCGAAAAACACCACATCTTCTCAAATTTGAAAAATCTTTGTCTTTCGTAGACGTAATGGCCTCAATTGTTCATTTTTTTGAAAACGGAATGACACGTGCTCCGCTAACAGAATATTTTTCATTGAATTATTTTTTACTCCGTACAGTAGTTGAAGAACATCACAGCAATGATATTTGAATCCGATTTCACCCGAAAGTTGAGTGAAAAATAGTGTAAAAAAATTAATAAAAAATTATCAATAAATTTGGAGGTGAATTTCAATTTTTCATAATAATCAATGACAAAATCATGATCAGCGGAAAAAGTTAGCCCAAATAAAAAAAAAAAAACAACTCGATAAGTTAATTCCCGCCGGAGATATTCCATGTTGGTGGAATTTGAACGCGCGAATTCACTTTTCACGCGAGCGCGCGTGAGTCAGAGACGACTACCCCCACTCTGCCGCCAAACGCGACGTCACGTTTGGCCTCCCGTTAAACCGCTGAAATGAACAATAAATTTATATGGGATTTTTCCGCCGATTTTTCTCTAGTTAGCATAAGTCTTACTCTGTACGCTGTCCAATTTTTAGCGCTCTACGTTAGAATGAGTCGCAGCAATAATTATTAAAAAACAAATTTTTTATCTTCACCTAATTAACTTTTTGCAATTTTTTTTTCTTCTAAATTCGTAGAAAAATAACCGCTTTCGAATGATGTCAGTCGCGACTCTGTAACTTAAAAACTCGCGAAGGAATTCCATTTGTTTATGAGTAAAAATCGTACCCTATTTTTAGATCCGTTTTTCACCCCTTTAACAATAAAAAATCGATTTGCACCAAAGTGTACATGACAGTTCGACTCTTTCGGATTAATTTCGTTTTTGTTTTATTACACTGCGACACTCTCCCGGCCTGCAAATTCCTCGCAAAAACAGTCGGTTTTTTAATAACAAATGGCTTTTCTCAAAAACTATTCATCCGATCGGGCCCAAATTTTGCACACTTGTTAAGTGTACCGAGGGGCATATATTCTGAGATTTTTAAAGCTCTACACGCATTTTTTTATTAACAATGGGTTATAATAAAAATGGCCATTTTCGCTGGTTTTTAATTGTTTGCGGGCGATCTAATGAACCGATTTTAATTTGCCACCCGCCAAACTGTTTGTTTTTCTAATATCTACAAATAGTTACTGAACTTTTTTTTTCTCCGATCAATAGTTTCGACGCTATCTCTCAAAAACATGATTTTGCCAACTTTGATCGCGTGCCAAAAAAAAGCCCCCCAAAATCTGTGGTTGGAAAGTAGTAGGCCTTCATCAGGGACATCAGCCCTACACGAATCCGTCGGTTAGAATCGTTCTGGCCCGGTGTCACGTAAAAATACCCGGTTCCTGGACTATTGTTAAATGGTTAGGTTTTGATGACTCTCATAATAGTTGGATTAATGAATCTGATGTATAATTTTTTTTATACTAATTTATACGTTCCATAACAGTGTCGAAGAGAAGAAGAATTGAAAAAAAGCATTATCTTTTTGTAAAACAATCAGCATACATATTTCGGATAAATTTGTATATACGGTCTTTGAAATAAAATAACAACGATGTATTGAAAAACTTTTTATTTCGTCGTGTACACATACGGCGTTCACTCATTCATTTACACAACCTATAGCCCCATGGAAGCGTGTCCATCTTATCAGGAAATATGATCCGCTTAGTAACTTGCCAGCTCAAGGCTATTTTATTTCGCTTCACGGTGTGAACCTGATGTTTTGTACTCTGAATTAAATTTTGACTTTTCACAAGATTTTTGTGTTGTAAAGCACAATCAAGATAATCATCAAATGTAATTTTTTTGAGAGTGGACCTTTTGACTCCTTTAGCTCGTTTTTTTTTCCTGATCATCACCTAAAATTTTAAACGAATATAATTTTGCTCTTAAACCTATTGTTGCGCCCGCATGGCAACCAATTCAATAAAAATCAAGACATTAATCGCCAGCAACAGGAAGTTGACCTGTCGTGCACGCGCCGTTCAAAAGCGCATCCCTCAGCAAGTTGAATAGACTTCGCTCCAACTTCGAGGCCATGTCAAAACGCTGACGATCAAACTCAGCATCGACCGTTCCGATCTACCCGTACAATAACCCCAAGGCATCGGACGATCGATTGCCCACCACTTATCATTACCACCTCCACAAATAATTGTTAACCCCTAACTTTATAAAAAGGGAAAGCAACGCCCAAATCAGGCACTCTGCGATCAGACACCGAAGCATCAGATTATTATCGCGTCATTGGTCTCGAGGCAATTAACCCGATTGGAACGAACTATCTTTAATAAACTTAGAGTTAAAACTGAAAGTATTGGGTTGGAGATTAACTCAACCTTGGCAATATCCCGAATAAATCAGTCCCAACCAAACTCGTCCCCACGTGACGGTTTGCACGGGCACAACACTATGAACTCTGTTATGATTTTCCCATTATTTTCATCTTTCATCAAACCTATAACTTTTTTATTCACTCGAGGCATTTTGTATACATTATCTGGCGGGTAGTCAGATGTATCGAATTTGTCCAAATCTTTCTTCATAGCCTCATATATATCTATACCAGTGAAATGGTATTGTTACGTCCTAGCTCTCACGCTAGGCCCCCCATAAATTTTTTCATTAAACATGTACCATCGGTAGGTACGCTAACTAGCAAACATCATCATCTGTCGATATTAACTGCATACGTACCAATTAGATTAGAATTTAGCATACATTCTAATCCGAATCGTACATATTTCTCTATATATTACATAAGACAAAGTGCAACAGAAACCCTTACAGAGCACCCGTTGTCCTTAAAAGTAACACGTGCGCTCTAGCGTACCCGACTTTCCGTTATCAAACACCCTTCAGCTGTTCCCTACAGAAAATCTCAAAAACACATTAAATCTAACAAGGAAAGTCTTTACGCTGACCTCCTTCAATTTTGATGAAATTGAAATATGTTATTCTTCATCAAAATCTAAGAGACACGTATTTTTTTTTATCGGCGGAAAAACGTTTCTAAGGGGTGAAAATATCCCCTAAAGTTGAGACCTCCGAGGGATAGTTTTCAGGTTTCGCCTATTTTCACTCGAGATAAGCGAATGCACCCAAATGGATAATCAACTTAATGATAAACGATGGAAAATGCAACTGGTTTCATGTCGGGGGGTTGCACAGGAAAAAAGTTATAGGGGTTGAAATTCACAAAATCGTTATAACAAAAAAACTATAGCACCTATCTCGATGGTTTCAATTGCATTTTGAAGAGGGCAAAAAAGTAGTAGATACGGGTTTTTGCGTTTTTCCCGCAAATGAAGTTAAGGGGGTGAACTACCCCTATATATGTCTACAGTAAATCTCAATAAAACGGCAGTATTTCTTTGTTTTCTTATTTCTTCTCCTTGTGATACGTGTTTTCTTCCAATTTTCAACGTCTACATCTCAAACGATGGATAGATTTTTCTGGAAATAGCATTTCCATAACTGGTGAAAGCGATAGAACCAAAAGTGTGCGTCCAATCTTAATAAGTTGTTTTTTATTTGAAGGCAATTCAAGACACTAGTTATACTTAAAAGATTTAATTTTAAATGTATTTAAGCAATGAATTTTACCTAATTGAGCAAGGAAATTTCGAAACAATAAAATTTCCCTCTGAAAATTCTACCACTCTATCAATTTTTTATTTTTGTCACTTTTTACGGTATCCATACCAATCACATCCGTAGTTTCAAAGAATTTTCTTATTTATTTATTTTCGCCGAAAATTACATATGGGTTAATTTTTACGGATCACCATTTTTTTTATTAGTCAATATTGAATAAGCCAGAAGATGAATTCCAAAAATATCTACACCTTATGATCTCACGAAAATTTAGTAAATATTGACGCATTTTCATAGTTATCATAACTCCCCTCTTTCTTAACGGTGTTATCTGGGAATCACTTCTGTTCAGTTTGTGACTCGCTCTCAAAATTAGATTTCAAATACGACGTAGAAGCAGTAACAAAACAGCGATCGCGGCATATATTCACCACAGTCGGCTATTTTTCTTTTACACGAAAGCAGTCACTTGTAATTCGAGACTATTTAAAACGAAATTGTAAATATTAATCAAAATGAAGATAAATCCTTTGAACGTTATTAGAATGCTTCTCACAACTTTTAAAGTTATGCATTTACCGGATTCACCAGTAAATAACGATGAAATACAATTGAAAGAAAACTTTGAAAATATTTTGTTGACTGCAATGAACGAATACAGTGGTTTCGAAATGGTGGAAGAAAATTCTTTGTATTTTGAAGAACCGTTCAAGGATTGGGAAATGGAAATTGTTGAAGATAAAGAATGGTCAAACGCCCTGCATGAACCAGAATTTTCGCCTGATACATGCACTCGTGATGACGAAGGCTTATCTTACGAGTACAAATTAAGGGCCGTTGAGTATTGGCGCAGCGGGAAGAAAGGAAATTTAGGTTTGGGCAGTGTTAAACAAAAGTTTAAGAGAGTGCAATCTATAAGACAGTTGCGGCGGTGGGCGCACAATTTGAACAAAGGGGGCACGTACAAAGAAAAATTAGCACGTATTTGTGCTTACACTTTGGAAAATTTCAAAGTTGCTGTGGATGCTGGTTTGATAGTGCACGATTCCGATTTGAAAAGATGGGCCTTACATGCTCAAAGAGAAATAGGGCATACCGATTTTCGTTTCAAAGCATTTCGTACGTGGATAAACTCATTCAAAGCAGCTCATCGTATCGTATCGAGAAAAATAAATAAATTCGTTACATCTAAAACAATTGAAGATGGAACAGTGTTGGAACAACAAATTCGAAAATTTGTCGATGACGTAAAACAAAATATTAAAACTTACGGATTGTCAAATACATTCAACGCAGATCAGAGTGGCTTCCAACTAGAAATGCATTCCGGAAGAACTTTAGCAGTCGAAGGAGAAAAGCAAATACAATGTCTTGTACAATCAGTCTCTTCTATGACCCACAGTTACAGTATTCAACCGACTATATCAGCTGATGGTAAGCTGTTATCTCCTCTATTTTTGGTTTTAAAAGAACCAACTGGCAAGATTGGTCCAATAGTGGAAAAGACGCTTTTCAGACCGGATAATGTGTACATAGAAGTATCCAAGTCTGGGAAGCTTACTTCAGGTATAAATTACACACCCACTGTTTTTGTATAGATATTTTTTCGAATGATGAAAATACGTTTTTCTATTTTCAGATCATTTCAAAACTTGGTTACAGCATGTATTGTTCCCGAAAATTGGTCAAAAATCTTTATTACTGATTGATTCTTGGACTGGACACTGTCCCCAAGCTGTACTTGATGTGAAACCTTCAAATAGAGATGTCAAAGTAATGATTATACCTAAAGGAACTACCGGAAAAATTCAACGCCTCGATGTTTTTGGATTCCGAGTATGGAAAAATTTTGTTAGACATGTTTCTGATCATTGTCTTTTGATGGACTATGATATTGATTTGCATTTGAGAAACAATATCATAAAGCTGCAGTCACTCGTGCATAACCAACTGTCGTCACCGCGTTATATCGATCTTTTCAAATATTCTTGGTACAAAAGTGGTTACATAGAAGAAAAATCAGCGAATTTTGAAAATCCTGTAGATTTTGCATTTGGAGATTCCTGCAACTCACATTGTGAAGTTGCAGGATGTGAAAATGTTGCTATTATTCGCTGCTCCTGGTGTAAAAAGTCGCTATGTTTTAAACATTTTTTTGATGACTATCATTACTGCAGTACTTACAACGGCTAGAATAGCCTGCGATTATATATTCGCTTCTATCTATCGCTACAGTGATTATTTTGTTAGACTGTTTACCTATCCTCAATAAAAGATAAAAGCATGTTGCACGTTTTCGTTTTTTTTTCGTTGACTACACAGTTTTTCTATGTGACATCCCGAAACTTTGTCTATCTACCGAAACAAATATGTGTAAGCGCTTATCGTACGCCTATATTATCTCATTGTCAAATATAAATCAATCGGAATTATCGATAAGCCATATATGTATACTTTTTCATCGAAAAATCGATCTATAAATAAGTTGGCTTCTAGATAAAACCGTTCATTTAATGATATATACGTGGCACGGTTGTTGTAAATTTGAAGAAAACACGTATCACGAGGAGAAGAAATAAGAAAACAAAGAAATACTGTCGTTTTATTGAGATTTACTGTAGACATATATAGGGGTAGTTCACCCCCTTAACTTCATTTGCGGGAAAAACGCAAAAACCCGTATCTACTACTTTTTTGCCCTCTTCAAAATGCAATTGAAACCATCGAGATAGGTGCTATAGTTTTTTTGTTATAACGATTTTGTGAATTTCAACCCCTATGACTTTTTTCCTGTGCAACCCCCCGATATGAAACCAGTTGCATTTTCCATCGTTTATCATTAAGTTGATTATCCATTTGGGTGCATTCGCTGATCTCGAGTGAAAATAGGCGAAATCTGGAAACTACCCCTCGGAGGTCTCAACTTTAGGGGATATTTTCACCCCTCAGAAACGTTTTTCCGCCGATAAAAAAAAATACGTGTCTCTTAGATTTTGATGAAGAATAACATATTTCAATTTCATCAAAATTAAAGGAGGTCAGCGGAAAGACTTTCCTTGTAAGATGAATGTTTTCCTCTAACATCATTCCTAATATTATTTCTCCGAAAAACCATTAATAAGAAAACGTTTCTCCTTTACATCGTCTCTAATATTATTTTCTCTGAAAAACTGTTGAAGCTCGATATCTCAAATCAAGCACACCCGAAAATATTCCCACACGCCTAAAGTCGTAAAACTTGCTCTCCTACAAGTCAAGATGTGCACGTGCAACCACTTGCATCTAGAGCAATCTCGCCCCTTTTCTAGGAAGTCTAGGCGACAGCCTAATTTTAATGACTTTTCTTCCAATCACATTTCCAGAAAAGTCCTCACTTCCAAATACAAACCAATCACAAATTAATGACTCTAAATTAATGACTCCTAGACCAATCCTTATATTTGACTATAACAAAATCTATCCCTTCTACAGCATCCTACCCCCAGAAAATCCAAAAGAACTCCTAGCCGAGGACCCACAAATTATGATTTTAAAAAGTCAGTTAGCATCGAGAGTCAGAGTTATCAACTTCGTTTACTAAATCTTAAATCTGCGGCAACAATTAATTGTGCGCAAAACTCAGAACAAAACTGACTCTCATAACAATCTAAATCGTAAATAACTACCAATGTTAATAATAGCTAACTCAAGAATACCATTCAACGTTAACAAGTGTAACAAAATTCAGTGTTAAACCAATTGTCAACTACATCAACAAGAATAAATAGACATTTATTATTTTCTTTTAATAATAAAAGAAGTGTCCGTCCTTCATTAAAAAGGGGTCCACGAGGCTCCTGTGGTCAAGAACCCTCTCAAACCTCGATCTACCTCAAAGATAATTCTAAATCGTTAAAATATAGTAATCGGTAAATCGGAAAATCACGGAGATCATATCAAAGAATCTCAAACCGTCGATCAAACAAATTCAAATATCGCGGTCAAAACTCAAAGCTCCGTGAGCCGAACGATCCCATATCTTGGGACGTAACAATATAACAGACTGTCTGTATCGGTATACATTAACTTGGCATGTTCTCCGAATCGATCTTTTATATAATTATAATGAAAGTCATAAATATAACTTTTAGCAAGGTCTAGTATTGAGAATCCAATATACATAGGTTTATTAAACTTAATTTTCGTACGACGGAGTTCAATTATTACCATATCTTTATCAAAAATGGTACAGCTATGAAAATTTGGGCTTGCTATAAGTGATCTTGCTCCATAGCGTCCATCCCATTTGGTAATTAGTTTAACATCTCTGTATTTCCTCACGTTTTCCAAAGTTTTACCAAAAACTGCATTATTCATGAGTTTGTAAAAGTTTTTTTCAAAATCATTCGTGAATTTTTTTTTCAAATCCGTGTTCAAATCTATATATTTTCGAAGCCATGGCGCCTGCTTAAATTTCAATATTCGATGAATTTTTTTCAACTTCATGCCCAAGCTCAGATATTGCTTCAAGACTTTATAATGAATTATATATTTTTCCTTTGAAAATATAGTAGTTGTTAATTTCGACATCTTGGATCCTTGTGGTGTGAAATGCTCTGGGCCCAACGGCAGGTCTTTGTGGATTTCTTGCAGTTCCTGTGGGTATATTAGGTCTACTTCCAATATATAACCAGTGGGTGAATCGTCTGGACCACTAAATACGTCAACGTCTGATAACCATTCAAAACCGGCATAGGGTAAACACTGACTCATAGCTGCTCTATACAAGTTATTTACGTCATAATACATGAGATAAGATGTTTCTTGACTGGGATCGTACGCTGCTCCCATATACTTATTATTCGCTTTAGCGTATCTGTTTGAGCATTGAGCTACGCCGCCTCGAATGCCCCTTTCCAGAAACAATAACATATCGATGGCAACGAGCAGTTCAAGCGTTACACAGGTACATTTCAGCATCGCATCAAACGCAAGGCCTGGCGCTGTATAATAGTGTAGAGGATCTAAACTATATGTATTCAAACAATTACGTCTGAAATTCTCGAAAATATCAGCTAAAAGCAGAACATCGGTTTGTAAATACAAGTCAGAGTATTGACCCAAGGTTTTGATACCAAACTCTTGCCAAACATTACATGCATGTAAATAGTCTTCCTCTGAAATGTTCTCATCATTTAATTGAGAATAAAATTGTTCTCTCGAAGGTAGCTGCTTTTCATCGAGTTTTTCCCAACTATCGACATAATCATACGGGAATACACCTTTTCTGGTTAATAATGAAAATTCTTCAGTACTATTACAATGTTCTCGTGTGATTGATTTTTCATCATCGCTCAGATACGAGGCTGACATTTCAATACTGCTTGACATGAATCTGAACGAATCGATGAATCGAAAACTCATTTTTGTCTTTGCAACATTTTTCGTAAAAGATATATATTTCTCTTTATTCATTGGTAAAAGTTTAACAGGACCCTCAAAGGATGTTGCTAAAGCTTTTACTAAAAAATGAGAATCATATCCTGATAAATTATGGAATATAACGGGAATAAATTGTGCATCTTTGTGATTCAGATTGCAACCTTCATGTGCAGCACCACGAAATTTCCCTGTGAAATGACCATGATCACGGTGCTTGACATCGTCTGAAGTGAATAATCTTTCACAAACATGACAAATTTTTGCGGTATCGAATGATTCTTTCTGTTTGTCACTCAACATTTCCATCGGTACAACAGACTCAAAGTAGGGTTTTAAATCTTTTACCATTTGGTTCAATTCATTCGTGAACCATTCTACGCAGTCTGGTCCACGATAGGTTCTCAATTTAGAAATAGATCCGTCAAAGGCACATTTCAAATAATAAGCTATACTATAAGGAATATGCTTCTGATACAGTGTTCTATCACCCGACTCGGAAATGTTGCTGACAGGCTCCAAGAGACATTCAAGGTCAGCGTGAAGACAGATTGGAACACTTTCTTTACGTTTAAAATTTTGGAAGGAAAAAAATTTATCTTTTTCTTCTGGCATTATAACTTTGCATTGATTCAATTTTTCACAGTATATTCTGTGTTTCTGCAAGCAAGCGTGTGTTTGAAAGTGGTTTAAGCACCTGTCGCACAACCAGGTATAACCCTTATGCTTCGAAATTTGTGAACTCAACAATCGTGACAAATTACGGTTCCATGCGAAATGATAAATAGTATTTTCAGTGTCATCTGATCCAGTTTCAAACATAAGCAAGTGGATGGTAGGCTTACCTGATTTATGTTTACTCAAATGAATCGGTAAAATTTCACAACTAGCCTTATTCTGAAAATTGGCGATTCCATAAACGTTAATTGCTAAGTTATTCATTTCTTCAAATTTTGAAATATCTTTCAGAGTAATCGGGAAATTGATACCGTTGTATTTCAACACTGTACCGAAATTCGGATAGGAACTCGTTACGCTCACGTTATTGTTCGCTGGAAATAGCGCTGCTGTAACAGACCACAGGAAAAAGTATGGATCATTGTTCTTAATGTTTACTACTGCCTTCTTATCTCTAATGAATGTCGGTAGCGGACTGTAAGTTGATAGACCGCCTTGTAGCGGCACATATCTGTTTATGTTTACAGATAAATTTATGATTTCAATCAACGTCCAGCCAGAGTCTTTTTTTTTGGAAGTCCTCAATCTTTGCTGCTAATTTCTCGTTCACGAGCTCGGTGAGCCACTGTTTCGAATTCATTACCGGTAGAACTGCTTCATTTTTCGTGTTGAAAAACTTCATCTCTTCAACTATTTCACCGTTTTTCAAGCAATTGAATTTACAAGACAAAACTGTGTTCACTTTTACACTTCCTTGTTTTCGTAAAAGATTTTTCAATCGGTTGAAAACAAGTTCTTTGGCATCATCAAGAAAATTTTGTAATTCTTTATGTTGTATATTCACTACAACTCCTGTCCTTATTCTCCGTTTGAAGGCTGAATCCAAATCTTCCCGTCGTACTCTATCGCTCCGTCGTTGTTTTTTCACACCTTCCCCTCTCTTTCTCAACAGTTCGATCCGTGTCTTCAACGACTTCAAGATTCCTTCAGTGGTTAAAATTCTGGTTTTTTCTCCAACAGTAGAGGCTGTTTTTAAAAGTTTGTTCAAAAGTCTAATATTTCGTGTGCCAAGTTTTTTCCACTTATCAACATTACTGGTTGATAACTTATTTTCAACCATTATTTTATAAGCAGCTTCCATGATGCGGATCAGCTTAAGACATTTCTCTGAATCCATTCTGATTTCTCACTGAACACTAACCACAACAATAATAAGTGGAAGGCCAAGTTCGACTGATGCTTTGGCGATGCTTCTGCATCAATTTATAGGGACGTGGTGTGAAAAAAATTCTATAAACATTCCAATGTTTTTGTCGGCTCGCTGACGACAGTTGAATTCTTAGAATTATTTTTGAACCGAATATTTACGATCTTATTGGGATCATATTACAAGACTATGCATAGAGAGATTCATTACTGTTATAAAGAAAAGAACTTTATAAAAAGTCTTACACTCGCCCTGCAGTCATTATTTCGTCTTCGAACGAGTCACATCGAGGTGACAAACCTTGTGGTTGATTTTCATATACCTACTACGGTGATTTTCATAATTTTTTCTCCAATATAATACCATCTTGAAGAAAGACTTAGTGACAATCGCTGCGTTCCGTGCAAGCGTGTTAACGTTGGTGCAAAAATCTACAGTGGTCAACACCATCAATTTTCAACACTGCCCTATTCGTTTTTCTAGAGTGAGTAACCGAAACATTACTAAACAAGCTTGTAATGTTACATTTTTTTTCTCATGAAAACTTGAATAGTATATTACACACCTAGGGCAGGAAAGTAAGGAAAGTCTCAGATCACATGTAATTGTCGGCCGAGGCGAAGCCGAGGCTGACAAACATGTGGTCTGAGGCTTTACTTTTTCCTGCCCGAGGTGTGTATACGATTTTTCTGTCCGACGCAGGCGGAAAACGGCAATTTCGGCCCGCGCAGCGGGCCGAAAGTAGCCGCTTTCGGCCCGGAGGCCAGAAAAAACTTTTTTCGATTGAAATTTGAAATTGGTTCTTTATTTTTTTTTAATTTGGCGCTGTTCAATCGGTATAATATTTCTTTCTTTCTCATGAGAAGTTAAAAACTTTTTTCTATAAAATGTTTGATTTGTCATTGTATTTTAAAAATTGTTTCGTTCAAGCGATATTTAATATTTAATAGTTCAATTGAGATTTTTTCTTTTTAAATCGAAAATTTTGAATTTATGGAAAACGACTGATTTATATTGAAAAAATTTGAGATTACGTCATTTATCATAACAAAAATTGTTACCGTTCAATCGATATAATATTCCATTTTAAAGTCGAAAAACTTTCTTTTTTTTTCTTTTCTATATAAAGTCTGATCTGCCATTCATCTCAAGAATTATCTCGTTCAGAGGATATTCAATATTTTCACATGATAGTCCAATTGTAATTTTATTTTTTTTTCCAATTCGAAAATTTTAATTAATAAGAAGAGTCTGATTTTTTTTTCTAATTCGAAAATTTAATTAACAAAAAAGAGTCTAATTTTGTTTCTAATTCGAAAATTTTTTTATTAACAATAAGGTTTTTGATTTTTATGAAAAAATAATATGGTGAACATTGACATGCGTGTTGCAGAAAAAAAAAATCTACTGAGATCATCATCATCATCATCATCGTCGTCGTCATCATAGTTTTGTCGACGAACTTTCATTTTTTCCTTCCGGAGCACGCCTAAAAACTCTAAAGTAAGTAACAATGATATTGTTAAAAAGTTTGTTTTTCATTCATAACTCTTAGTTATACGAATACAGCCTTGGTCGGATTTATTAAATCAACAAGGCTGCTGCTGTATGGGAACAAATAGAATCTTCCCAAAATAATTAAAACTGTATCGATTATTTTTTGTTTATCCAAAGAAAATGGACCAAACGAGGACCCTGAATGTTTGTTTACTGCCTGAGTGGGTGGAGAACACTCCACCTGCTGATTTTGACAAGCTCATGGAAGCGGTCCGGATGACAATTCAGATCGCAGAAATGTCTAGCCCTAGGGTGACAGGACATTGCCGGACATCTCCGTCAGGATTCTCGAGGAGGATACTATTTCGAAAGAGTTTAAAATTCAAAATTTTTTTCACATTCATATATATATATACTTCACTGCGAACAATCTTTTGACCTTCATAAAAATCTTCTCAAAAATTTTCAAACTCAATTGAGACAAAAAAAAATGAAATCATTGCAATATAGCCAAGAATTCATAAATGAGTGGCAAAATTTCACAGACGAACGTGCGCCCTCGACACATTCGGTTCAAGGGTTTCCCCATTTCGGAGGATTTAAGCAGGATTATCCCGAATATTATGATGACTTCATGCTAGCTAAAGATCATGAATGCACGTACAATACAATTCCACGGGGAACGAAACATAAAAAAGGGCATGTTTGCGTACAAGGGCACGCGTACACGTACACGTACTTACCGGACGAATTCACTGCAAAGATTATACAAAAACTTGGCGTGCATGGTTTTCAAAAATAATTTCGGCGAAGGAATTCCTCATCCATGTTTACCTGTACTGGGGTAGCCGCTGAGAGGAGGGCGGGAACAGACGGGATACATTAAGAAACAAAGAGACAAAATGGCACATTTAACACCGCGTTCGGCGTTGACTGTCCTTCCTCGGTGCATAGGATACTTCGCAGCAGGGGGTTCAGCGGGCGACATTCAATTGGGGGAGAGTTCGCGAATCTCATAGCATAGCTCGTCTTCAATACAAACTGACTTATGCTATCCGAAGATGAAAATTCTCTCATCATAGACGGAAAACAAGGTGATCGATTAACAAAGAGACAAAAGTTCGAAGTGATCCAAACAGTGTAGAACTGATCCGCTCACGTAAGCGTAGACAGCAAAAAGCGAGATGGACAACTCCGTCTACGCATGCGCGAGCGGATCAGTTCTACACTATTTGGATCACTTCTAACCCTAAAGAACACGACTAAGGCCTGGTTCCATAACTCTCGGTGAAGTTGGTAAACGGGGTTTAATGAAAAACGCGCGTTCCGCAACTCCTTAATCCACGCTTAAGCCACAGTTTCGTCGGTCAAATATAACCGGCCGAGATTGGGCGTTTAACGGGCTAAACATCCGTCATATATAGGTTATGGGTGTATGAGTGATGTGTATGTGCCAACTGACAGCTCGCTCGCTGCTTGCGAAATCTCATTTTTTAACCTATAACTTCCTGTTTCTCTCTGTGTAATGTGTATTAACCCTCAGTAGACACATATGGGTGTTGGGTGTCCAGCACATTCAGCGAATGCCATTAATTTCTCCTTTTTCTTATATATTACCATTAAATATTGTGACGTAACATTTTGCCACGTCACTCGCACGAATGCCTGTCGACCAGTGGACCTTATAGTTTCACATAAGAAAAGAGTACTCTCAATTTGTCTCGTATCTAAACAATTTACTCTCCCCACCAAAATTATCCTGCATGACAACATTCCTTCGTCGATCATTAAAACAGCGGCAAACATGCGGGGAAATACGGAATAGGTTTCTTTTCGGAATGACGGGGTTTTGATTTGCTACATGACAAACGTTAATATTTTCTCAATTTTCGTCAACATTTTCAGGTAACACGATTACCCTTATCTCATAATTTCTTAGCGTACAATTGTTACAAAAAAACGCAATAGACCACAATATATGGAGCAATTAAATTTAAGCCTTTCACTGGGAAGCCATGCTGCTATAAGCTTCTCATACGTCCTTCCAGCAGTTTTCCACTACTATCCTTATGAACATTATTTTTCTTTTTCTTTGAAAATAAAATCAAAAATTCTACGAAGCGTCAATGGTCACGTAACGATGGTTGAAATATAAGGGGAAAAGTCATCCGATGGTGTATGAATCATGAGACAGTGCTGGTTCGGAAAAATTTTCGCGTGAGCTTTACACGCTCAATTTTTTTTTTCAATCAATAAATAAATCTGACCGCAATATCCTTTCAGTCCACATCGCTTTCCAGTTGTTAAACCCAATAAGGGATTCATTCTATTGATAATTGTCAGAATCTAAGATTCGTTAATGGCATTACGAAAAGGAAACCAAACTATCATTGTTCGCGTTACTATTACTGGTCGACTTATAAGTACATAACATTTCACACTTGTCAAAGACCAATAGTTTTTTCTCATTTTTCAGATCGAAATAGCCCAGAAGTGAGCTTGAACGTCATTTGGCAAATTGTTCATGTACTATGTACAACTGGAAATGAACCCGTCGATTATTCTCAGATAAGACTCCTCTAACATGCGCATGGAGAAATATTGATCCAGCAGATGGATTTCGTCCTTTGGCTGTAAATTCGCAGACTTATCATGTGTAACACAACGACAACCTTGCCACTCCAGTAACAGATATTTTAATAATCGATGTCACTGACTTGAAATATCCAAAATCTCGAATTTGGTGCAGTAGTCCTACAAACTTGATGAATTGATCACACCAACGAGAAGGAAATCGACTTTTGCAGCATGACCGTAACAGAAATCAACAGTGCAACCAATGAAAATAAGAAGAAGCATTGGGGACCCGAACGGCACGTTACTATCCACCGAGAACCAGGACTCAATTTGGGGTTCAGTATTGTTGGAGGGAATGTAAGTACCTAAGATCCACATTAAACATGATACATTAGTTTGATGTATTGTTAAGTCCCCGGAGAGAGATTTGGGTGCGGTCAGAGAGATTTCAGAGCATGACATTTTAATTTGTGGATAAACGTCGCCAGTGAATCTTTAGTGGGATCCCCGCGTTTCTCAAGTACCAAATTTATGGCTGCACGTCATCTGGCGCGATGACAAAACATCCGCGTCAAAATATCCGAAGGAAAAAATATTCGCAAGACAAAATATCCTGAATCAAACTACAACGTCACATATCAATAATTTTCCTTCTTTTTGTGAAGGAACAGACCCGAACAAACCGATACAAATAGTATAATGGAAACATAGATACACAAGTCCCACGTAAACCAACAGCTAAACAGAAAACAAACGTCAACAAGTCGAACAAACGTTAATAAATAGTATAATGGGAACACAGGGACGCAACACCCATGCCAACGAACACCCAACCAGAAACGAACGTTAACAAATAGGATAATGGAAACACGGAGACACAACCCCCATACAGACCCAAACAAACGTCAACACGTCGTTTTCCGAACAAACCCAAACAAACTCATAAAATCATAATCACAATGAGGATATTTTAATCATAGATCAATCCATTAAGAGTATACCTCAACAGTGAATTACCGGCAGTGAATGTAAGGTCGGCAGACATTCATCATATTAGATCAATCGACAAAGAGTATACCTCAACACTGAATTACTGACAGCGAATATTAAGTAGGTAGATATTTTATCTTGCGGATATTTTGTCTTTCGGATATTTTATCGCGGATATTTTGTCATCAGATCGAAACGCGTATTACAAAATTTATTACTTTCATTGATTTTGCTGAATTTTGACCTGTAGCATGAATTTGGGTTAACTCGCAAAATGACTTGTTCAGTGTTCGATTCATCGAAGACTATCGAAGACTTTTTCATAAAATACTATTTGAATGTTACTTATATTAAAATGGGATTTCCTACCCAACTATGCGATCAGTGCATAACGAAATAATTGTATTATATTATAAAAAGAACTATTGAAAAATTGCAATCCCAGTTGGAAAATGACGACTCAATTTCCTTGATATTGTTACGTCCTGGCTTTCTTGCCAGCTGTTGCGCCCGCATAGCAACCAATTCCATAAAAATCACGACATTAATCGCCAGCAACAGGAAGTTGACCTGTCGTGCACGCGCCCTTTCAAAAGCGCATCCCTCAGCAAGTTGAATGGACTTCGCTCCAACTTCGAGGCCATATCAAAACGCTGACGATCAAACTCAGCATCGACCGTCCCGATCTACCTGTACAATAACCCCAAGGTATCGGACGATCAATTGCCCACTACCAATCTTACCACTTCCAATTAATACCACCTCCACAAACAATTGAAAACCCCTAGTTAATAAAAAGGGAAAGCAACGCCCAAATAGAGCACTCTGCGATCAGACACCAAAACATCAGATCATTATTCACGTTAATTGGTCTCGAGGCATTTATACCCGATTGTATCAAACTTATCCACAATAAACCTTAGAAGTTAAAACTGAAAGTATTGGGTTGAAGATTAACTCAACCTTGGCAATATCCCGAATAAATCAGTCCCAACCAAACTCGTCCCCACGTGACGATTTGCACGGGCACAACACAGCACCCTATGATTTTTTTAAAAATCCTCTTTCTTTTCTTTACCGCAAATCATTTACCGTCAGTAGGTAAATTCGCCAATGTCATCTTTTGTCGATAAATTAACCTATTTAACAATAAGTTGTACGACCGAGTATGTGAATCTATAACAATTACACATACTCGTCAGCATTAACGTATAGTGGAACTCGAGTAGAGATAAGCCATCGAGCAGTTGCATAAATACGTTCCTTACATCCTACATACTGTGTGAATAACGCATAGGCGATCACGTGTCCCTCGGACAGCGTTCCTTCAGAGACCCTAGACCAAGATAAAGATAAACAAACTTTCCCATGGCCTTTTCCGACGAAAATGCAACAAATGTTCTTCGAGGAAATATAAACTACTTATCCTAAACAAGAACCCAAAAAACGCAGCTGCAAGATATCAAATTAATAAACACCCAAATCCTTTGAACTACAAATTGAACTTTTTCCCATACGCCTAGAGTCGTAAAAATCGCTTTTCCAAATACAAGAAGTGCACGTGCAACCTCTTGAGATAAAACAATCTCGCCCTGTTTCCTCGAAACTAGAGCGATCCTCTCCTTTCTTTTTCTTTTCCTAGAAACTCAGGCGACAAAATAATTTTAAAGACTTTTCCTCCAGTCATCCCTTCGGAAAAGTCTCCCCTCTTAATTTCATCCAATCACAGGCTAAGCGATATTAAGATAACGACCTTTTAGCCAATCCATATATTTTTAGTTTAACAAACCAATCGCTACCACAACATCCTACCCTCAGAAACTTTGAATCCGAATATCGAAATTATTGTTCAAATTTTACTTAGAGAGTCCGAGTAACCAACAACTTCTCCTGAAAACTCGGACTTTACAAAATCTGTGATTAAAACACAATTGTACGCGACTTTGAATCATAAATCCGGAATAATAACTGTGTTAAAATAATAGCTAACTCAATCTACCATCTAACTCAATTTAAAGCGTAACAAAAGTGTAAATACCAAGTGTAACAACAAACTGTCAAAAAACCAACTACGAAAATAAATAGACATTCATTATTGTGTGTATTAAAATAAAAGAAGTGTAAACCTTTTATTTCAAAAGGCGTCCACTCGACTCCTTTGGGTTAAGAACCCTCTCAAACCTCGATCTACCAAGAAGGTAATTCTAAATCGTTAAAATATAGTAATCGGTAAATCAGAAATCACGGAGATCGCATCAAATAATCTCAAACCGTCGATCAGACAAATCCAAATATCGCGGTCAAAACTGAAAGCTCCGCGACCCCGACGATCCCATCTCTCGGGACGTAACAACTCGACTCGTTGTACTTTCAGGATCATCGGATCGACGAGATCCCCCTTTTTCATGCGGTGTCTGTTGTTGTCGAAGTTCATCACCGGTAATGACAGTTCTTCCTCGTTGACGTCTGCGTTGATGAAGTTTATCGAAGCAGGGAGCAATTCGCTGTCGAGAGCCACGGTTGGTCGACGCTCGTCGTTGCATTTCATCTCCGGCAAGATTTTCGACAATTCGCGTGCGGAGTTGTCAAGGAAAATCAGCTGATCATCGACCTTGACGTAGGCAATATGTTCAAGTTCAGTGAACGTTCGTCCTATTAGCACATCTGTTGATTGAACGTCGTCGGGAACGATCCGGAAGGGCACACCTTTTGCCCCGACCCCGTCGATGTCGACCTCCGCACGTACTATGCCACACGATCTTACGATGTTTTGAATTTCCGGTTTTCCGAAACCCCCAGGGTGTTTGGTAGTCGGAGGATGTCGAAACCATGGCTTAAGACCACGGTAGCATTTATTGTACAATCCGAACTTCACGGATCGATCATCGCTTGTAGAGTCACCCCGTTCACGGTGATGGTTTTCAAGTATTTGGCAAGTTTTTCCGCCGATGAAATACATGTTCGCTTGAGATCTCCTTCATTCCATCTCGCGGTGGTAGCGTTACAAGATGCAGAAAACACAATCTTCACCTCCCCTGGTCCAAGGCCACCGGTTTTTCGCAATACTTCGCAGAATGTCCCGTCTCTCCACACCTCTTACACGTAACGACGCGACGTGGTTCGGTACATCTACGCGAAAAGTGTTCCAGTTTCCCACAGTTGAAGCATTTTACGCCGTCCATGTTTGTTCTCTTCGCCTCTTTTTCACTGGACATGTTTTCTTTATCCAACTCGTTATCCGCGTTCTTTTTCAATCTCGACGTACCCGCGTCTTTCGTCTTGTGCGATTTAACGTCGTCGTACGACTTCATCATTCTCTCGAATCGAAGCAGTCCGTGGAATAGTCTTTCAATACAATTGTATTCCGTTGTCAACGCGTGCACTGTCATGTCTCGACTCAACAAACTCCGGGCCACCTGTTCACGAATTTCTTCGAACGGTAATTCGAGAGCACTGCAAAACCTCACTTTGTCATAAAAATAGTCCTGGAAGCACTCAGTTTCACCCTGTCGACGGTTTTTCAAACGATTCCAAAGTTGCGATTTCTTCACTTCCGGCACGAAAGTTGCCACGGAGAATAGTTTAAAGTCGGGCGAACTTACGAAATTCCTTTTCGTCGACAAGAACCATGAACGCGCGGCGTGCTTCAAGTGCATTGTCACCGTTTCGTATAGAAAAGCCTCGGGCCAACCATGTATGTTTGCTGAGGTCTCGATCTGTTCCAGCCATCGTTTTGCATCAACAAGTGTTTCTCTCCTGGTAAAATCGCCAATCGACTTCGTCAAGTCGGGCATCACGTGAAAACTTCGATTTGGCATCGCCGATGCTTGCGATTGTAACATCGTGGCGTTCTGTTGTAAAATTTGCGTCACCGTATCGAGCACGCGATCCAACGAGTTACCAACATGGGCTCCACTGGCTTGCCCTTGGCTTGCTTCACTCGCGTATGGGCTCCCGCGTACCGAATGTCCGTTTACTTCTTCCTCCGAGGGAGTTCGCCTGTTCGAAACATTCTGGGCACCGTTCGTTGGTGAAAACATTTGAAAATTATCCCCCAACCAACGTGATGCGTTAACATTCAAACTCGAAAATGGCGGTCGTGGTGTTATTCCCACAGCCGGAAAATACGGGTTCTGTATTATCGATATTTGTGATGGCGTGAATGGCGCTCTCAGACCATGTGGTCCGTTCATGGGTGTTTCGCCATTTAAAGTCGTTCCCGCCTCCTGGATGAAAACTTAGATTCGGCGGTGGCATCGAAAATCTCGTCGAATGCAGTGGTTCGCCACGTGCTCGACAAAGAGACGGAAAATCTGGTTGCGACATGGCAGTCAATCGCGCGCGACCCCCGAACCGTAACAAAATGTCCGACCACGTTTCCTCCGCCACGTGGCTCCCACGGTTGTCTCTCGCGCGACAACGCGAGAAGGTAGATATAGCGGATTCTGGATACAGATTCCTACTACCGACTCTTACCGACTCTGCAGTCAAGACATGAACCCCCTTCCAGAACCTTCCAGAACCTTCTAGAACGTTCTCGAAGGTTCGATGATGACGTCATCGTGATGACACGTGCGACGAGGGGGGTGAGAGGAGGGTATTTTTTCGTCACTGACCTTGATGATGTCAGTGACCGTGTTGAGGAGGGGTATTTTTTCATGACTGACCTCGATGCGTTATGAGGAGGAGGGTGAGGGGAGGGTTTTTTTTTCAGGAATTGCGACGTTACGAGGCAGAGGGGTGAGAGGAGGGTATTTTTTTCATGACTGACCTCGATGCGTTATGAGGGGAGGGTATTTTTTTTCTTTTTCTAGGAACGATGATGACGTTGAATTTGCAAGGTCGGTCATGAGGAGGAGGAGGAGGAGGTCTTTCCAGAATGTTTGTCGCTGATGATGACGAAATGCGGGGTCGAAGAATTCGTGTGCGATCTTTCTAGAAGGATCTTACGATGAAAATATTTGCTGTTGCACGTGAGGGGATCTGATATCGCGATGCCCGATAGAGAGATGTTGGGTATCTGGTGTTAGACCTTGGAAGCGAATGTTCTAGAGCGATCAAGGTTATTCACATGATTTTATTGTCCAGTAGGGTGTTGGGGGGTTATAGGCTACGTATAAAAGAAAAATTTTAGTAGAATAACAGTCAGTCGAAATCATGGATAAACCAACAGCGGATCAGTTGATGCAGTTGTGCTGTTTGCCACCATACTTCTGCTGCTACGAAGATGTCGTAGCTAAGCATTTCTGTGGTTATCCACCAGATTGTATCTACGATTTCATCGATGACATAGAAACGTTTCAAACAAATGTGAAAAAAGTTGATTGTGGACAAGATGAGACGGATAGCAACAATCAACCACTTTTTTGCGCACAGTGCAAAAAATCACATGAAATAATTAAGATTATTGATAAACACGTTCAATGTTTCAATGATGATACTGTTAAATTGATTATGCAATTATTCAAACTGAAATGTAAAATTGAGGCATGCGTCTCTTCAGAGGAAGAACTCTCTAATGTAATATATTCTAAGGAATAATGTAATGCTAAGGAATAATGTAAACATCAAGTTGAAAAATATTTTTCCAAATAAATTTATTCATTTAAACACCTTACACCAG
This sequence comes from Hyposoter dolosus, assembly GCA_963921915.1. Lineage (NCBI taxonomy): Eukaryota > Metazoa > Arthropoda > Insecta > Hymenoptera > Ichneumonidae > Hyposoter > Hyposoter dolosus. The sequence continues at coordinate 15,392,224 of OY998133.1, forward strand.
CAAGGTTTCATACATTGAATATGCATGTGATGCGCGTACAAAAAAAAATTATTCTTTTTCATAGGATTCAAGTATCCATTTTTTTAGATATTGAACATTTCGTTTCGCACAACTAAGAGAATTTTTGTGATGCGGACATTCAGAATCTTCTTTTTTTGTCAGCTTTTGCAGTGAAGGACAATCCAACATTTCAAGATTGACAATGCGTTCAGATCCTCCCCATCAAAAAGTTTGCCAACCATTCTTTCTTCTCTGAACCCTTCACGTAGATAGTTTTAGCATTATGCAAAATGCTTCTGATGATTCCAGTGGCAGCAAAGTAGGGTACAGAACCAAGGTGCCAAGGTATTCCATGGAAATTGCGTGTCAGCCGTGCATTTATACATTTGTATTTTGCTGGCAACTCATACCACGGACAAGGTGCTTCGAACAGCAATGTCAATGGTGTGGAATCGGTTAAGGAAATAACTGAAAATTCTTTAAGCACAAATTCGTTGATGGGTTTCCGGAAACCTTGTAGATCAACAACGTACTCCATGTCTTGAACACGACTGGTCAGAGTAGCATCGAACAATATCTTTATAACATCCCCCCACCATAAACAGAGGAGCGATTTTTTTATTTTCATATTAATTTCTTAACATTTCCGCTGATTGGATTGTATTCTATTATACGATCGTGTATTATTAAGCAATAAGCTGAGGTTTGAGGTGGAAAAGGAGTTGTTGACTCAAATTCTAATCAAATGTCAACCGGTTCTGATTTCAACGACTCATTCTATTTTGAACAATCGATAACAATTAGTGGTGCATACTTTATAAAATCAGATTTGCTCATCAACGGTTCGGGATCCATTCCATAGTAGAAACCCTGAAAGTTTGTGTACATATCGTAGAGTAGAGCATACTGATTGCGGTCAATGTCTAGATTTAAATTCCCATAGGGATAACTCTGTGAGTTGAGAAAGAGTTTGACGTCTCTGATGTTACAATGATCAAAATGACTCGCATTGTTAGTTGTAATATTTTTTCGTGCTGGCCTCGCCGTTCTGGAATCCAACAACGATATAACGAGGCTTTTCGAGTTGCGTAGAGGTTTTTACAACCCACACATGTTTTGTGGTCGCAGGTAGTAATGGGTACTCGTACAATTCCCATGCGCGAAAACCAATGGGAATGGGAGTATCTTTGGCGATGTAGTTTAAGAGTTGAATTTTTCGATGATCAGCAACTTTGACGTACGGTATCATCCATTCGATCTTTGAAAGAGCAATTTTGAATTGCTCCGCTGCAGCATCCCCAATTGTTTGTATAACAGCATTTGTATCGGTGTTTGCACGAGTCAAAATCAACTCATGCTTAGCATTGACAACAATTTTGCGATAATCCTCAGCAAAGCCGAGCAGCATACTCAAAGGTATGGAGATGTCAAAGTAATCATTGCCATCGGTTATCGATGTTTCTTCATCATTCACCCAGCCAGCATTTTCCATAACAGATTTATGATTAGGATTCTGAGAAATGTAATTTTTCATAAGAGTCGTGATACCGACATTTTTACTTCGATCGATCTCAACAGCATTCAGCTCATATTGAATTTCCTCAAATAAATAACAAATAGCATTGTTGACTAATTTCGTTGCAGTAACGAGCGATTGTCCATCAGCTTTAGTTAATCTACCAGATACATGTAACGAGCTTTTGGATGGTAGTAAACATAAATCCTGATGCTGAACAACGATACGAATCTCATCGTTGTTGTTGAAAGTTGCTGATGCGAATGGTTGGTGGCCATGAACCTCATAATGCGCGATAGACTCATCGAGGATGATTGACTTTTGTATTCTCAAGATTTCCTCCATGGTACGAAGCAAAAAATTGTAACACAACAAAAACTTATTTTCACTTTACTCGCGGCTTCAGACCCAGGCTCTTTAGATAACGAATGTTTTGTGGTGTTAGCTCCTTGAGAGGTGCTTGACGACTGTTTTGATCTGATCATGGCTGTTCGATTTTATAACTTCTTCTTGTTTCAAAAACAATACCCATTTTTTATGATTTCACATGCAGTCTAATCGTAATCACTTCACCTCTAAAATTTACCAATTCTCCGTCCTGATCTACGAGTTTTAGCTGGAGATTATGTATGGACTGTACGGTGATAGGAAGGTAAGTGATATGAGATGGTACTTCAACGATTTTATATCCTGGTGGGATAACAGGAAAAAATTCGTGAATAGTATGTACTGGTTGTCCGTTGATATACGCCCCTGCTGTTATGTTACACTCAACTCGCAGTGAATTGATTTTGAGAATGGCGACTGGTAAGTCAGATGTATGGGTAAAATTGGCTTGAAGAACGCGCGGTGTGAACCCTAGAAATCGTCCAATAGAATCGTTCGGTTCAAAATTTATAGGACGATTGCACTTGAGTCCGCTACATAAAGTGTTATTATTAGGCCTTAGCCGAATGATGATGTCTCGATCATGGAGCGCTACTTGCAGATAATTTTCAATATCTTCAATTTCGTAGCTTCCTGTAGGTATTGTGATAATCTCTTTATCGATATAGAACTTATTATTCCCCACGTCGATATTGGGAATAGAATTGAAGGTCAACAGCTCAACGAGACCGAGAGCATAATTTTTAAATGGTGACAATTCAATGGGAGGAAAATAATTAGCCTCGAGTATCGATGATGTGCCTGATAGTGTTAGCGTGAACGAATCGGCCATCGTGTCTAATGCTTAATTGATACACCAAATCATGTGAGACATTGTTTTATAGTTCTCCGTTTAGAAACTTGAGACACAAGTGTCCACATATTACTGTGTCATAATCTTGATACTGTTTATGATTATAATTTACAATGCTACCAACACCGAGATATTTCATCAGGTCAAGCGGTGGTTGTAGGTTGCCGAAACTGTCGAAATAAATTACTCGATTTCTTTTTTTCTTATATGCAACCCAATGCGTGCCAGGACCTTCTTTATCGTCCAGGTTCACGATAGCCGATTCATATTTTTGAGGTCCACCTTTGAGCATAGCGTTTCTCATAAAAACACCACGAAAATGTAATATTTTCATGTTTTTGGCGAACTTTGATAAATCGTAATCGGTGAGTGCTCGATGTGGTAGCCTTATCCGTTTTTTAAACGGAGACCCATACCATTCTTGTAGGGTTTGAGATACAGTCCTTTACCAAGAGCAATTGTTTCCATTGCATTATTGTGACGTTTACTCTCATCGAGAGCTCGTTTCGCAGAATTGGCATTATTTACAACTTTAGCAATGCCTGCTGCCCCACCAGCAAGAGCTCCAGTTGCACTCAGTCCGGCAAAAATCGGTATGAGAAAGGGTAAAAAACCGCCGATTTTAGCAGGTACAGGCAGAATCCTTGGTGACTGAATATTATTTTTACCACCAGCATTCTTTACAGCCGCACGGGCACCTTTTAAAGCCGAATCCACTGCATTTGCACCCGGAAGCATCGAAGCTTTTGCCGCCTTAATAATGTGTTTGAGTGACACTTTCTTCTTCTTCAACTTCTTCTTGATACCCATACCGAGTTTATTTTTAGCCTTCATGGTCTTCGCAACAGCCCACGCCGTTGCTTTTTCACCAAGACTAGCGTCTCTCGCTAGAACACGGTTCCACGCTTTCTCTGCGAGGATTCTATCTGCTGATGCCATTTGATATCAGTCACTCTAAAGATGAGGTTCAACGATCAATCAACTAAACTACCTATGCAGAATTTTGACAAGCTTTCGCAACAGAACGTGCGTGAAAGACGTCACGGAGAATTATTGCCGAGCAGTGTACGTGCAGTATTTTGCGGTCCTTCAAATTGCGGAAAGACTAATGCTCTCCTCACTGTCATAACACATCCCAATGGTTTAAGATTTGAGAATATTTACGTATACTCAAAATCGTTACATCAACCAAAATACATATTTCTCAAAAGTTTACTTGAAACTGTTCGGGGAGTAGGATACTTCCCCTTCACAGACCACGAGCAAGTGATCAAACCAGAGGATACTAAACCAAATTCTATCATGATTTTCGACGATGTTGCTTGTGAAAAACAAGATAATATGCGAGCCTTTTTCTGTATGGGACGACACAAGGCCGTTGACTGTTTCTATCTCTGTCAAACGTATGCGCGTATTCTTAAACATCTTGTCCGTGATAATACTAACTTACTGGTACTCTTTCGTCAGGATGAAATGAATTTGAAGCATATTTATGATGACCATGTTAATACTGACATGACATATGTACAATTCAAGGATCTATGTTCGGTTTGCTGGAATGAAAGTAAATATGGATTTGTTGTGATAGACAAAGACAGAGCGTTAAATGATGGTCGATACAGGAACGGTTTTGATTGCTTTATAAAATTACAATCTCCACCAACATGAGCACAGTTGTCCTGTTAACTTTATGGTGTCAATATGCACAGTGCTAAGCTTGATAAAGAGAAAAACGTATTGCGTCAAATCGCAAGCGCGAGCAATGCAATTCGACGAAAACATAAAATATTAAAAATGAGAAAAATTACAACTGAGAAGGAACTGAGTGAAGTCTTCAAACCAGTGGTAGCACCGTTGTAAAAGTTAGTCGATCAGTCGACAAAGTTGGAAAAAATCAAGGAAGAAAAGCTGAAACAAGAAGCGCAGGATGAGCCTAACTTGGAAGAGGTTGATCCAGCTGTGAAGGAGGAGGGAAATTTTGACAACTCTTTCCTCACCGCACATGATGAAAATGATGACTATCAATTACAAGTATCTGATTCATCATCCGACAAGGATTCATCTGTTATGCAAGACGAAACATCACATCCACAAGTGTCCTCCGGTGAGCCACTTGTCCAGCAGTATCTACGAATGTTTGAAACGAGTGAACAAAAACAGCTGGATGACTCGTATGGTGTTCGAAAACTTAGAGGAGGTGTTCTAATGATCGACGACTCACCTGTAACTTTTGACAACGAGGTCATGACCGTTAAAAATAAGTCTTTTGAACAATCTCCTGGTTTGCTCGAATTGATATTCAAAAAAGCGCCAAACAGAGAGATCGTAACTGCATCAGATATGGACAAATATTGTACGATCATTACCAGCATGTATGCGCATCGAAAGTACTATAAGCCCAAAGAACCCATTCGCACAAAGGGCATTAAATATAAAAATATTATTGCCAATATGCCTTTATCACCGAAACAAAAAATCGGAAAATCTTTACCGCGCTATATGATTGCAAAGAAAGATAGAACAATCGATTATGTTCATTGGGATGACCCTAATGAGCTTGTCAGTAGATTGCGTCTTCTTCTTGCATCACAATCTGCTGGTAACACAAGTCATACAAACGAAATTATTTCTATTATTGAAGAGTTGCGTGAAGCTGAAATTATTTATTAGACAGTTCGCACTACTGAAATTCATTTGAACCATGAGCGTTGACGTGTTTGGGCGACAATTATCAAAGAAAAGTGGAAGCGGTCTTCCAGGAAGCCGCGGTCCTCCCGGTGACGGGTTTAAAATTACCGCTGATGGTTAATATGATATAGATAATAGAAGATTGTGCAATGTTGCTGCAGCCATCGCGCAAGATGATGCTGTATCTAACAAGGAAACGTTTTCAAGTGTCCCCCTCCGATTTCGATGAAACTCTGGTATGTTATAGAGGGTTAAAATCGATGACATACGTATTTTTTTTTATCGGCCCAAACTCATTTTAAAGGGGTGAAACACCCCTCCAAAGTTGACCACCTCCAAAGATGATTTTTCTGTTTTGCATACAAGGAGGGGATTTTGATAACTAATAATGATAGTAATAAATACCTTGTCAAAAGTGATGAAAAACAGACTTCGAATATTCTCAAGAACTCTTTATTTTAGGGGTTAACTTGTATATACAAAGTTCATTTTTTACATTAGAAACAAGATGTTCATCGGGGCTCAATGAATCCAACAGCACTGTGAAGAGCATGCAAGAATACAGAATACGTGCTTTCGATTTTTTCCCAAAAACTGAATTCTTATCGACTTTTTTCCCAATATTGCGGATTATGTCTAGTATTTAGCCATGAATCATTGAATAACATTGTTTGAGGCTCGCATTCATTCTGGCATCGCTCTCTTATCATTTTACTGTTTTATAATTTATTTTCAAGAAACGTGAATATTTTCCATTTCAAGCAGCCTATCAACTACTCGAAAATTCGATGTGTGTCATATGTAAACAAGTCATATCTCTACTTGAATTAATTCTATGGCACAGATATTTTTTTTAACGATTACGCGTATCTTCCGGATACTTTCAATATGAAAAGTCGTGAGACCGTTCAGTGCTTGTTAATACGTAAATAACAGAACTTCGAGCAGTTATTGAATTTCTTCTCACGTTTACAATGAAAGTGAATCCAATAAACGTTATTAAACTTCTGTGGGCAGCATTTGAAGTAATGAATATACTCGAGTCCCCGTTAACAAATGATGCACGTGAAATAGCATCGAACTTCGAAAACATTTTATTACAAAGCATGACAGAATATAATAGTGTGGAAATGATTGAGGAAAATTCTCTTGACTTTGAAGAGCCCTACAAAAATCTTGAAACGTTCGCAGTGGAAGATGCAGATTTTCAGGTGCCTTCCGAAGGACCTGAAGATAGCTGTTCCGAAGATGACGAACTTTTAAGTTTCGATTATAAAAGAAGAGCTGTTGAATATTGGAGAAGTGCAAAGACGAAAAAAAATCGCTCAATTGATACGGTTCGTCATAGATATAAAAAAGTCAAATCAGTGCGACAATTGCGTCGTTGGGCACACCAAATCAACCAGGGAGGGACATACATGGAAAAATTGGCTCGCATATCAGAGTATACTGAGACAGGAGAATTCGCTCTCGACTCGTTCGTTCGAGTTTCGCCGATAAGTCCGATCGGAAGGTAAAGAAACTGTCAAATTCGTCAATCATGTGTGACGACGCGTAACTAGTCACACGGGAAAGCGCCAGAGATCGCCGCGCTCGGCCCCTGGCCCCACTCCCGAAATTATTCAAGGAGGCAGAGGCGACGAAGGGCTCGACATTCTTCGTTCTGCTATCGAACGACTAGGTCGAACGTCGAGCACTTTGTATTCATTTAGCGTCGTTGCTTTTCCATTTGATTTTGTCTGCGTTTACGTCCGAGCGATACGTCGCGTCGTTTTTGTACTTTCGTCGAATAGAGACGCCTGCGGAAAATTATAGCGAGCGACTGTGAGGAGAATTGTCAGAGATCCAGCTACCATCGAGCCTGTATGACATTTATCGTCTTCTCGTGGAATAAATTGATTGCCTGCTCAACTACCGTAAGTCTGTCTTTGTCGCTTTTATTCTTTACATTTTCCTCGTCATTCTGCCTCGTCTCTCAATCTGGTCCGCCAATTGTACCCGCTTTCTCATGTCCGCGCTGGCCGGCAAAATCTATAAATTCGTTGACAATTAAGTCAACTGGCGCCCAACTTTCTATCATTTCCAAGAGCCCTGTCAGCCGACTGGACCACGGCCGCGTCAGGTGTCGGTGTGATTCTTTTAAGAAGTGCACCCCGTCTCATTTGGCGCCCAACGTGGGGCAGATTGGTAAAAATTTCGACATGTCAGATTCGTGAGTGGCAACTGCGAGTTCTCGCCGAAGATTGTATCAAAGAATTCGGTCACTGTAAGCGATCGTCTTTGTTCGCGACCGAATTCCCACGTTAGGAATCCTCTCGACGAAAATTCGTAGCCACGTGTGTGTGGGGCCGCTCTCGAATCGCTGTAACTTTGTCGGCGATTGGACTGCAGTTTTCGGCTATATGTGCGACAGTAGTTCGCGGTCGAACTCGTGTATTAGGAATCGTTCGAAAGAGTTACAGCCAAAGAAAGGACAAGAAATTGTAAACGTTGTAATATTTATTCTGTGCGTCTTGCAACAGTAAACGTGTAACATCAGACGTAGACTTGTCAGCTTCGACTTTCTTTGTAAAATTTGTGGGTGGTAACCTTAAAATTTTGTGACGATTGTATCAAAGAATTTGGTCACTGTAAGCGATCGTCTTTGTTCGCGACCGAATTCCCACGTTAGGAATCCTCTCATAGAATTGATCACCTGCAAGCGCTGAGATTTCGTCACTGATTGGACTACAGTCTTCGGTCATATATGCGACACTGGTTCGCGGCCGATCTCATGTATTAGGAATCATTTGACGAGGTCTTCGGCCAAAGAAATTCGAAGCATAATTTTGCGCTGCACGCGTCTTTGTGACAGCGAAAGCAACTTCGCTAAAGAAAACTTTTTTTCATAAGTGCCGGCGTAGAAAAGCGAAAATTTTAGGGCCAATAGAGCCACATATATATTTTGTAATCGCTGCGACGACAGTTACTCGGTCGAGTCTTTGTGCGCGAGCGGCCCAAGGCCACTCGAGCCAAACGTAAACAGAAGCGCGAAGCCGAGCTAACGGCCGGCGTAAACAATCCCGTGCGTAGTCGCTTTTCTTCCGACTTTCTTTCTCTCTATCGCCCTACCGAAATATTCTGTCGCTTCGAAATTAAAATATTTCTTTCCTTCGTGTATTACGGCATGTGATTTACAACTTTACACTCTGCTTGCGGATTATTGTAAGAAACCACGACCATCGAAGTAAAATTTCGTCAGAAAATAATCCTCGAAATTTTCGATTGTCGTTGTGTCCAAATAATAACCATAGGACAATAAAAGAATAATCGGAATTCCTTACAGGCAGCATCGACGAGTAATATCACGACACAGTAGCGAAAACGACAGAAATTTCGACGTTTGAATTGTGAAACTTTGACAAATATCCACGAAGAAAATATCGAAGAATTGTTGACCAACGGGTGAGTAACCACCTTGTATGAATTTCGTGTTAAGACGGTCATAAATTCATTTAAATATTATACGAACGTTCCTCTGGAACTTCTCGTGATAATTTGAAATCACGCTAGAACCGAAAATATTAAATTATTGCGATACATCGAACTCCAAATAAATAAAATCACTGCCCGTCGCTCAATAAGAGATTATCGCTGTTCGTTACATGTTATTTATTTTGTTTTGCCCTGTGACTTAATCCAGGGGTATTTATTATTTGTTATTTATTCCGCACCGAGCGAAGAGAATAATTGTTGTTGTTTATTCACTTTTCACTGTCCCAGTCCAAAAAAAAAAAAAAAAAAAAAAAAAAAAAAAAAAAAAAAAAATCAAAACGGTCATTGTCAACCATAATTGAATTACTTAACTTCGCCGATTAAAATTATACAACGAAATAAAACAAGTAAAATCAAAGGGGCTAGAATTATTCATCAAATTAATAATTCAATTTCGTTAGTCAAATTGTACAACGAAATCAAACAAATTAAACCACGAATTGAATAACCATCGAGTTTGTCAAAAGTAAATTGGATAATTCGCTGACAAAGTCTTGTCGAGTCCGAACTACGAACTCACGTTTTCACATTTGCCTTGCCGAATTCGTAATTAAAATGTTCACGACACCGCCGGGAATGTCAACACGCCCAAACCAAGAAAATAACAATCCGTCGTCAACAATAAATAGCGCGGAAGGGTCACAGGGAAGATTGTCCCCGCCAGTCTTGATGGGAGGGGGGAACGCGCAATTGCAAGGCCCTCCGGCCAGCCAAATACACCGACAGGCCGATAACGTGGCGGGAACAAGGGAAAGTAGAAACTTACAAAGCGAGACGACACGAAGGGATAGTATTTCCGGGTTCTCAGGCGCATCTCGCACCTTCTCGTTCGTGGGAAGAGGGAGAGGCTCACGAGGGCCTACCCCAGTACCGGGTAACAGGGAAAATGAATTGAGTCAAACGATCGCGTCGTTAACGAGAAAATTCGATCAAATGCAAGCTCAAATCGCGCAAATTCAACCCCTATGGGAAACAATGGCAAGAGAACTCCCACCTTCCCGTGTAAGTTATCAAAACGCGATACCGCCAACCTCGCGAACCCAGCTCGTAAGAGAAGAGATACACGACGAAAATTTCGAAACGTTTAACCAAACACACGCGTTCGCGCCAGTCGGGAACCATCCGACATATTCCGAGGGGATTTACTCGCGACTTGCCGAAGAAAACAGGCCAAACCCGGGCCTCGCTAACGCAAACCTCGCGGTACCACGAGATAACGAATATGACGACGAGATAAACGAAATGATCCGACGCAGAGTTCGTTTCGGTCGCGGAACAGAGTCGTGGTTAGATCAATTTAGAAACGAAACAGGGCAAAATAACGTAAACCCGTTAGACCAACTCCTTGACAGAACAGATCGTCGAACGAATAATTTCCCAAATGAACGACTTGGAAACGTGGCTGAAACGTCACACCGTTCGAGTCCACGTCGGACACGAAACCCCGGCCGTTCGTTAACACCGCGAACCGGTACGCTGTTTAGACCCAACGACGACTCAAGTAACTCGGAAGAAGACGATCCGTTTGACAATACACGCGGCGACCCGCTACGACGAGAAGATAATGCGTCGTGGGTACGTCAAGAAAGAAGTCGCCACTCAAACGCACGCGACTCCCCGAGGGGATTAGATTCCGCTCTTAAAATCGGAAGAGTTGTCAGTACCTGGAAGATGTCATTCCCGAAAACCGAGAAAGATCCCGAGCAATTCCTCTTAATCTTGCGAGATCAATTAGACGCGAGCGGGATTTATAAAGACCTCTTTGTACCATATTTGTCGAACATTTTCGAAGGGTCCTACCGCGCTTGGTACTTGCTAAATCGTGGGAACTGGAGAACGTGGAGAGACTTTACACGCGCGTTCCGATTCCAGTGGAGCGTACAAAAGGACGACTCAATTTTGTTGTTAGAGGCCAACCAACTAAAATTGGAAAAAACCGAAAGCCTCGCGGAATTCGCATGTCGAGCTCGCCTAATTTACGAACGAATGCGAACCCCGCCCCCATTCCGTGAACAACTACAACAAATACTGATGAAAGTCAGTCCTTCACTCACGTTCGAAGTCTTAAACTTACCAATCGACAACTACGAAGATTTCCTCCATTACATCAATAAAAGGAAATATATACAACAATGTTCGTCAGATATTCGCAGGGAATCGACTCCTTCGTCAAGCAAAAGCCATCTAAAGGTGCTACGAGAAGATACCACGACGTCCGAGGAAGAGTCAGTCGACTCAGAGCAGAGTAGCGACGACGATCAAAAAATCTCGACGCAATGCAGCAGAACTCTTCAAATAAAACGAAACCGAAGAAATCCAGGGATAGCTCGAAGACCTTGACACAACAACGACTCGAGAAAAATTTGACTAACGTCGACCGAAAGGGAAAAGGGCACGACAAAACATCTGCAGCCACAGCTTCACGATCAAAAGGTAATACCGACACCTCTAAATACTTCTGCTACAACTGCGGCGAGAAGGAGCACTCATCTCGCCTCTGCAAGGCTGAAAGACAGGATAAAATCTGTCACGTTTGCCAAACCATTGGCCATGTAAACAAAGACTGTCCGAAGATGCAGGGAAACGAATAAGCCCGGCAGAAACAAAACCTCAAGTTCCTGTCACCAAGGGCTCAAACGAGGTGATCGAAAAACCAAAACTAAAGATCCAGGAATCAAAGTCGTTAGATTCGGAGAAACCAGCAACGGAGATCCGCAAAGAATCCGAGCTACAAATCCTCAACGACGAAGAATACGTCGATTCCGACAGTGACCTCGAAACGGAAGAGACCACGCGGGATCAAAATGAAGAAATAAAAGACGAATTCATACTAGACAGCGAACACGTTGATCCCACCGAGGAAATCGCACTCCTCACAACGACTAATTTATTGAATCTCACTGAAACTTTCCAGGACGATGAAGTTAACGCTGAGGAATATCGACATTGGAGACCATCAAACGTTTCGACCGCAGTCTCCCAAAAATTGCAAGAACGTCGAATCTTCCGTCCCGATAACGGCCTATGCGAGCCAAAGGAAGCAACCAGAGTTCCAGTCGAAATCTACATCTTCGGCAAAAGAATCCGAGGGATCCTTGACAGCGGCAGCGAGAGATCGTACCTGAGTCAAGCCGCATACGATAAAATAAAAGAACTGCAAATCAAGGAGCCAGTCAAAGACGCGACGTCGGAAAAGGGCGTCAGACTCGGGGACAAATCGACAATAAAAACAATTGGAGGAACCTGCTTTATCATCGACGTCGGTGACGTTTACGGCCCGCAATGGTTCAGCATTTTGCCGACTTTATCGAGCGACCTTGTCCTCGGAATGGATTTCTGGTCGGCATTCAAAGTAAAAGTCGACGCGCCCACGGCGAAGTGGACACTCGACGGAAGCAAGTTTTCGTACGCCTTCTCGACTCAACGCGCTAAATGGGCAAAACTCGAGGCACTCTCGATGGACGAAAACGGAAAACTGCAGGAATTCCTCGAGAACGAATTCAAGAAAATGGAAACCGAAGTCACCGGCTTGACGGACCTCATCGAACATACGATCGAACTAACAGACGAAACACCCCATCGCCAAAAGCCTTATCGACGGAGCGAGGCAGTCCGAAAATTCATTGACCAAGAAGTCGATCGGCTCCTCGAGAAGGGATATGTTACCTGGAGCAACAGCAACTGGGCATGCTCACCTGTCGTCGCACCCAAAGCTAACGGGAAACTAAGGCTGTGCATCGATTACCGTCCAGTCAATCGACAGACAGCGAAGCCCGCGTATCCACTTCACAATATGAAGTCGATATTATCGCAGCTACACGGAGCAAAGTTCATTTCAACGTTAGATATGAGTGAGGCCTTCCATCAGATACCAATGGAAGAGAAGAGCCGAGAATACACCGCATTCGTTGTCGAAGGAAAAGGACTTCTCGAATGGGTACGAATGCCGTACGGATTGACAGGCGCCCCTTCGACTTTTCAACAACTTATGGACAAACTCAAGAGAAGGATCAAAGAAAAAATCTCTCAGCGAAAACTGCCGAATAAATTCGGAGACCAAGTTTTCACTTATCTCGACGACTGGATTGTGGTCAGTCAAACGCTCGACGAACATTTGACAATCCTGTCATTGCTTTTCGAGGTTTTACGCGAAGCAAAACTGACAATCAACCGCGAGAAGAGCTGTTTTGCCTGCAAAGAAGTTAAGTTCTTAGGATTAGTCCAGGAACCGGGTATTTTTACGTGACACCGGGCCAGAACGATTCTAACCGACGGATTCATGTAGGGCTGATGTCCCTGATGAAGGCCTACTACTTTCCAACCACAGATTTTGGGGGGCTTTTTTTTGGCACGCGATCAAAGTTGGCAAAATCATGTTTTTGAGAGATAGCGTCGAAACTATTGATCGGAGAAAAAAAAAGTTCAGTAACTATTTGTAGATATTAGAAAAACAAACAGTTTGGCGGGTGGCAAATTAAAATCGGTTCATTAGATCGCCCGCAAACAATTAAAAACCAGCGAAAATGGCCATTTTTATTATAACCCATTGTTAATAAAAAAATGCGTGTAGAGCTTTAAAAATCTCAGAATATATGCCCCTCGGTACACTTAACAAGTGTGCAAAATTTGGGCCCGATCGGATGAATAGTTTTTGAGAAAAGCCATTTGTTATTAAAAAACCGACTGTTTTTGCGAGGAATTTGCAGGCCGGGAGAGTGTCGCAGTGTAATAAAACAAAAACGAAATTAATCCGAAAGAGTCGAACTGTCATGTACACTTTGGGGCAAATCGATTTTTTATTGTTAAAGGGGTGAAAAACGGATCTAAAAATAGGGTACGATTTTTACTCATAAACAAATGGAATTCCTTCGCGAGTTTTTAAGTTACAGAGTCGCGACTGACATCATTCGAAAGCGGTTATTTTTCTACGAATTTAGAAGAAAAAAAAATTGCAAAAAGTTAATTAGGTGAAGATAAAAAAATTTGTTTTTTAATAATTATTGCTGCGACTCATTCTAACGTAGAGCGCTAAAAATTGGACAGCGTACAGAGTAAGACTTATGCTAACTAGAGAAAAATCGGCGGAAAAATCCCATATAAATTTATTGTTCATTTCAGCGGTTTAACGGGAGGCCAAACGTGACGTCGCGTTTGGCGGCAGAGTGGGGGTAGTCGTCTCTGACTCACGCGCGCTCGCGTGAAAAGTGAATTCGCGCGTTCAAATTCCACCAACATGGAATATCTCCGGCGCGAATTAACTTATCGAGTTGTTTTTTTTTTTTATTTGGGCTAACTTTTTCCGCTGATCATGATTTTGTCATTGATTATTATGAAAAATTGAAAATTCACCTCCAAATTTATTGATAATTTTTTATTAATTTTTTTACACTATTTTTCACTCAACTTTCGGGTGAAATCGGATTCAAATATCATTGCTGTGATGTTCTTCAACTACTGTACGGAGTAAAAAATAATTCAATGAAAAATATTCTGTTAGCGGAGCACGTGTCATTCCGTTTTCAAAAAAATGAACAATTGAGGCCATTACGTCTACGAAAGACAAAGATTTTTCAAATTTGAGAAGATGTGGTGTTTTTCGACGTCGTAATGGCCTCAATTGTTCATTTTTTTGAAAACGGAATGACACGTGCTCCGCTAACAAAATATTTTTCATTGAATTATTTTTTACTCCGTACAGTAGTTGAAGAACATCACAGCGATGATATTCGAATCCGATTTCACCCAAAAGTTGAGTAAAAACTAGTGTTAAAAAAATTAATAAAAAATTATCAATAAATTTGGAGGTGAATTTTCAATTTTTCAGAATTATCAATGACAAAATTATGATCAGCGGAAAAAGTTAGCCCGAATAAAAAAAAAAAACAACTTGATAAGTTAATTTGCGCCGGAGATATTCCATGTTGGTGGAATTTGAACGCGCGAGTTCACTTTTCACGCGAGCGCGTGCGAGCTGGAGACGACTACCCCCACTCTGCCGCCAAACACGACGTCACATTTGGCGTCTCGTTAAACCGCTGAAATGAACAATAAATTTATATGGGATTTTTCCGCCGATTTATGAGTAAAAATCGTACCCTATTTTTAGAGCCGTTTTTCACCCCTTTAACAATAAAAAATCGATTTGCCCCAAAGTGTACATGACAGTTCGACTCTTTCGGATTAATTTCGTTTTTGTTTTATTGCACTGCGACACTCTCCCGGCCTGCAAATTCCTCGCAAAAACAGTCGGTTTTTTAGGGCCATTAAATAAATTGACTAGCCCAAAAACACCTTGGAGTTGGACTGAAGTCGAACAGACAGCTTTCGACGAAACCAAACGAGCATTGGCAGACGCGCCAAGACTCTACACGCCAGTGCCAGGTCAGCCATTCACATTGTACACCGATGCAAGTGACTCTGGCTTAGGCCCAATTTTGGTACAAGAAGACCCTGAAACCAAAGAAGAACGGCTACTCGAAGTCTTGAGCCGTCCACTGCGCGGTCCGGAATTGTATTACACCACGACTGAAAAGGAATGTCTGGCTGTGGTTTGGTCAGTCGAAAAATTGCGTTGCTACCTCGAGGGAATGAACTTTACAGTCGTAACAGACCACCAAGCCCTGCAATGGCTCTACGGACTCAAGGACCCCATAGGACGACTGGCCCGATGGGCAATACAACTGTTGCAACATAATATGACCGTAAAATACAAGCGAGGAACAACCAACGAAGCGCCTGACGCCCTGTCGCGCATGCACGACGTCGCTGCCAATTGTCAAACATGGGAAGCAACAGTCAAGGAAAGTACAGAAAAAAGAACGCTTCTACAGACACTCACGGGTAAAGACTGGTACGACGCCAAACTCGAAATTGTCAGTAAGTCCCCCGAGCGTTTCTCGGAGTGGAAAATCGAAAATGACAAACTATACTATTATCGCCCGGACTACGGAAAATTCCTTTTCGACGACGAACACCCTTGGAAAGAGGTCGTCAAACCAGACAAAATCTTGGAAATCCTGCGCGAAAATCACGAACCCTCACAGGCAGGACACCTCGGAAGAGACAACACCTGCGAGCGAATCCGACGAACATATTACTGGCCCGGAATGACACAAGATGTCAGGAAATTCGTCGAAGAATGCGAAATCTGCCTCAAGGTAAAATTTAATCAAAATCCAATAAAAGGTCAACAACAAACAAGACCGCTGTTAAAACCCTGGGCCCAATTGTCAATCGACACCGTTGGTCCCTTCCCACGTTCAAAAAGGGGAAATAATTACATTCTCGTCATCCAAGACCTTTACACGAAATACGTCGAATTATTCCCGGTAAACAATCAAACGGGGAAAATCGTGGTAAAAACACTAGACACAGTATTTGACCGCTGGGGAACAATTCCGGAATCCATTATAAGCGACAACGGCACGGAATTCATAAATAAAGAAGTAAAAGCATTCTTGACAGCGAAGGGAGTTAAACACCTCACAACCCCGTTAGCTCACCCACAGGCAAACCCCGTCGAACGCGTGAATAGAACTATAAAACCAATGATCTCCGCGTCAATTCGCGAAAAACAGAACGAATGGGATTTCGAAGTTTCAAAATTACAGTTAGCATATAACACCGTGCCACATGCCGGCAGTCGAGTTTCACCCTTTTACTTGAACCATGCCCGCGAAGCAATCACTAACAGCCGTGATCGTTGTGTAAACGAACAACAAGAAATAACTGACGAATTAGTCAAACAATGGGTCAAAAGATTATCACGTTTCGATGAATTACGACACAAAGTCGAAGATCAAATTAGAAAAGAAGCAAGTAAACGGATCGACAAGGTAAATGCGGGAAAACCCGAAAAATTTAGTGTGAAACCCGGAATGGAAGTCTATTACCCAAACAAAAAATTGAGTAATAAAGCCGATGGTTATTCAGCAAAACTGGCACATCGCTATTTAGGCCCGGCGATTGTCAAAAGAATTGTAGGTTCTATGGTAGTTGAATTAGCTGACAAAAACGACAAATTGATCGGGAAATATTTTGTTACCGACTTAAAATTCCCCCGCCGAAGTTTGCGTAATGTAACCGAATCTAATTAATGTAGCGACTCAACGATGGCATCAGCACCGGAGCCTCAACCATCGTCAAGCGACCAAGGACTTCAGGAAGAAGACCAATTCGCCGACAACGACGATTACCTCGACGACGACGCCGAGCAGTTTGACGACCCTGACTTATATTCGGAGTCCGCCTCAGACGCCGAAGCCGAAGATCTCGACAAACTGCTGAGATTAAAACTCGAGCTTGAGTCGAAATTGGACGCTGTCCGGGCAAAACGGTCCGCCCGAAAGGAAGCCAAAGAAACAGCTGCCAGGCGACAAATTTCGACAGCAGACTCGGATGAATCTGACGACTCCGCCAAATCTGTCGTGACAGTAGTCGGAAAACCGACCTCGTCAAAGAAACCCACGGGAAAAGGCTTAACCCCAATCGACGAGTCAATGACCTCAGCCACTTCGACCAAAACAGCGCAATCGGAGGTTACAGCGATTATTCGCGAGATCCGCGACCTCCCTCCGCCGAAACTGAAGCTGACGAAACCAACCCGGATCTCGAACGCCCAAGTTTACGCCGAAAACCTATGGCGAAACCGTCTCCCAGCTGGCGGAAAGCCCGCCTATACAGTCAATAAGGAAGGGAAACCGCAAAAATTGACAGATGTCCCCAGCGCCGTCATCGCTCCGTCCGTAATGATTAAACCATTACCACTGGGAGAACTACCATCGTTCGACGACGTCCTTCAGGAATTAGGTGTCCCCGCAATGGCCAACCCGACTGGTGACGGCCAGACGGTCTATTTCGCCGATTGTCGCATCCTGAGCCCCCAACTGCTGAAGGATTTGATTGTCAAGCGTGCCTCTATGCTGGTCGCACGTCAGGAGTCAAAGATGGTGAGCCGCGGAACACAGACCTTCGTCAGTACAGTCGGCAAACAACACATCAATGGCTGCGTGAATTGTCGCTCCGGAGAGCACCGCTTCCAAGAATGCAATCTGCCGTTTCGACCAGGATTTTGCTCCGTGTGTGGCGCCGACGGTTTCGACGCCGACGACTGCATTTACCCGCATGGGATAGAGCACGAGTACGCACTCCAACGTTGTGTCGGTTGCGGACGCGATATTGACTTATATTGTCCCGAATGCCCAGACTGCAATATTCGGTACGGTGATATCGTTGACTGGCTTCGACTGAATTACGCGACATGGCCCTCTTCCCTGGTACCGAAAGATCATCGCTACCTGATCAACGAGGGTGAAGAAGAACTCCGACGACGCGTCAAGGCCAACTTCACTGACCCCAAAGATCCACCGAATCGGGTTAGAAAATTACTCATTCGAGAGAACGCCTTGTCAGCTGCAACGACCATCGCGAACAAACATCTGACAACAGCAGCTAAGTTGTCCGAGGAAAAACGCGCTCTCGCAATCCGCACTTTGACAAAACCAAGAGTACGCAAGACCCTCGACGAAATAATGGAGGAACGACCTGAGCTTCGTGGGACGGAACCGATCACGGTCATCGTTCCCGCCAAATACCAACAACAACAAAAACGCCACTAATTCGACAGTCACTATCACAACTACACAAAATTTATTCTTGTATTCTCTAAGGCAAATTTAAAGCCTCTCATTACGCCCTTAATAAAGTAATTATCTTCGTTATATAACCTAACCAGGGACGTCAAGGCTAATTTTGTCAAATGGCGAGGAATGTGTTTTGGAATGAAAGTTACAGGTTCCAAAATGTCCAGGATGGTAAAAGGATCTCACTCACGATGTCAAGGTCTGGTGGTGGGGGATGAGACAGGAGAATTCGCTCTCGACTCGTTCGTTCGAGTTTCGCCGATAAGTCCGATCGGAAGGTAAAGAAACTGTCAAATTCGTCAATCATGTGTGACGACGCGTAACTAGTCACACGGGAAAGCGCCAGAGATCGCCGCGCTCGGGCCCTGGCCCCACTCCCGAAATTATTCAAGGAGGCAGAGGCGACGAAGGGCTCGACATTCTTCGTTCTGCTATCGAACGACTAGGTCGAACGTCGAGCACTTTGTATTCATTTAGCGTCGTTGCTTTTCCATTTGATTTTGTCTGCGTTTACGTCCGAGCGATACGTCGCGTCGTTTTTGTACTTTCGTCGAATAGAGACGCCTGCGGAAAATTATAGCGAGCGACTGTGAGGAGAATTGTCAGAGATCCAGCTACCATCGAGCCTGTATGACATTTATCGTCTTCTCGTGGAATAAATTGATTGCCTGCTCAACTACCGTAAGTCTGTCTTTGTCGCTTTTATTCTTTACATTTTCCTCGTCATTCTGCCTCGTCTCTCAATCTGGTCCGCCAATTGTACCCGCTTTCTCATGTCCGCGCTGGCCGGCAAAATCTATAAATTCGTTGACAATTAAGTCAACTGGCGCCCAACTTTTTATCATTTCCAAGAGCCCTGTCAGCCGACTGGACCACGGCCGCGTCAGGTGTCGGTGTGATTCTTTTAAGAAGTGCACCCCGTCTCAATACATTGCAGAATATGAAAAATGCCATTGACGCAGGCTTGATTGTTCATGATACGGATCTGCGAAGATGGGCTTTAAAGGCTCAAGGACTTATCAGTCAAAAGGATTTTAGATTTAAAGCATCGCCAATGTGGTTACTTCACTTTAAGAAGATCCATCGCATTACTAGCAGAAAAATCAATAAATTCGTCACGCGAAAATCAGTGGAAAATAGTGAATATTTACACAAGAGTGCTGAAGAATTTTTGAAAAGACTTGAACCTTATATTTCCGAATATGGATTACAAAATATATATAATTCTGATCAGAGTGGTTTCCAAATAGAGATTCATTCTGGACGAACGTTAACGGAAGAAGGAACTAAACAAGTGTCGTGCATAGTACAATCAGTAACTTCAATAACGCACAGTTATACTATACAGCCTACAATTTCAGCGGACGGAAAATTATTATCTCCTTTATTTATTGTTTTAAAAGAACCATCCGGAACGTTCGGACCTATAGTTGAACAACATTTATTCAGACCGCCAAATGTTTTCATCACAGCTTCCAAATCAGGAAAACTTACTTCAGGTATAATAATTCTTGTTTCGCGCTGCATATATTCAAACGGTATTAATCACAATGATTCATTACAGAGCACTTCAAGATGTGGTTAGAAGAAGTGTTTATCCCAAAAGTGGGACCGAAGAGTCTACTTCTAATTGATTCTTGGAATGGGCATTGTTCTAGAGTTGTGCAAGAGACAACACCCCCAGACAAAAAGTTGACGACTTTATTGATACCGAAAGGAACCACTGGAAAAATTCAACCTCTCGATGTTTTCGGCTTCCGTATATGGAAAAATTATATTCGTCATTTTTCAGACACCGTAGTTCTTCTTGATTATGATTTAAATTTGCATTTAAGGAATAATATAATAAAATTACAGTCTTTAGTTCACAACCAACTGTCATCTTCGCGGTATCATAATTTGTTTCGTTATGCGTGGCATAAAAGCGGGTTCATTGCAAAGAAGCCTGATGAATTTGATAACCCCGTCGATTTTGCATTTGGACAGTCATCTCATCCGAACTGTGAAATCGAAGGTTGCACGAATGTCGCAGTAATCAGATGTTCTTGGTGTAAAAAATGTGTTTGCCTACAGCATTTTTTTGATGAATATCATTATTGTACCGACTATCATCCATAAAGCGATTTATAGATAAACTTGGAACTTGTTTTTGTTTAAAGGGTGTGGCCACGGTAGAGGAAGTAGAATCATGTGCATATTCAACAATTTTGTATTATATAAAAACGTAATTTATTTACAAAACTATTTACAGGTGCATTTAGTGTATGAATCAAAGTAACAAAAAAAAATTTCTTTATTCATTTTTTTCAATGCAAAATGGCTAATAATCACTACTTGTTTTTTGTTTATCTTTTTCCCAGCCCTTACCCCTCAAATATCTGTGCCATAGAATGAATTCAAATAGAGATATGACTTGTTTACATATGACACACATCGAATTTTCGAGTAGTTGATAGTCTGCTTGAAATGAAAAATATTCACGTTTCTTGAAAAAAAATGATAAAACAATAAAATGATAAGAGAGCGATGCCAGAATGAATGCGAGCCTCAAACAATGTTATTCAATGATTCATGGCTAAATACTAGACATAATCCGCAATATTGGGAAAAAAGTCGATAAGAATTCAGTTTTTGGGAAAAAATCGAAAGCACGTATTCTGTATTCTTGCATGCTCTTCACAGTGCTGTTGGATTCATTGAGCCCCGATGAACATCTTGTTTCTAATGTAAAAAATGAACTTTGTATTGTGACGTAACATTCTGCCACGTCACTCGTACGAATGCCTGTCGACCAGTGGACCGGGTTTTCGGTCCAATTTTCGGTCGCCACTCGTCGAGACAACGGACAGGGCATTTGCGGAGACTCAAAGCGTCGTAATTATTACCATTTTTATTGTTATTTTATTTCATACGACGTTATTTTATTGAAGTGTAAACGAGCCCCGCCGATCATCGAAATACCTTCGCAAACTTAAAGAAATTATCGCGAACTACCGAGATCGATCATTTAGTTTATTTTGTTATTTGTAATTGTTCGAGATTTCCTTAGTTGGCTGGAGAATACCGAGAAACCTGAGACGCGATATTACCTTCCTAACCATTGCCTTTTGTGTTGTTGCGTTTCTCGTGCGCTCACTCCGACGCGGGTTTCTCGCGATGGAAAACATTTTGCCTTGTGCCTTGCTTTGCCGCCCCGTTTCTCTCAAGGCTTTCGCCCCCGTTAGGCGTTCCAGTCGCAATCATCGTGGCTGCTGGTGGACGTTAGGAGGCACACGCTGGTTCCGTGGCCATTTGTTGATGCCCCCCGTGGCCTCCTCGCCGAAGCAACCGAGTAGTTGCACCGTCCACAGCCGTACCCTCGGGTGCCACGGTCCGCTAACCCCGGCGCCTCGTCTTAGCGGGATTCGGGAAAAGTCTTGGGGCGGAGGTGCTGTTTTGCCTATGTTGGCGTGTGGGTCCACCGCGACTCGCTTGGTCGGTGAGTCGCGAGGGAGGCCTCCCCTCCTCCCCGTCAGGGACGTTGCCCGGATCCCCAGAGGAAGCGTACCCGAGGCACGGCTCAGCAGAACGTGAGGGGACGATTTCCGAAAGAGAGACGGTCAGCGGTAAGGTAGAGGCGAGTTCGTAATTTTCGAGTCGCGTATCGTCGATTCTGCAATCGGCGGTACGCGCCATTCAATTTGCCGCGGAATACCACGTGGCCCGGCAACAGCCTAGTTCGCGCCTAGAGCGTGCTAGCGCTGCCTCGCGTGAGACGTGTTGCGGTGGTGGGGACAGCGCGAGAATCGGGAACAACGAGATTTGCGAATTCCCTTTGCAAATCAGTCTTCGACAAGTGCCTGTCCGGAGTGGTGACATCTTCCTCGACCGACTTCCGTTGCCTTGTTGCCTTTGTTGCCTTGCTGCCTTTTGCCTTTTGCTTTCGCTGCCTTGGTTGCTGTCGTCACCTGGACCACGAGTTTCTCGGTAAGCCCGTTCCGTTCTCTCCCTTTACCCGATTGTTTTATTCGGCATTTATATTGTATTGCAATCCCCGGAATGGCGACATTTGTCGGCTATTCCGGGAGATTATTTCGTTAGGGTTTTTGCGTTCGCGGGAAAAGCAGGTTGACATTTTCGGGCTTGACCAGCTATCCGTCCTTGGCTTTTCCCCCGTTCATTCGAGTCATTTCGTAGCCGAATAAAACAAGGCGGGTTAATCAGTGATGGCGTCTCGAATAATTTAATTTCGTTTTGTCGCGTCTCGTATATTTTTCGAGAGCATTGTTGCAGTATTTTAGAGTCATGTATCGCGTTCATTTATTTCGATCTCGGTATTCCTCCTGTCGTAGAATTCTTCGAGCGACGAGAACATTTATTTTCTTTCGTTGTGCTAGAGTCGCCGCTCGGAGAATTCCCTTTGTCGCGCGTGGCCTCGAGCCGGCCAGCGCGCAAGCGTTTGTATTCGTGTCATCTCTCTCGCTCTCGCGGCGTGGCTACGAACGCTACGGCGAGGCGTAGAGCCTATTGTTCGCGAACGTATCTGTCGATATTTCGGTGATTCGAGCTCGGTTTCGTATTTATTTTATCGTTGCACGTGTCGTGCCTTTTCGAGTATTATTTTGAGCTTTAGTAATTATTTCGAGTCAATTATTGCGTTGCCTTTTCTTGCGTCCTACCAGGAGCATTTGCCTTCACGTCCCGACTGACGATGTGTAATTTTGCCTTATCGCGACTCGACTTTCGTTGTGTTTCTTTTGCCTTACGAGATCCTGCGTTATCTCAGCATTGCCTTGTGTTTAGGGCCGATTACCTTTTGCCTGTCGTCGTTGTTCTGAGCTGCTACCTTAGCCATGGCGATCTGTGAGTTTGATGACGTCTTACCTTTGCTTTACCTTGCGCGCCTTTTGGCACGGCGTCACAAACACAGCAGTCGCCTGGCCACAGTCAGAATAGCGCTCGACATTAGCTACCTTCATTACCACTTGGCAATGCGTGAGACATTTTCGCTTTCGTTTTCTATCTTGCGCTCGTGTTTTGTATCGTCCGGAGCTGCCTGCCTTTGCTCTTGGTCGATCGGTGGTTTGGCGGCGGTTACCTTGCCGTATCTTTTTGGGCGTTGCGCCGCCGACCTTCCGACCGCCATGCTGCAGTTCCGACGTTACCTTTTGTCTTTGCTTAATTCCGTCCATCGTCAGACGGAGACCTCACACCCTGGTAGTGCTCGCGCAATTTTATTATTTCTTTTGTAACGGGCCGGCGATACGCCGCCCCGATGTTCTGTTCCCCCTTCTCTTGTAACATTGCCGATAAATTATATTAAAATAAATGCACTTGTTAACCTTTCATTTTGCCGTCTAGAGTCAATTGTTTCGTTTTGTTTCGCTTTATCCCGCTGTTGCTCTTTCCCCGAAAGAATCACCCCCTCTACCCCTTAGTATCTCAGTATGGAGCTGAGTAGTCGGACCGCCTCGGTCATAATCGCCTTCCGTGCATCCCGGCCAAATTCGATGCGCGAGGGTGGGCGAATTATAAGTCGGCCTTGGTCGGCGGTACGTTGTACCTGGCGCCCTGTCCACTCTCGCGGCCGAGGGATCGCACGAGGGGCGATATGAGCCGAGAAGGGACGAGATGGACCCGTCCGGGAAAATCTGCGTTACAGTATATACAAGTTAACCCCTAAAATAAAGAGTTCTTGAGAATATTCGAAGTCTGTTTTTCATCAGTTTTGACAAGGTATTTATTACTATCATTATTAGTTATCAAAATCCCCTCCTTGTATGCAAAACAGAAAAATCATCTTGGGAGGTGGTCAACTTTGGAGGGGTGTTTCACCCCTTTAAAATGAGTTTGGGCCGATAAAAAAAAAATACGTATGTCATCGATTTTGACCCTCTATAACATACCAGAGTTTCATCGAAATCGGAGGGGGACACTTGAAAACGTTTCCTTGTAAGAGTGACGCAGAGTGCTCGGCAAGAAAAAGTTAGACATGTATATGCCGTAACCACTTCTCTGCGAGATAATATGCACGATCATGAAATCATGTTTCAAGGTCTCGAGACACGATTTAAAGATAATATTAAACGTCAGCATATCGATAGTGGGACCATACAAGATCTCATTACACGCAACTCGCATCTCATTGCTCATCTGGAAGAGAGACTAATAGTGGAGGATTCAATATAATGTCTGTCAATTCGTCGAGCGTCTCCGTATCCAGAGCTTTTAGGACCGAACTATATTTCGTTTGATCACTAGTGATTCTAGATGCTGTAAAATCTGATTCGATTATGTAAAACCATACGTCTGGTCGTTCCCGTTTAAACGGAGTGAGTTGGATTTTACTAACGGCCGAAATTAAATTTTCGTTGGGCTGATCCCCTCTTCTTTCGAATAGGTTGTGTTCACCTCCTCCTCCAGTTGAATTATGCTCCGTTCCATGAATATTTCCTGGAGGTACAAAACTTCCATCATCCTCACTTGTCCTGAGATCATTTCCTCCTTCGACACTGTCAAAAAATTCTTGATCCGGCAAAGTTGAAGTCTTCTGCCCGGACTTCGGAGAATGATCACACGGCATATTTTTCGCCAGCCTCGTGTAGCTTTTGAGGTTATGAGTTTCTTTTTTTTTATTTTCGCGAGATTATTCTCGGGGTTACCAATATGGTAATTAGGAGGCTCCGTACTGGAGAATGGAGGGGTTTTTCTGTCAACTAAGATTGTAACAATAACAATAAAATATTTATTGAACAGTCTTTGAAAATAGCGTTAATCTTTTACAGATAAATATCTCGCATTTAGCGATCGTGTGTTTGAGGCCAGCTCTGTAGGCGCTCGACTCCTCGATCCAACTGACTCGTTTTAAAACTCTTCTCTCGGCTTCCGTTCTTGCTTCCTCCGATGGCGCTGTTGACTGCGCTTCACATCGGAGGCAAGATGGCGTTGTCTCGTCGGCAAAGTCGGCCACAAAGGTGGTGGTTCCGCCACAGATGTCCGGAACCGCTCGAGCAACGCAAAAAGGCAGCGAATCGGCCAAGGCAGCGAAAGGAAGCGGAGGTGTCACCACTCGGGACGGACGCTGGCAGGAGACTCATTTGCGTAGCGCGCAGCGCAAATCTACCACTCCCGTTCTCGCGCTCTCCCCACCACCACAAGTCCCCCACGAGGCAGCTCTAGCGCGCTCTAGGCGTCAGCTAGACGTCGCCGCACCGCGAGATGTTTGGCGGTTTATTTGAATCGCGCGTACCGCCGATTGATCAGATCGGCGATACGCAAAGCAATTTCCGAATGACTCCTATACCTCTTCACCTGCCGTCTCTTCCAGGATCACCACCCCCTACATCTATGTCGGCCGTGCCTCGGGTACGCTTCCTCCGGGGATCCGGGTGAAGTCCATGACGGGGAGAAGGGGAGGCCTCCGTCGCGACTCGCGGATCAGTGCGAGCCGCGGTGAGCCTTCACGCCACCATGGCAAACAGCACCGCCACCCCTGGTATTTCCCGTGGTACCCGAGGTTACAACCGTGGGCGCAGCAACTACTCGGTTGCAACCGCGAGGAGGTCACGCGGGGCATCATCGAATGGCCACGGAACCAGCGTGCACCTCCGTTGAAAGATTTGAACTAGAAAATTTGTCTAGTATATTTAGAAATCATAGAAAATTCAATTATAATATGAAATTTTTCCGTCAACCCGTTTTCCCACTAAAACGATTTCAAGTTGCTGTGACGTCACAAAACGCCTATTTTACTGTATAGAAGAGTGCGGCAGCTCTCGCACCACGCTTTTTTTAACCCATTAGCGCCCAGAGGACGCAATTTTGACATGCGAGTTTGAGCTGTTGCCATCTGATGAATTTGAACAAAAAGAAATCGGGAGAAACCGTTCCCTATGTTTTCGAGTGTGCTCTTTCGAATGGTGATTGTTGAAATTGCGTCAGACAAAATTAGACTATAGAAAAATCGAAATGACGCCAAAAAGACGTGATTTTTCAACGACATTTTTTTTTAAATGACTTTCTGTTCCCTGTCAATTTTTTTTTCATGCCCAAAACCAATTAATATCGCGACCTCGATGTCTGAACTAAAAATTCATGGAGATTTTTTTTTTTTACGGTTTGGTGAGCCAAAATGGAGGCCTGAATGAAATTTTTTGTCCCGAAAATTGATTAAGTTTTTTCTCAAAAACTATAGGTTCGAGCGAAAGTTGTTTGAGGATAAAAATATCTTCAAATTAGTCAAAGAACACCCTTAAATTTTTCTAATAGGATCTGATGAAATTTTAAATTTTTGAAAAAGTTACAAAACCGAAATTTCGATAAACGTCGTCGAAAAGTCTGAAACTACGAAAAACTTTTATATTTACACGTCTTTAGCCATTTCCAAATGTTGCCCGATTTTCACCGCGTGGAGGTAGACGTTGCCGAAAATCTTTGACTAACCCTATCATTAATGATAGGGTGTTAGTCAAACAAACTATCATATCATCGGGTTACCCAAACAAACCATATCATTAATGATAGGGTTAGTCAAAGAACGCTGTCGAACTTTTTCAGATATTTTGACGACTTTTATCGAAATTTCGGTTTTGTAACTTGTTCAAAAATCTAAAATTTCATCAGATCCTATTGAAAAAAATTGAGGGTGTTCTTCGATTAATTTCAAGATATTTTTCACCCTGAACAACTTTCGCTCGAGTCTATAGTTTTTGAAAAAAAAATTCATCAAGTTTCGAGACAAAAAATTTCATTCAGGCCGCCATTTTGGCTCGACAAAACGTAAAAAAAATGAATAAAACCCCATGAATTTTTAGATCAGACATCGAGGTCGCGATATTAATTGGTTTTAGGCATGAAAAAAAAATCAACAGGGAACGGAAAGTGAATTTGAAAAAAAAATGTCGTCGAAATATCACGTCTTTTTGGCGTATTTTTTATTTTTCTATAGTCTAATTTTGTCTGACGCAATTTTAACCATCACCATTCGAAAGAACACACTCGAAAATCTAGGAAACGGTTCCTCAGATTTGTTTATGTTCGAATTCATCAGATGGCAACAGCTCAAACTCACATGTCAAAATTGCGTCCTCCGGGCGCTAATGGGTTAAATACGTGGCGTCGAGCCGCTGCCGCGTCTCTTGATGATATTATCATCTTTAGCAAATCTTTCAGCAAACACATTAGTAATTTGAAACAAGTATTTGAAAGACTCCGAGAAGCTTATCTAAAATTGAATTCTGTGATGACTGGGGTTTAAGCGGGTGAGATCATAATAATAACAATGATGAAGACTGAAGAATACGGTTAAAACTTATAATGTTTTTGTATTTATTTTTTGTTTTTAGATGTGTAATTAGAAATGAGCGAAATTGGCATGCGTCCAAGAAAAAGAATTACGTGACAGAGCAATTACGAAAAGGTTATTGAAAGTGGAAAAATAAGAAATCGAAATTGAATAGACACCGACGCAGAGTGATTGACGAAAAAGAGAATTATAAAAATTAAGAGGACGAAGGTAAATACCGGGCAACGGATATGAATGTGATGCGGCATCACCGAGGGAACGAAAAATAAGCAGTTGACATGAAATTCATGGGTACATTGGCATAAATGAGCTCGAATTTGCTATTTATTCTCATAATGAATGATAAGAAATAAACGGAGATAACTTGTCACGTACGCACTCACTCTCAACACACGCACACACCGATACAAGCAAGTATTAAATTAGATGAATAGTGGATTCGCAAGCACCCGCACTCTCGAATCCACTGATATTCAATTTAATATAATAAAACCAAATATTATAAATTTTGTTTAAATTCGAAACATCGTGAATGTAGAGTTACTTGGTCGAACATTACACCGATGGGATCTCTGTTTGTAACAAAATGGTCTACGTAACTTGCTCTTTTCCGGACGTGATTCTTCTCCACTCCGGGGATGGCAAATTCGTTGAGCCTCGGTGTTGAGGTGGACAAAGACAGAAACGAAAATGAAACGAAGAAAGTAGACGTCTAACCGTGGAAATTACTTGAATTCAAATTCGAAGATTGTACGAGACTTTACATCTACGAATCTCTAGCGTATAAATAATTTATCGTGTGGTCATGACCACGTTTAGACTAATAATACCCGATAATCGTGACCCATTTCTGCGCTTTCCCTTCAACTCCCGAATATCGAGGAAAAGGTGGGAGAGATATAATCTCATTCGGAGTGGGAGACACAGTTCGCGTCTTCGATCATCACAAACTGGAATATATTGAGACTTGGGGTTATAATGAGGAAGTGCACGATGTAATGAGTGGTTCGAAGGATGGTGGTTAACTGAGGAGTCGAGGATTAGAATAAAAGAGAATGATTTGGTGAAGTGGTAGTGGGGAGATAAAGCGGAGGAGAAGTTGAGGCTCGTGGGACAAAGGAGTGCTGAGGGATGCGGTGATAAGATTAGGATGCTGAACTAGGAGTTTGAGTGTGAGAAAGAGTTAAGTACGGATGTGAGGTATCGGGTACGAATGTGGGAAAGAGTTTGGAGAAGAATAAAATACCGTGGAAAAATACTTTATAAAAGTAAAAGAAAGATGCCAAGTATTAAAAAAGTGTAACCTCAGTTGGAAAATTATGACTCAATTATCTTTATATTACTTTGTATAAAAATTTCCCCATCATTTAAATTTTGATAAATATGGCCCTTCCCAAAAAGGAAGGAAATCCGTGGAAAAATACTCCAGAAAAGTAAAAAAAGAACGCCAACTATTAAAAAATCGCAACCTCAGTTGGAAAATAACGACTCAATTTTATTCTTGATATCACTTTGCAATGAAACACTTTTGATTTACTATATTCATGTATTTTACTTTTTCTTCACTGCGAACAATCTTTTGACCTTCATAAAAATCTTCTCAAAAATTTTCAAACTCAATTGAGACAAAAAAAAATGAAATCATTGCAATATAGCCAAGAATTCATAAATGAGTGGCAAAATTTCACAGACGAACGTGCGCCCTCGACATATTCGGTTCAAGGGTTTCCCCATTTCGGAGGATTCCAGCATGATTATCCCGAATATTATGATGACTTCATGCCAGCTAAAGATCATGAATGCACGTACAATACAATTACACGGGGAACGAAACATAAAAAAGGGCACGTTTGCGTACAAGGGCACGCGTACACGTACACGTACTTACCGGACGAATTCACTGCAAAGATTATACAAAAACTTGGCGTGCATGGTTTTCAAAAATAATTTCGGGAAGACAAAAGATAATTGAATGTACCAGTTTAATGATCGTCTCGTTTCCGTCTATGATAGAAGAATTTTCATTTTTAGATGGCATATGTCACTTTGTATTAAAGACAAACTATACGGGATAAACGACAGTATTTTCTAGTTGAATTTCGCGAACTCTCCCCCAATTGAATATCGCCCGCTGAACCCCCTGCTGCGAAGTATTCTATGCACCAAGGAAGGACAGTTGTCATCTCCGCCTCGCGCGCTTGGCTACGACTCGTCCTGAAAACACCGCGTTCGGCGTTAAATGTGCCATTTTAGGCCTAGTTCCACGACTCGAGGTTAAACGCGAGATTTAGTAACCGAACGTTGAATCTAACCGCTGCTCTAACAAGCGATTTATCGCAGTTGCGTTCCACAGTGCACTTTTAACCGGGGTTTTTGGAAACCTATATTCCATTAGAAATAACTCCAACCGAGCGCTTATTCCTTTTCAAATATCTTCGATAATTGGCTTTCTGGAATGGGACAGTGTAGAAGGGATACGTTGAATATTCTTTTCGATGCTCCAGTTCATGACGTATTTGCTGCAGGACTTCAAATACATTTTCATTCGATAAGCGAAGTCGAGCGGGTAAATCGATGTCATAAAATTCATCAAAATTCGTTTTTTCACAACTTTTGGTCTTCGATGTTAAAAAAATCTTTGAGTTCTGACTGAAGACGATAATAGAGCATCGATAATTCGTCTGCCTGCTATGTTTTGGCAACATTATTATTTGTGTGTCCACTCGAATTACTGTTAACCCTCCGTAAACACACAGTACAATTAGTGCACCGTCCTAGACACACATGGGTCAGGCGCCCTACTGTTTTTTTACTGTACTTTTGGACTTGTTGAGAAAATCTGAAAAATTCAGGAAAGTAGTTTTCGATATATGGGAAAAGAGCCTGCAGTGTGGGTGATAGATAAAAATTCGTTTTAATTATTGTTATATATTTAATGGTAATCTATACGAAAAAGGAGAAATTAATGGCATTCGCTGAATGTGCTGGACACCCAACACCCATATGTGTCTACTGAGGGTTAATACACATTACACAGAGAGAAACAGGAAGTTATAGGTTAAAAAATGAGATTTCACAAGCAGCGAGCGAGCTGTCAGTTGGCACATACACATCACTCATACACCCATAACCTATATATGACGGATGTTTAGCCCGTTAAACGCCTAATCTCGGCCGGTTATATTTGACCGACGAAACTGTGGCTTAAGCGTGGATTAAGGAGTTGCGGAACGCGCGTTTTTCATTAAACCCCGTTTACCAACTTCACCGAGAGTTATGGAACCGGGCCTTAGTCGTGTTCTTTAGGGTTAGAAGTGAACCAAACAGTGTAGAACTGATCCGCTCGCGCATGCGTAGACGGAGTTGTCCATCTCCCTTTTTGCTGTCTACGCTTACGTGAGCGGATCAGTTCTACACTGTTTGGATCACTTCGAACTTTTGTCTCTTTGTTAATCGATCACCTTGTTTTCCGTCTATGATGAGAGAATTTTCATCTTCGGATAGCATAAGTCAGTTTGTATTGAAGACGAGCTATGCTATGAGATTCGCGAACTCTCCCCCAATTGAATGTCGCCCGCTGAACCCCCTGCTGCGAAGTATCCTATGCACCGAGGAAGGACAGTCAACGCCGAACGCGGTGTTAAATGTGCCATTTTGTCTCTTTGTTTCTTAATGTATCCCGTCTGTTCCCGCCCCCCTCTCAGCGGCTACCCCAGTACAGGTAAACATGGATGAGGAATTCCTTCGCCGAAATTATTTTTGGAAACCATGCACGCCAAGTTTTTGTATAATCTTTGCAGTGAATTCGTCCGGTAAGTACGTGTACGTGTACGCGTGCCCTTGGATGCAAACGTGCCCTTTTTTATGTTTCGTTCCCCGTGGAATTGTATTGTACATGCATTCATGATCTTTAGCTAGCATGAAGTCATCATAATATTCGGGATAGTCATGCTGAAATCCTCCGAAATGGGGAAACCCTTGAAACGAATGTGTCGAGGGCGCACGTTCGTCTGTGAAATTTTGCCACTCATTTATGAATTCTTGGCTATATTGCAATGATTTCATTTTTTTTTGTCTCAATTGAGTTTGAAAATTTTTGAGAAGATTTTTATGAAGGTCAAAAGATTGTTCGCAGTGAAGAAAAAGTAAAATACATGAATATAGTAAATCAAAAGTGTTTCATTGCAAAGTGATATCAAGAATAAAATTGAGTCGTTATTTTCCAACTGAGGTTGCGATTTTTTAATAGTTGGCGTTCTTTTTTTACTTTTCTGGAGTATTTTTCCACGGATTTCCTTCCTTTTTGGGAAGGGCCATATTTATCAAAATTTTAATGATGGGGAAATTTTTATACAAAGTAATATAAAGATAATTGAGTCATAATTTTCCAACTGAGGGTACACTTTTTTAATACTTGGCGTCTTTTTTTTACTTTTATAATATACTTAGACAACGAAAACCATGGAGAAATATACCTAGACAAAAAAAAACCATGGAGCCGTGGACCTAGACATCGAAAACCATGGAGCCGTCGACCTAGACATGGAAAACCATGGTACCTAGACAATGAAAACCATACGGAAAGAGAGGCCCGTATAGTCTGTCTCTCTCGTTCAGTGGCGCGTGAAGAGTGGGGATACCGCGTTCAGCGGAGCGCGTGACGTCACGGCCCGAAAATGTCCACCAGACGCGTAAGGACGTATGTCCAAGCGCCTGCGCGGACAACTTACGCCTTTCTGACTCCAAGAAACAGAAAACATCCCAAACCTCGCGTCCAAAATCTTCAATATCATATTTCTCTGGATTGGCTGAACGGATTCTGTTCTACCAAGGACCATTCGAAAGATAAAAAATCATAGAAAATTCGAGTCTAATATGAGATTTTTCCCTCAACCCGTTCTCCTGTGAGAACGATTTAAAGTTGCTGTGACGTCATAAAACGCCTATTTTACTGTATATAAGAGTACGGCAGCTCTCGCGCTACGCTTTCTTTTTAATACTTGGCGTCGAGCCGCTGTCGCGTCTCTTGATATAGGGTGATACCGTGACACTCCCCGTCTTACAAAACGATGCTCCGCATCGTAGGTTACTAATTTAGTTGTTTTCGTGACTCTATATAATAAAAGAAGACTTCACATGATGTTAGTTTCGAGTGTGACTCTATATAAACTTTTGTGTTGTTCATGAGAAGGGTTGTGTGAAAGTGTGTAAGGGTCTCGTTAATTTCATTGTTTTAGGGGTTGTAGTATTTCGGTTCTTCAGTGTATTGCTGGTTCTTTATTGGTACATTTTGGTAACTCTGGTCTTCCTTAAAATCCCTTTTTATGATCTGTTTGTCCTTTTCTGGTAACCTGTAACTAAATAAATTGATTAGTTGTCCGTGTTAGTAGGGGTAGGGTGTTATTTGGATAGGTATGGTTGGTGTCGTTTATCATTGCTGGTTGGTTGTTACGTATGGTGATTATTCCTTTCTTTATGGTTCATCTTCTCTTTACTGGTTTTTTCTTTACTGGTTTCATGTGTTGTTATTTCTTTGCTTCAGTTCCAATTCCGAATAAGTATTGTTTCCTTCAAAATTTTGGTTTTCCAATTGTTGCTTACTCAAATTCTTTTTTTTTTCAATGGGTATTGTACCTAAATTTCCAAAGATTCTGAAACATTCAAATTTGATTTGTTCGCTGGTGGTTTGTGAATATGACATGTAATTGGTGATGGGAATGGATCGGGTTCGGTGTCATGGGCTCAATAAACTACGTCAAGTGTTGTTATGAAAACATAGTGAGGTTTATTCTTTTTGGGCCTCTAATTAAGGGAGTGATTATGCGATGCAGTTAAGGTATGATATTGATAATTGTTTCGAAGTTCAAGCGAAAGAAGGTGTGAAATTCCGTTGGTTCCTTTTGTTTATAGGTGGTCAAAATATTTGGTTAGCTCAAATCTTATGGTATAATTTCTCTACAATACGTAATCGCTCGTGGTGTACTTCGTTCTCGCTCTATGAGGTTTTACGTTCAATGTAGTATGTTTGACTTATGTCTGGATTCCGAATTTCTTTTTGATTAAGTTTTTTTTTGTGAAGCAAGATATTGCTCTAAATGAAGATATTTTTCCAAACATTAAAAATCTCCAGCCAATTGTTGCAAGTACGAGAATTAAACCTAATGAGATTTCTCCGAATTTTAGAATTGATTCGATTGTTGATAGTCTATCATGAATGCGTTGTGTCTTGGTTATTTCTTGTGCTTTTGCTATTACTGATTACGATGCTATTTCGTTTCTTGTTAAATCATTACGGACGTTATCCAAATTGGACAGTTATTCCGACGGTAGTTCGGTTTTAACTTATATTTCTGTAATGTTTAGAGTATCCGTTGTGTTTACAGAATTTTTGATTATTTTCGGTTATGTTTAAAGCTAATTTACGACAGAAATTGACGTGGTGTACTATATTTATTTCAGTTGAGGGGACGAGTTTCGTGGTTTGGTTTTTTTTGCTTGGCCTGATGGTTCTATTTCTAGTGTACCTAAGTCTGTTATCATTTTTATACTGGATTTATCATTATCGCAGTAGATGTACAAATTTTCGGGTATTGGTGCTGCGTACAGCCATGCGTTAGCGTTACAAATTTTGATCCAATATTTTTGGCTGAGAGTTTTTGGGTGAATGTCGCAAAGTTCGAGATTTTCAAATTGTGTATAGCTGAACTTCACATTTTGCTTTGTCGTTAACGTGTTGTACAAAGTTTCTTCTATCGCAAATGTACCGCGTTGACATTTAGTCCAGGAACCGGGTATTTTTACGTGAC
The DNA here is from genome assembly GCA_963921915.1 of Hyposoter dolosus. Classification (NCBI taxonomy): domain Eukaryota; kingdom Metazoa; phylum Arthropoda; class Insecta; order Hymenoptera; family Ichneumonidae; genus Hyposoter; species Hyposoter dolosus. Next base: position 15,426,932 of record OY998133.1, read on the forward strand.
ACCGGGCCAGAACGATTCTAACCGGCGGATTCGTATAGGGCTGATGTCCCTGATGAAAGCCTACCACTTTCCAACCACAGATTTTGGGGGGCTGTTTTGTGGCACGCGGTCGAAGTTGGCAAAATCATGTTTTTGAGAGATAGCGTCGAAACTATTTATCAGAGAAAAAAAAAAGTTCAGTAACTATTTGTAGATATTAGAAAATCGAACAATTTGGCGGATGGCAAATTAAAATCGGTTCATTACATCTCCCGCAAACAATTCAAAACCAGCTAAAATGGCCATTTTTATTATAACCCATTGTTAATAAACGATTAACGACTAATTAGACAAAATCATTTGTTGTTAAACAAGAGTTTATACTAACTTACAAGGCTTCAATGGTTTTTATTAATTTGACCATGTTTGTCGAATTTTCGCCGAGACCGATCCATGATACCCTTAACGACTGCCGCCTCACCCGTACACGGGAAAATTTAAAATCTTTTCGGTGGTAACAGATCGTACCACAGGTTATCACTTGAGGCCCCAATACTGTTTGATCGGTAACGATTTGTTAAACGGTCACCACCGTACGTTGAGCGAATGCGCACAGAGTACTTGTCCGGCCCATAACTTTTTATGCAAATTGCTCATTCGAGAAAAAATCAACATATAACTGTTGTGTCTCTACAGTCATGCAGACACGTGCATGTCAATTGGTTGGAAATTAAAATTGATTTATACATTCTTCATGAGTTGAGATCAGAATCAATATCCATTGAAATTTTTCAGAGTTATTATTATTTTCGTTATTATTAGAAATACTTCAAAAATTCATAATATTTTCAAGAATAGGTGATATTAAGGGTGCAAGATTAGAAATTGATTTTCAATGATTGAAATGAACACGTACCTGCATATACTTACTCCACATAACAAAGTTATGATATTCCTGGGAGAACTCATGGTTTAATTAGTTAATTAATTTGTGATATCCAAGATCATCATTGTCAGCAATTGGATCTGAGTTCGGTCATGACGTTTCGGAGAATTAAATTCTGGTATCGTCCGGTATCAGTGTGGATTCACTACTTTTGTACTGTCACAAGACACAATGGCCACAGTATAAATAATAATTAGAATAATAGTAAATGATATGAATAAAAGATTATCCATTGTTCTTGGTTGGGGACGTTTTTAATTCACGATTCAACTGGCGAAACAGCTCTACTCCGTTGTGGACAGAATCATTTCAGACGCAATAAAGGTAGTATCCAAAAAATTCGTCGGTGATCATGTTTACTTCCCGGCTGAAAGAAAGAATATATGTTGATTTATTCTATTCGATGAATGTATTCATCCAGAGACTCGGCAGAGTCTCGCGCTAAGTACATTGCACGGCTCAGTCGTCTGCTTGCCCGGGACTCACCCGAGTCTATTATCTCTGAATAAAGCGATTTCGACGGTGGGGGTAGACTCTTTCTTGAATTACGAAGCCCAGGGGTAATTTCACGTTCTGAAATTTGAACTAGAGACTAATTAAGTTATCCCCTTTCTATTGAGCCATAAATCAACCCGATTGATGCCGTAATTGCTGAAAAAAAACTTTGCACGGGCAAAATTATGCGATGATCGAAGTGTGCGTGCGTGTATGTATACGACACAAAGAAAGGCCTCGTGTGGCTATCGTGTTTCTGATTGGTAGCGACTGACGACACATAAAACAAACAGTGCAGACGAGCGGGCGAAAAATGTTAGCTGATCGCGATGAAAAAATGATTTTCGATATTTCGACGGCCCATATGGATGTGAGTGTGAGAGAGCTAGCTGAATTGAGTTCACATTTTTCTCTCACGACGTTGACATTTTCGAGAAAATAACAGTTACAAACTTGTTCCGTGTCGAACAACGAACGTTGGCTAACCATTTATTTTCTCGAGAATGCAGGGTTATGGAAGAAAAATGTTAATACTGTGCTTACAGCTTTGACAGCTCGTCATAACCTCACAAATGCTAATTTGCAGCGGGCATTACCACCGACATGCTCCAGTGACGAGGGAATATGCTTCATGAATGAATATGCTTCACAACCTTTGCCCCATTCCTACACCCACAATTTTATTCATTTACAGCATAACTAACATCGACGCTGGCATTAGATTAATTGCAAAGCGACGATAACTCTCAGCGACATAGAAATCATGTCGCTGAGCCACATGAAAATCTTGTCGCTGAGGCATATGAAAATCTTGATGCTGCCAGTTATCCGGAAGCTCCAGATAATTCTCAATGACATAAAAATCTTGTCGCTGAGCCACATGAAAATCTTGTCGCTGCGAGTTATCCGGAAGCTCTGGATAACTCTCAGCGACAAGTTGTTGCTCCGGAAGGAACCAAATATTGTGGAGCGACAAGTTTTCTGGAATTGTTTACGGCGACAACATTTATACAGGGAAAATATTAATCGCTTTCTGATAGCGATGCATGTTTTAAATGATGTTTTAAATGAAATAAATGTGGTCGCCGTAAACAATTCCAGAAAACTGTTTGTTAGATTAATCACAAAGCGACAATAACTTCCAGCATTCAATTCATCGCTTTCTGATAGCGATGCATGTTTTCCCTGTTTGTTAGATTAATCACAAAGCGACAATAACTTTCAGCGACATAAAAATCTTGTCACTGAGCGACATGAAAATCGTGTCGCTGAGAGTTATGCTCCGGAAGGAGCCAAATATTATGGAGCGACAAGTTTTCTGAAATCGTTTGCAGCGACAACATTTGTCCAAATGATTCTTACAGGGAAAAGATTCATCGCTTTCTCATAGCGATGCATTTATTCCCTGCTAGTTGGATTAATCGCAAAACGACAATAACTCTCAGCGACATAAAAATTTTGTCGCTGAGCTACATAAGAATCGTGTTGGTGAAAGTCTTGCTCCCGAAGGAGCAAAATATTATACAGCGACAAGTTTTCTGAAATTGTTTGCAGCGACAACATTTGTGTAAATAATTCTCACAGGTTGGCATCAATTTGGGCTCAAATTTAGCTCTACAGAGTACATTTGCAGGAAAAAGATCAGCATGGTACTCCCATCGAGTCAACACTATAAATTCATCGTTGCAAAATTGATGCAAAAACTTTGCTTTCTCCAAGCTGATGGTCAAAAGTTGAAAATTGCCCTCTTGCGATAAATTGAGCCGTTGGCACGTGTTTGCTCTTCCTTGCAGCTTATTAAAACATGTTGACTGAAAAAAAAATCATAATTTTACCATGTTTACTCGGAGGTAAGCGATTTTCGTTTGAAAAATCACGAAAAATCGTCATTTTCCAGCGATAATCGTGGTAATGGCCCAAAAATCATATCTCGGCGAGAGATTGAGATATCGGCATGAATTTAGGCTCGATTTACTCTCCACAACGTACATTTGCTACGGATCTAATATGGTAGACCACTGGCAAACTGGACACGAACCATGCCCGGCGAGTCTGCCATATGGGATCCGCTATCTTGATTTACGAAATTTCGAGTGCAGATTTGTTATCAGCGACCCCGAAAACCCCCGAGTACCAACTTTTGCTTGGATTAATCGATTTCGCATCTGTTGTCCGTCATATTGGATCTGCCGTCTTGATTTTCGAAATTTCGAGTGCAGATTTGTTATCAGCGACCCGGATACCCCCGAGTAACAACTTTCGCTTGCATTAATCGATTTCGCATTTTTTGTCCGCCATATTGGATCCGCCATCTTGATTTCCGAAATTTCGAGTGCAGATTTGTTATCAATGACCCCGAAAATCCCCGAGTATAAACTTTCGCTTGCTTTACACAATTTCGCATTTGTTGTCCGCCATATTGGATCCGCCATCTTTATTTTCGAAATTTCGAGTGCAGATTTGTTATCAGTGACCCCGAAAACCCCGGAGTACCAACTTTCGCTTGCATTACACAATTTCGCATTTGCTGTCCACCATATTAAATTCGCCATCTTTATTTTCGAAATTTCGAGTGCAGATTTGTAATCAGCAACTCCGAAAACCCCAGAGTACCAACTTTCGCTTGCATTAAAAGATTTCGCATTTGTTCTCCGCCATATTGGATCCGCCATCCTGATTTCCGAAATTTCGAGTGCAGATTTATTATCAGTGACTCCGAAAACCCCCGAGTACCAACTTTCGCTTGCATTAAACGATTTCGCATTTGTTGTCCGCCATATTGGATCCGCCATCTTGATTTTTGAAATTTTGAGTGCACATTTGTAATCAGCGACCTCGAAAACCCCCCTGTACCAATTTTCGCATTCATCAAACGATTTTTGCATTTGTTGTCTGCCATCTTCGATTTTCCATATTAACAGAAATACGAAACAACATTTCGAAGCCTTCCATTGCATTCGTGAACGTACATCCAACACACTGTTTTCAAGAGACCTACAGAGGCTTGTAACCCGGGCAAAGTTTTGCCGACGATGGATCCATTGAAAACATCGAGGGCGTGACCAATCAGAAATTTCCTTGCCAAGGATTGGCTAGGGTGGGCACGCAGACCCTTTGCATGTGTTGTCGGGCGGGCATATACAGACACGTCAAATCCTTCGATGTAGCGTAGTTCTGACAAAATCTGAGAATAGGACTAAGCCCGTCCAAAGTTTTTTCTCAGCAATTACTTTATCGATCGTACTGATTTTAGGCTCAATCGAAAGAGCATCGCGTAATTAGTCTCTATGTCAATTTTCAGGTCGCTCGACGACTCCTGGACTTCACGGTGAATTGCTTCTCTGACTGCTGTGTCAAAATCTCTGAGGTTTTGTTTGTTCAGATTTACTGCGATTTTATCAAAGAGTCCTCTGATAAAGGCTCTGGTTACTGATTTTTGGACTTCTTCTACTCTTTTGTTCAAATATTGTTGTTCGTCGGCTCTGTCGTAGCATTCGTTTAATCTTTCTGTTATTCGCTTTAAAATTAGTCGAGTTCCTGTCGCGTATTCTGCTACCGATTCGTTAAAATTTTAGGAAGTTGCTTTGAGTTCTAGTTCTAAGTCTAATAATTGAATAGTGGCACCGAAGCTTTCTTTGAGATGTCGGTAAAATTCATCGAGAGTTGTGTAATTTTTTGTTTTGCCAAATCTTGGGCGAATCCTGTTAATTTGTATTGTATGGTCACATGAAATTGAGGTTGTTGGGCTTCGGGAATTAATTTTGCAGCTCGTTTGCAAGCGCCAATGAAATGATCTACGGGGATGTTTTTTCCGTCGAAAGCTGGGATAAGTCTGTAGATATCACGGAAAGTCAAGCAAACTCCTTCCATTTTTCTTTTTTTTTTTTGGTAAATAAATTAGGGTAAACTATTCTGACGCGTACTGATGCATTGGGGCGGTCGTATTTTGAAATTTGTGTGTGTTTTTTCCTATAAATTCTGGTTTGGCTCGTTTTTCGATATAATTTGGAGAAAACAGAATTAATCTACGTAAAGTGGTGAAATTTGTAAAAGAAATAATTTGTTTTGCTTTTTCTCAAGCTCGTTTCTTCTCGAATGGGGTCATTTCAGGTTAAAAGGGAATTTTTGCAAAGGGCAATTTTTTTTCACAAATTTTTTTTTTTTTTTTTTTTTTTTATATTGCTATTTTATTATTGTTCTTAATCATTGAGTAGGGTAGATTCATTTTAAATTCGAGGGAAATAATGGAAACAAATGTGGCGTTAAAATTTGCGAGATTTAAAAATGTTCGGTTTTCGTGTTTTTTTTTTTGTGAGCTATGGAAAGAACGCAAATTTTTAATGATACGTTCGTTTTCGTCCTCAAAGTTCAATTCGTCGACTGAAAATTACTTTATTCTTTATTTTTGATTGTTTGCTTCGTTTTTTCCCTTTTAATTTAAAAAAAAAATCGGTTTGTCTCGAACGGGTGATGTTAAATATTTGGGAAAATTCGTTAATTCTACTTGAATTTGTCGCGTGAAGCGCGAAAGTGTCAAAACATATATATTCGGTGTGAACGGAGTATAAAAGAGCGCGTATATCTATGTATATATTCGTTGCGAACGAAGCCCAAGAGCGCGCGTATATCTATATATTTTCAGTCAGCTGTGCTTTCGAGGCGTGCGAGGAAAGAAAGAATAACGGCGGAATCAGAATGTCGAGCGTCTTTGTCGCTCTCTACGTACGCAGATGGGGAGCCGTGTCGGTGCGACAAGGCCAGCGGTATCCGCTCATGCGTTGCACGGGCTCTCACGAAGCGTGAGTTGTGCGTGTGAGTGAGCGGCTTTATCGTCTCTCCTCACTTCTATGCGCAATTTCTTTGTTAAAATTAAATTTAAGTGCGTAATTGGTACTTACATTGCCAGGATTATCCAGATTCGTATTAGCATTTGTTATTTTTCGTCCTTCCTTCTGTTTTTGGTTTTTGTGGTATTCGGTGAGAGAGATAGAGAGAGGCGGAAAATTGGAATATTCCGTTTTTATTTCCTCTTCTGTTTGGTTTTGTTTTTTTTTCTCTTTTCGCTGTTCGTTGTTTAAGAAAAATTTCACTGATCGTCGTTGAACTTTTCTTTTTTTTTCACTGTTCGTTGTTTTGATTTCTTTTATTTTCACTGTTCTTTGTCTTGTTTTCACTTTTTCGTTGTTGAACTTTCACTGTCTTTGTTGTTTCTCGGGTTTTTTCGTTTCGCGGGTCGCGTGCGGTATTTCGAATCCCGGTTCTGATACCAGTTGTGATGACCGGGGTTTGAGCGGGTTGAATAATAATAATGATTATAATGATGAGACAGAAGAATGAGGTAAAAGATGAAATATATTGAGACTAACAATAAGTAAGTATGACTGTTGTAAGGGATTGCACGAAGTATTAATGGTTTGAAGGATGGTGATGAACTGAGGAGTCGAGAATTTTTATCCTTGGAAATGAATTGTGGCAGTTCAGGGTTTGACCGTTCGGTCTATGTAACGCTCCTCCGAATTTTATCCGATTAATGAAAATTGTCCTCAAAGATTTGAACTGCAAAATTTGTCTCGTATATATAGAAATCATAGAAAATTCAATTATAATATGAAATTTTTCCGTCTACCCGTTTTCCCACTAAAACGATTTCAAGTTGCTGTGACGTCACAAAACGCCTATTTTACTGTATAGAAGAGTGCCGCAGCTCTCGCGCCACGCTTTCTTTAACCCATTAGCGCCCAGAGGACGCAATTTTGACGTGCGAGTTTGAGCTGAGAAGAAGGGCTGAGGAATGCGGTGATAAGATTAGGATGCTGAGCTAGGAGTTTGAGTGTGAGAAGGAGTTAAGAACGGATGTGAGGTATCGGGTACGAGTGTGGGAAAGAGTTTGGAGAAGAATAAAATATATAGGGTGCTACCGTGACAGGTCGAAGCACAGTATTTTTATTGGTATTTGGATACTTTTTGTGATATTCACTGAACATCACAAAAAATATTCACTGAATATCACAAAAATTATCGAAATACCAATAAAAATACTTTGCTTCGACCGCTCCACTAATAAAAATTTATCTCGTCATTTCCTTTCGATTTTTTTTTCGATTGAAATCGATTTTTAATCGATTTTCAGTTCAATAATTATATTAGATATCATGACGATTTATTCCAGTGCAATGAATTTATGGCTCGGAAGCAATTTAAAGTTTAAATTCAATTCTAAGTCAATGTTTTACTTTTGATAGGAAACAAAACATCTTCTGCTGTATTTTTGGTTCTAATCGTCTAGTCTAGTCTGTATAGTCTAGTCTAGTTTAAGTTAGCCTTTAGTCAAATTTAAATTAGATTGCAATATCAATAATAATATTTCACGAAAAATGTTAGAAAATATGAAATCGAGGCTGTCTTCATAAAGCGTGAAATTGTGGAAATTATTGCTGAAAAAATCTGAAAAAATTACGTTTTGAACATCGATGTATGTACAATATGTGTGCCTAGTTTTAGATTTTTTCCACCACTATTACGAGTTTGAGAAATAAATACGTTAAATCTCAGCAAAATACATGTGTTTTGTCATTTAAAATTCAACTCCTCACAGGCACTATTGAAAAATTTTTTAACGCCTTCTAACTTTGCACACTTTTTTTTTAAATATCTTGATTGTGTTTTTACGTGGGGACTTCAAAAATTTAAGTTCGACCTAAATTGCAGCCACCCTAGTAAATATCCTTCCTTTTTGCCACTTGAAGGACTGAATTCGATGCATCGCAAACAATTGGCGATATAATCTTTTATTTTTTCTTTCATTCGAGGGAACCAGTAAACTTTATTGATATTGTCGACGACTTTATCGATGCCTACATGGCCCATATCATTGTGACAAGTACGAATCACATTATTCTCCATTGAGTGAGGATGTAAAATAAAACAACAATTCATTATTTCTATCCTTGCGAAAAACAAGCCCGTCGCGCAATTCAAAAAATTTGTCTTCCGAGCGTTCCAACTTTTCACGAATTTTAATAATTCCTGGATCTCGATCTTGTTGGATAGATGATGTTCGTTCGCTTGAATTCGATTCTAGAATGAAAACACTATGACAACGACTCAATGCGCCAACGTGATTCATACGCGTCCCGGGTCGATGTACAATCTCGTATGTATACTGTTCCAAAAATAAAGCCCATCGATAGATTCGGGGATTGACCGCTTGTTTGCTTAACGTTAGACGAAAACTATCACAATCAGTGACAATCTTGAACGGTATACCCGCAAGGTAGATATGAAATCGTTTAACAGCGTAAACGACAGCAAGACACTCCAGTTCGAAACTGTGGTATTTCGATTCCACGGTGCTTGTTCGCTTGCTAAAATAGAATACTAGTCGGAAAGTATTGTATTTTTGACGCTGCAATAAAATAGCACCGAATCCACTTGTACTGCCATCGCAGTGTAACTCGGTCTCTAACTTTGGAGAATAAATTGCTAATATCGGTTGAGATGCTAAGAAGTTTTTCATGGTTTCAACGACTTGGTTTTTTCTCGGACCAAATGAAAATGATGTGTCTTTTTTTATTAAGTCGTACAATGGTTTGGCGAGTACTGAAAATTTTGGAATGAACCGTCGGAAATAACTTGCCACTGAAACGAACCTACGTACTTCCTTTACGTTACGTGGAATCGGATAATTATTCACGCTCTCAACATTTTGAGTACTCGGACGAATACCATTTTCATCGATTAAATACCCGAGATACGTGATTTCGGTTTTTACGAAAAAACACTTATCAAGTCTGAACATTAACCGATGACGTCTCGCGATTTCAAAAACGTCTTTCAAAATAGATAAATGATCATCAATATTTTCGGTTGTAATCAAGATATCATCGAGGTACAGTAGGATTTTATTTTCCCGAACGAGTTTCTCGAAGATTTGTCCAACAAATCTTTAAAATACACGCGGAGCGTTGGTCAGTCCGAATGGCATCCGGAGAAATTTAAATTGTCCTAGAGGTGTGACGAACGACGTATATTGTATCGAACATTCAGCCATCTCTACGTGGTAAAATCCATTTTTGAGATCCAACGTACTGAAATATTTTTTATCTTTTAATTGATCAATATGATCGTCTATCAAAGGCGTTGGAAAATTCTCTTTGATCGTAATTTTGTTCAATTCTCTGTACTTTTCTTTCGCACGAGGACGATTGGACTAGCATACGGTGATTTACTTGGTCGAATCGTCTCGGTCGGAAAGTGATCGGTTGTTCATTTTTTAAAATGATTTTTATTTTTATTTGTGACTCTATTGTGTCACAACCGACGATTTTTCAATTTTTATTTTATATATAGAATAGAATTTATAAGTTTTCCTTCCGAGAATTCTTAAAATGACAGTGCCGAGCAACACTCGACACTTGCGGCCATAAATTATGATACGCGACACACGCTCCCGAGTTAGGTCTAGATTTGTAACCGAAACACTTCTAACCAAACGGGTAAAGGCCGATCTAGCTTCCGAATGTATTTCCGGATTGCGTTATTGACGATGCTGAACATCCGCTCGCCTAATTAGGTCACGACGATATTACTTCTAAGAAAACCCATAAAACCCTACCATTTTCCATATCTCAGCCCTATAAAAAGGCCACGTCTAACCACAATCTTGGTCTTTCTGTTCCGCACTTAGAGTCACGCGCACGTATGGTTAGCCATAGTTCAGATCGTACCATTTAGTTTATAGTGAAACTCTATTGGTCAGTTTTGTACCGTACTTAAAGTCACACGGCAATACTCCCAGCAGTAGTTCAAATTATTCATTTCATTTCACACTGCAACTCTGCTAGTCATTTATATACCGTACTTAGTGTCACACGGTTATACAGCTAGTAGTAGTTCAGATTGTCGCCTATTACGAAGAGACTTTTTATTTCAAGCATCAAATCTTTATAAACGAAAGAAGTAATAATCCAACGAATCAAACAACGCGTCGAAACCAATGATAAACTGTCATCGATTTAAACAAGTAAGAATCAACCAAAGAATAACCAAAGGACACCTCTCCGGTAACGTAATCATTTATATTGTATCAAGTTTGTATTTCACCATTTATATTGTGACGGGCTCGACACAATCGCGAGAGAATAATGGACAAAAGGGGAAAAATAAATCGCACAAAAAGTTACAAAAATAATAAAACAGTTCGTGGTTTATTGACGAGGAAGAATACAAAAAAAGAAGGGCGCCAGCTGGTTTATTCGGTCCAGCAACCAGTACAAAAATTCGGGGCGAATAAAGGAAAATAAAAACAATATTCAATATTTTAATCTAGCAAAAATAATTCAAAGGAGCTAACTCAGGGAAAGATTAGAAAATCTTAAACGCAGGGACAGACGGTCCCTGAAACTCAGGCGTGTTATTATACCAGTGACGTACTAGTCCAGTCACCTTAGTATAAGACTTATTCAAGAGACCCACCCTCTGGCCAATTTTTTTATAGGTTGTCTGGACCTCCAGGAATATAGCCCTGAGTTTTCGGACATTTCCGAGTTGTTTTTTAGCAATAAAAAATTATTGAAATTTAAAAAATCGCTATTTTTGCGATAATTTTTTTGGAACGCGTCCTATCAAAAAAAGTTTCAAGTAAAATTTGTTTATTATAACGTCCTCTATAAGAAAGGTCCTGAAAAAAAAGTGCTAACATCGTTAATTAAGCCGTTAATGGCAAAAGAAAATGAAAATTCTCGATTTCATTTTTACAACCGCAATCGGTTATTTATAAACTTATCGGTTTCAAACTCGTACGAGATGTGAAGGAACCACACCCCAAGAGAATCATGCAAGATTTTTCGATCTGCGAGATATAGTTTAGCGACAATCTGCGATAATCGAAAAATCTTTGCCCTTCAATAGAATTTCCCGACGAGGGCCCACAAGGTAGAAAAAAATCGAGGAGCTTCTTGTCATCATGCACAACCGATTTGAAAAAAAAAAAATGCGTTTTTCGAAAAATAAATATTGTTTTTCGGTGATTTTAGATTTTTCCTTTTAAACAAATAACAATTCTGACCAAAGTTGCAAACATATCGGAAAAATTCTTGGATCATTTGACGCCTTTTGGGAAACCGAACAATTTAAAAAAAAAAAAATGCAATATCTTGATTACAGCCGGAGATATGAATGTTTTTACCTTTGTTCAACTTTCTATTGTTGTAATAAATATTTTTGCAAAATTCGAGTTTTACAGCAATCCCTACGCTTCCGGCCATAAGATTCGATGAAATTATTTCCTTTACGAGGAGTCATGCCATCACAATTATCAGTATCTTTCGATCGACGGCTCGCCGCCGAGCGCGCGGCGTCGATCGCGCGGCTGGGTGGCGCGGTGGGGATGCCCCCTCTCACTCCGCAGCCCGGAGCGAGCGGCTTAGTTAACAAATGTAATAACTTGCTCAAAAATGGTCGTAAAACTTTTTTTTTTTTTCTATTTCACGTGATTTTTTCTTGCCAACGCGATGGTGTTCTTGAAAATTATGTTAACTCCATAGCAGACCCATGACCATGTTTCTCACGAATTTTACATCTAAACATTTTGTAAAATTATTCAACTGTGGATGGGAAAAGCTATCATACATAAATCTTTTCTTAGACACAGTTTCATTTGCAACAATACGCTACACGACCAGCTTCCAATATCCCGGCATTCAACATCTTATCGGATTTATTCACGCTTTCACAGGCTGCGATACAACATCTGCGTTATACAAGCAAGGGAAAGCAAAATTGATTAAACTATTAAACAGTGACCATAACCTGCGGAGAGAAGCTGAGATTTTCAATAATCCCATGACGTTGAAAAGCTCCATCCAAGCATCTGGGCAAAAAATCATAATGGCCATGTATGGTGCACGTGATTGGGATGCAATGGTATACGATAACAGAGATGAATAGAGAGATCTCCAATGCTATAGGGCCCAAGTGGTTCCTACAGAGCGTCGCTTTTTCGTAGCGGCCAACTAGTGAAGCTGCCGTAGATGTTTTTTTGCTCGGTCGCGCTTGCAGAAGCCCGATCCGCTCGACAGAGAACTGACACATCTATCACGCGGCTAAGCAACGTGTAAATGTTACCAATGGATAAAACAGAGCGTGCTACATAATATCTCCCGTGAGATCTTGGACAGGATAAACGAAACCATGCAGGGATGAATGATTTCAAAATATAAAATGAAAAAAAAAAGACCGAGAGGCGAAGAAAGAGAGAACTATTGTTCGAATGTAAGAAACAGTTTAAACTATAATAAATAAAATTATACACTAGAAAACTCTTTTCTTTCAAGTGTTTCTGACAAACGTCGACCATTTTTCTCTATCGTAGTTATTAAGAATTTGTCCGTGGCAGGGTGAAATAATAAATATGACACAATTACAGTTTATAAGCTACTTTTTTCAATTATCGGAGAAATTATTTGTTATCTTCTAAGAATTACTTTTTATTATTTCCTCCATGTTGCATGGATGCGTTAAATAGTTGTTTATTCTCAAAAGGGACCAATTTTTCTCGTTCATGATAATTATTATATTAATAATAGAAGAGTAAAAAAAGGACGTCAAGTGTAAAAAATTTCACCCTACTTTTAATTTAATAAAAATCATTTCAATCATTTCCGCCGTTTAATGGTTGAGGGAATAAATCCCAGAGAACAGAAACACTTGTGCCTGATTAAAAAAATAAGCCCGGGAAGGTGCAACATTGACACACATTAATGTCATGCAAGATATTTAATGCTCATTTTCTTAACCATGCACACCTAGTTTTTGTAGTCTGCTGTTAATTTTTCTTGGCAATTAAAAGGCAAAAATGATTTCCCGTTGAATATGATAACGGAGGTGAAATTTTTGATACTTGGTTTTCCCGAGATTTCATTCTTTTTTAAAAAGTTCTTAAACAATAAAAAAAGAAAGAATATTGTAAGAAGTAATGCGAGATACGAAAGCGGCAGAGCGAGGAATACCGCGCCAGGCCCGAAAGTGGTAGAGCGAAAGAGACAGCGCTAGGCGCAAAAGCGGTAGAGGGGAAGAGATAGCGCGAGGGGTGAACGCGCGAGAGGAAGAGAGACAGCGCTGTGGGCACGGGAGCAATAGAGGGAGAGAGACCGACGACATGTTTGTCTCTCTTGCTCTGGCGCGTGGAGACTGGGGGTGAGCCGCGTTCGGCAAGGCTGGCTCGCGCGAAGCTTTTCTTTTCTTTCTATTAATGCTTGGCATCGAGCCGCTGCCGCGTCCATTGAAAATCCTGGAAATATTTATCTTCACTAGACTTAAATTTCAGAGACATTTCATTAACATTTAAGAAACACCAAAAAATACAACGAACGACGGTTTAAAACACTATTCCATAGAGCTTTATTCTGTCAAGCGTTTCTGATGAACGTGTACCATTTTCCTCAATTATGTTACAATATCGTGCGTAGCACAGTGGTTCGGTTCCGCTCTCACATTCGTGGGGTCGCAAGATCGATTCCTTCATCGAACTTTTTTTTTCCTTCAATTAAACAACAAATAATTAATATGACACGAATGCAGTTTCTAAGTTACTTTTTTCGATTATTGAAGAAGTTGATTGTTATTTTCTAGCGATTACTTTTTGTTGCTCCCATATTGCATGACTGGATTTTAGATTCACGTATATAAGAAAGATGTTCATCTCCAAAGGGAGGACATTTTTCATGCATGATAATTGTCGTAGTGATAAAAGAGTGAAAAAGAACGGCAAGTAATAACAATTTTACCCTAGTTATAATTTAGCAAAAATAATTGGAATCATTTAATCATTTAGGCTTTTTAATAACTAAGACAAATAAATTGCCAGGATAAACGCAACACTAAAAGATCATTTCAAAATATACAAGAAAAAAAAGACCGATAGAGTACTCCACAGCGAGAGTCAGAGAGAGGCACACACAGAAAGAGAGAGTGAGAGAGCGAGGGAGAAATAAATGTTCTCCCACACTAGCGAACGATTGGAAAAATGAATGAAAAATAGAACCAAAAGCTTCTCAAAAGTATGAAAAAATTATATTCGAAAAACATACTGCAAAGTAACTGGATAATTATAATGAGTGCCGGTACGAATGCACCACTCAAATATAGAAAAAAAGGATAAATCGTATATGTGTTGTAATAGACGAAGGTGTCTGGATCTATTCTTTATTTATTCAGCACCGATAACACGGAAAATCTTGTATGTTCGATGGAGATTCCTCATCACGACTTTATTTTATAGTATTTTGATTTTTTTCAATTCAGGAATTCATTTACAATAAGTCTGTACCAGTATTACGGCATGTTCGAGTCAATTTTTGTCGATTTGTCTCAACTTTTTGTGGAGCTCAATTAAAGGTTTAAATAACCTAAAGTAATATTAGCTTAAAAAAAAAAAACTAACCCAATTGCGAATGAAACAAAATGCATTAAAATGTATAGACTTTTTAAAATGTGCATGAAAGGTGTACGAATTAGTAAAAAAAATCGAGGTAGCAAACCTGATAGACCGCAAGAGCTATTGGATCACAAACGTAAGAGCAAGAGCGAAGAAAGAAGAAATCGTCCAAGAGGGCGGATTTTTCAGCACCCTTGCCCACCACGGGACCAAAAAAAAAGAGGCGGAGCCATGCATAAGCAATAAGTGCGATTTGGAAAGTGAGGAAGAACATTAATATTCAAATAATTCGGATACACGCTTGATGAAACATAAAAATCGCCAGATCATTTTATTTCTTTAATTTTTTCAACGCTACATTGATTCACAAAAAAACGGGAAGTGGAAAGCCATTCGAACGCGATTTTTTAGTAATAAAAAATCTAATCGCAATAACGGTAATTACTTGAAGATTCAAATTCAAGTGCTCTATTAGATTATTGAGGTTTTCGGTACAAAATCTGTCGGTCTCGCGTGTGAAAACAATATTCGAATGTCCTTCCAACTTGAAAACAAAACGTGAACGACATAATAATTTCGTCGCATTCAACCATTTATTGCCACATTTGTTGTGCGACAGTCTCATATGAGAGTTCCTTCCATCTTCAGCGAAAGTATTCGATTAATGTTCACAATGAAGGAAATGTTGCTTCTTGAGAAAATAATTTGATTGACATGAAAAAGAATGTTTCTTTTTCATGCGATTTTTTTTTTTTTTTCAATTCCATTACAAATGAGATGAAATGGAAAATTGATACTTTCGAAAATAACGTGAATTGAAATGATATTGATAACAGAAGATATAAACTTCAATTTTAAATATAAAAAATAAAAAATTATGCATGATCGACGGTCCCTGATATTTCGATATTTTAGCTTAACTCGCGTGGCATTGTACGTTTTTTCTCACGTGCATGTTTTGGGATTTGGGAACCGAAGGGTTTCAATCTTGCTGAATGAGAATGCAAGTTAAAAAATCCGGCGAGTTAAAATTTCTTGTTGACATATATCCTCACGACAACATTTCAATGAAAAAGGAATTTAAAAAATGCTGTCCCATTTCATCAACTGCCAGTTTGTGCAAAGATTTGTATTCTTCTGTTCGTTGTTGTTTAATAGGAAAATAATTTATCAATAAACAATATGTTGGGGCAATAAAAAAATCTCGTCCAACGGTTCATATTTGTTAAATATTTGTGGACAGTTCAGGACCCAAGCAAAACCCCAAATATCCCGGTATTTTTTGGCGAAAAGTTGACGGAGAAATAAAAAAATGCAACTACTACACCGAGCATCTTAACGCTAATCAATGGGGAAAAAAAATGTTTTCGAAATATTTGTGAACTTTGAAATTTTTTAATTTTTTAAACATTGTAGCTCTTGATAGCTGTAAGAAAAAAATAATACCTTGGTGTGGATATTCTTTTCACGGGGAACTATATTATAAAAAAAATATCCAGAAAAATAGAAATATTTTTTTGTTTCGTTTTCGAGATGATATAAAACAAATGATGAAGTTTTGGAAAATACTATGTCAAGACTTCAAAATCTCGTTTTTAAAATGAAATAAAAATACAGCCTCAGAAAAGTAACTTTTCGCAAATTTAAGACGCACACCGTTTTTGTCCTGGGGTTCTCTTGCAATTCCGAACAAGTGTGGCACCATCGATTCTGCTTGAAGCTTGTGAAAAATTCCGTTACTCCACTAGAAGAATTTTTGAGTTCTCTGTTATCTGAAACGACGGATATTGAAATTATATTAAGAAATATTATGTAGTGAATTTGTGTAATTTTCAATAATTAACTTACTGCCATCCTTTTTCCATCGTTGATTTGTTAAATTGCGATTGTCACGAACCGTCTACCATCGTTGCTGACGCCGAAGCCCATTCCGACTGCACCGCGGCTATATTTTTCCCGGAACTGAAATATTTGAGTGATATTTAATATTATTCCATTATTTTTTCGCGGCTATATTTTCCCCGGAACTGAAATATTTGAGTGATATTTAATATTATTCCATTATTTTTTCGCGGCTATATTTTCCCCGGAACTGAAA
The DNA here is from genome assembly GCA_963921915.1 of Hyposoter dolosus. Lineage (NCBI taxonomy): Eukaryota > Metazoa > Arthropoda > Insecta > Hymenoptera > Ichneumonidae > Hyposoter > Hyposoter dolosus. The sequence continues at coordinate 15,443,885 of OY998133.1, forward strand.
TATTTGAGTGATATTTAATATTATTCCATTATTTTTTCGCGGCTATATTTTCCCCGGAACTGAAATATTTGAGTGATATTTAATATTATTCCATTATTTTTTAATTGCCTATCAAGAGGTACGGCCGAGCCTACAAGAGAATCGATCTTTTTCAAATATATTCAATTTTTCCAAAAATAACATCGTGCTAGTTGAACTGTGCGCTAAAATTTATTCGCATTATAATATCGATTATTAGTTACATGCGAAACGAAACCAACAAGATGCAGCATCGATTAAAAAATTATGAGACATGAAGAACAATGGTTGAGATGCAAAACACAATATTTTTAATCACCTGTTTAGCTGTGTATGGGCCGTTCGCTCGAATGCCTAAGTGCGTTGTTTATAATGCCTTCGAATCTTTTGGACCGAACATCGCGAAAATAGTCCAGAAGGCCAAACTTTGATTGGAAATATTGACTTCGCCTTGATTTAATTTTTCAAATACTATTTTCTTTAAAGAAAATTTATCCGTTCAATTGTTTTGAAATTTTTGTAACTTTGAGCTGTGGCGCTTCGATTTTCTTGCAGCTGCATTATTGTATTTTGTTTGTGCGAACAGCTTCACATTTATTAAAAATTTCAAAAATTCAAGTCGGTGCTCTTTGCATGGGTGATCATCATTAAACCATGTAGGGTAGAAGAGCTCCGTGGTCTCCTTTATGCTGTCCACCATTTTTTTTAGTATGCCCTGGCAGTGCCAGTATTTATCCACGACTTGCTTGTACGCATTTAGTTGCGTTTCAACGATGGACGCAAATATTTCCGTCGGACGTTTCAATTTTGTTACCGTCGGGGCATCTAAATCAATGTTTTCATACTCTCTAAATTCGATGTACATTTCTTCGGAGCTTGCATTTTCCATTGGACATTTTAAAACGTCTTCTTGACAGCGATCGCACGGATTTTTCAGCAATTTGCGATAGGCAATGTAGCCAGCAAAAAATACTATGGCGTTTTGTTCGTAGAAGCCCGACGAAACATGGTTAAATTGTGAAACGTCACAATTTTCAGTTGAGTAGGAATCGATTGTTTCACACGCCATTTCGATATCCAAATGTTCTTGGTTTTCGTCGCGTTCCGCCACATCGACAGGAACATCGTTAGATTTCTCGAAATCGCCGTCAATTTCGCCCGCCGGGTTCAGTAGATTTACTCCGTCTGGGCATCGGACATTTCCCCTATCGCTGGTACCTATGGATCCAGTTGAGTGAATATGTCGAAAACTTAAGCGGACTCCCCGGGCGGTTGGGTTCGGATTAAAACCTCCGCGTCCTCGCAGCTTTGAAAAAAAATGCTCCACCGAATCTTGGTTGCACAGACCCGCAGCCAATTCGAAGTCGACGAAAGTTTCACGGAGATTCTGGTAGGTGCACAGAATAGCTTGGACCGTCATCGGCAATCCTCGTAAGCACGGTAACTTCTTCATTGTCGTTGATGGGCGCGTTTTGTCCGTTGCTACTGTCCACTTCGATGACCAATCCACGAAGTCCGTCAAAATTTGTATCACGTTAGGATTCCTATCTGAAAGTGGCCGTTTGCAAGGATTCGTGCTGTACAAATGGTACGCATTACACGCGTCAATGACTCTGTTCATTTTTTCAGCAAATCCTGCCGTTATTTCCCACGTGGAACTGCGTAAGCCTGTTGGATCGTGGCCTGCGGTCAGCATGGCTGCTGCGAAGCGATGACTTAGGATTTGAAACACGCGTTTCACATTCATCGTTTCGAACGAATTTGGGAACAGATGAGTCTCCGTTACGTGCGATAGCAAGCGCGATGTGCCACTCCTCATGTCGTGCCGCCAAGTCTCAATAAAATCGTCGTAGACCGCTATCACTTTTCCTTCGCAATAAAGCACGTTGTATTTCCTTAGCGTGCTCAGCAAACGCTTTATTAAATGGGGGAAATCGAACGACGCAAAGTATTCCCTGTTGTCGATTTGAAATACTGGTGCTGTTCCTGGGCCGTTTCGAACCGATAAGAATAATGATTGGTTACTGGAACCTTGATCGCACGTCAGTAACTTCACGTCTGCACCGACATCGCGCAACTTTGCCAAACAAATCTTCAATAGGCTGGAAATTTCATGCGCCTTCAAGCCGTTCGCTGAGAAAAAAAAAGCCAACGGCTGGTGCCATGCATTCTTTGCATTTAAACCGTCAAGGCAAAACAGAAAAACATATCGCGCTCTTTCCTTAGTCCTTCCCAAAGGGCCAAGGTCAACGAGACCTTCGATGGAATCGAATTTTTTCGAGTATTCTTCGAAACTTCGAATGCTCATCTCGTCCCATTTCAAGCAGCATACTTTTTCTTCCGGGGGTAGAGTTTCCAATACCATTCCCAATTGTTGGAATATGTCCGGGCAGAATCCTGGATATACTTCGATTTCAGCGATCCATTGTCTCACTGAGCTTTCGGCAGGGAAGATGCATCCAGCGTTTCTCAGCCTCGTATACGCCGAGGCTGAATGAAAAAATAATTGTTTCGCCAGGTCCTTCTCGTCTTGACTGTATTTTGATTTTTTATTGTGCAATTGGAGTTTCACCATAGTCCTTGCGGCTGGTTGTATGCAGTGGTTCCGGTTCAAAAATTCGTCCACTGTTTCCACTTTCGAGATGCGCTGGAGCTTGTCATTGCTCCGTTTCACTCGTAGCAGTTTCCTCATAACCTGTCTCATTCGCTGGCGGTGCTGAGTATTTTCTTTCTTCAAGGCTACGATCATCTTCCGATACGTGTTGTTTTTTTGACGCAGCTTTTCCAATTCATCTGTGTCTTTCTGAACGGCTGTTGGTGGAGGTTCAATCGACAGCCACTCCATGGGCTCATCAGTCTCAGAAAAAGTGGGCTTACGTACGGAATATGTACGTCTCGCATACTCATCCCTCTCTATTCTCTGCTGCTGTGCACAATCAAGAGGCTCCCGAACTGTATCCATTGAACTGCTGTCAATTACATCTTCGCCGGTTTGCTCAACTCTGTCGAAGTCTTTATTGCAATCAATTGACGGCGAAGAATTTATTCCATCACCATCGCTGAGACGCTCTCCATCGTTCAACTGGTCGTAGTACGGTTTAGGAATCACGTTGCGCTTCAGATTTCCATTCACCGTGAATGAGCTTGGCTCAAAATGCAGAGCACACAAACCAGCGCTACGAAGTCGTGCATGGGACCATTTTTTTATTTCTGGGTTCGCTAAAAATGAAAAGCAAAAGTTGAATCATCTGGCACCATAGCTTCGCTGATCTTGTTAATCAGTTTTCTAATCGTCATATGTATTCAATAAGCCTGATTATTGAGAAAAGTAAAAAAATCGGGCAGCCGTTAATACTTTAAAAAAATTGAGAAACTTGATCATTCGGATCAGGACAGGTGTTAAAGAAATAGAATTCATTGAAAGGATAAAACCACATTTAAAAAACCATGCAACATCGAAGGATGCCTAACATAAAAAATAAATATTAAAAAAAAATTATAATGGATAATTACGCAGTTTACAGGTTTTACAAAAAACGATGCAAATTTTTTCTTTCACAATTTGTTGCTGATAAATGATTGAAACAATAATATGTGACCAGTGGGGGCTGATTTTTTAATAATCCAATGAGTTAACGGTTTCAGATGTAGATTTTTTGACGAGTCTGGGCTTCCGGCGCTTCTCGCCGATAATCTTTCCACCGTAACTCCCGAAAGGGGGGTGCTGAATAGCTGTAGGCAGAGTTATTGAATTGAACTCATTACTTTTTTCATTTTTCAATTTTTTTGTAAGGAACAAATAATATTTTGTCAAAACTCCCTAACATTGAGAAAGATCAAGAATTAGCTGAGAAGCATTGATTAGAAATTGGGATTATTGCAGCAATTCATGTGCATTCACTGCCGGTTGAAGATTTACATTCAGAACATCAAAGCAAAGGTTGTGGTGATTAGGAATATATTTCCATGGCTGATGTGTTGCCATGCAATTTGAGTTTTGACTAACTTTAATTACTGTTGTTTTTTTTTTCAATAATGCCTAACTGGGTTCACTCTGAATATTAACAATAAACGGTAAAATTAATAAATGAGCTCAATTCGTCAGTTTCCAGAACAGTATCAATCGAAATTAATTTTTTCATTGCATTTTCCAACGACTATTCTTTCACCGCACGAAATTGAACCCCCTCATGAATTTCCAATTAAATAATTTTAAAGCAAAGTAATCAATTAATCGAAATTTTATCCGTTTTCAGTTTCATAAACGTGTTATTCTACATTATTCATATTTGTTCATCAACCTTTTTAAATAATATCACGTATGTAAGCAACCTGACCGTCCCGTTTTTTTGTTATTTGGCTTCTTTTATAAGCGTGGTACTAACTATCTTGAACGAATCTAATTATTTTCGTCATATTTGAACTTCAGATCCATCAGGTACTTATTCCTCTTGTATCGTGTTTTTTTGGTACTGTCGTGATGACGCCATACACTCCCGCTCAAACGTATGGGTTCACTCATCGAAATTTTCAGCCTCGGTATAAGTTCCATATCTTGGTGGAAAAAGGTCGTAAGAGAATTTAATAAGCACCGTTTTGAAGAGGACAGTTGTAGCTTCACTTTGTCATTTTTTATAATTTTTTCCAATTTTTTTTATAGTCCCCACGCGCTTTTGAACAGGGCAGTTTTTCGATGTTTTTTTGCCCTCTGGAAACGGGCTCTCTGGCTACTAGAAATTTTTTTTCACAATTTTATTCATCGTAGTTTCAAAGAGTATATTAAACACTGCATTTTCGTTTTTGAAAAAGTATCGTGCGATTTTTTTTCGCAAGAATATTCTAATTTTTGACAAAAATTGATATTTTATTCAATTCGGCGTAACTTGAAAACGGCGGGTGATCGGAGAAAATATCAAGAGGGTGTGAAGTTGCAATAGATAATGATGGACCTGGTAGATTTATTTCAGAATTTTTTTCTGACATTTATTTTTTCATACTCTTGGAGTCAAAATGATATTAATTTTCTCATGATTTTTTCTTATTTTTAGACGACTGAGGCATTTCTTTTATTGGTGTGATCACCATCTTGACCTAATTTGAACATAAAATTGAATTTTTTTTACGAAAAAAACGTACAAAAAATTGTGAGAAATTTAATTTTCAGTTAAAATTACGTCAAGATGATGATAAAACCAATAAAAGAAATGCCTGCGCTGTCTCAAAAAAAAGCAAAAATCATGAGAAAATAAAAATCATTTTGACTCCAAGAGTATGAAAAAACAAATGTCGGAAAAAAATTCTGAAATGAATCTACCAGGTCCATCATGATCTATTGCAACTTTTCACCCTTTTGATATTTTCTTCGATCACCCGCTGTTTTCAAGATACGCCAAATTGAATAAAATTGACAATTTTTGTCAAAAATTAGAATATTATTGGTAAAAAAAATCGCACGATACTTTTTCAAAAACGAAAATGCAGTGTTTAATATCCTCTTTGAAACTACGATGATTCAAACCGCAAGGAAAATTTTCTAGTAGCCAGATAACCCGTTTCCAGAGCGCAAAAAAACATCGAAAAACTGCCATGTTCAAAAGCGCGTGGGGACTATAAAAAAAATGATAAAAAATTATAAAAAATGACAAAGTGAAGCTAAAACTGTCCCCTTCAAAACAGTGCTTATTAAATTCTCTTACGACCTTTTTCCACGAAGATATGGAACTTATACCGAGGTTGAAAATTTCGATAAGTGAACCCATACTTTTGAGCGGGAGTGTATGTCTTGTATTTTTTTTAATTCAGAAGATTCTTAAAAATTTTGTTGTATCAACAGATTCAATGGAAGAACACCTTGAAAATGTCGCTGAAATGTATAATAGGAATGATTTTTAGCAACTGTTTCGTAGAGGAAAAAAGCACCCAAGAATACGAAAAAAATCGCAATAACATAATTTCATGCGTTCGAGATAAAGAAATTGGGAAAAAACCATATCAAGGTCGAAAGCAACAGCTCTACAAATTGAGGATTTCAACTCTTTTTCGGCAAGAACGTTTCGGGTAGATGCATAAAAGTTGAAGTGAAGGAATCGTGCGATTGAAAAAAATCGAATTAAAAGTTCAATGTCACCTTTAAAAATCGAGTTATCGAGTTTATTTCATATTTGTCACGTTGCTCATCCACAAATCGGGAAAATCTGCACAATATTCCGCTGCACAGAAAAATTTCTTTTATTTCCCTGTGACTATTCTCGCGGGGAGCAAGCTTTCAATTATGAGATACATTGTTTTATAATAAATACATATTTTCGAAGAGTATTCATTCTTTTGCACCAAATATTATAATATAAATTCATAAACTACGTAATTACGATTTTTCTACGAGTTATTCCAAATACACAAAATGTTAATCATACACTTTCATGTATTTTCGAATCAACATGTACTAATTTCAATTTTTTAAAAAGGCTTGTGGCGTGATTGTAATAATAGATATTTTCATGGAAAATTCACATACCTGTGAATGTATATACGGAACACCGTAACAGGTTCCCCCTCTCCCTTCTCTAGCTGGACAGTTCTGCGGACAGGGATTCAACTCGACACTGTGTCATCTTCCCCCGTAACTCGTGAGAGAGGGGGTACTGATATCGTAGCAAGTTCGCCCTCTCCCACAATAATATGTTATAATATACATTTATATATATGCATACACCACACACACAAATACTATATATATATCATGTTTGGTGGAAATATATTTTACGTATAATATATACGAATAATATACCATATATATATATATTTTACAAACACACCAAACGCCTGTCTAAAAAATTCGAAATAAGCAAGTCTTGCTTCGAAAATACATGAAAGTGTACGATAAAACATGTGCGTGAGTTTGGAATAGCTCGTGAAAACAATTCATAAAAATACCATGTAATGACTGGGCACGAATTATTCGAAATCATTAACAAAAAAAACCGAACCTGTATATTGAATCCACACATCGTATCGATGATCTGTTGCTAATGGAAAACGGTACAGGCGTGATCCTGTGGTACGTCCATTGGAACAATTTTTGTAAGCACAGTAATCAGCTACCGATAATTTTTGTTGTCGTAACATGACTGGCGACTGCTACTATCAACGCACCAAATACAGAAACGGGAAAAAAGTTTTCGAAAAGCAGAGAAGAATTCACAAGAGACAACGACAATACACATTCAGGACTTTTCTTAAACTGAAACATTTCTCGACAATTCAGCGCAACGTTTTACATTTCCCTTACCACAGAAAGCTACGTGAACTTTTTTTCACTTGTCTTTTTCATACTTTTACAACCCTTAGCGCGGACTCGTGTCGCCTGTACCTCTCCTCCCGCTCTCGTTTTGGACACTCGAACTTTGATCGCGGATGTAAAAACACGCCATCCCCTCCAAAGACTTTTTCCACGGTGCCTTGCGAGTACCGAACAGCATATCGAACGATTCAATAATTTTTGTTCATCTATATTTTTCGGTTGCATTGAGATGATGCAACTGTTTTTGTCACGAAAAGCTCTATATGATGACGTATAAAATACATACATTAGTGTTTTTTAGTCAAACATTCATTGGACGAGGGTTTGAAAATTTCGAGAAGAAACAAAAATTTGAAAAAATGAACCAGCTCGTTTCCCCACCACGAAACAAATATATGAAACAATTGGTGAGCAATTTTTTCTGTTTGATAATTATATTGCTCTATATATCAGTTTTTTCAATGTTTTGAAGATAATTATTAAGATTTTCAAATTTACTCGCTATATATATGAAATGAATTTATTCGATATATTTGGGAGATGACACATCTTTCCAATAGAAACTTCCAACATGAATTAAACAACAGTCACGACCCGTATGTTCGAAAGTATAAAACTTGATAAAAATGAGAAAATAAAAATAAAAGATAACGATTAATATTCTTACGGCTGCATGACAATCATGTGATTATTGGCCATTCAGGTTCATCTTCAAAAATTCTATAAATGTGAATATACTCACCGGAAAATCTGAAATTTTTTAAGAATTACATGTCTTTGAAATTTAAGCCTAGTTGAAATGGATTTTTTCCATTATTATCAAAAGACGCTGTAGCGGATCGACATCAAGTATTGGAAAAAACCGCAGCGCGAGCCTTGCCGAATGCGTGCCAATGAGCGAGAGAGACAGAAATATCGTGCGTCTCTCTCCCTCTCCTGCACTGTGACTATAGCCCTCTGTCTCTCTCTCTCTCTCTCTCTCTCTCTCTCTCTCTCGCGCGCGTTCGCCCCTCGTGTTGTCTCTTTCCCTCTACCGCGCTTCTTCGCCTGGCGTTGCTTCTCCCCATATTTTTTTTCGTTCTCGGCGAAAAATCTCGGGAAAACCCTCCGAAAGGATGACAAAAAGAAGGCCAAGTATTGAAAATTTCGCCCTCGTTGTCATTTAACAAAAAATATTGATATCATTTCTGTGTTGAATTGCTCAGATAAACAAGTCACAGACTACAAAAACGAGGTGTGCACTGTTGAGAAAATAACCAATTAAAGATCACGCATGACTTTTTATGTCAATGATGGACCTCCCGGGCTTATTTTCTTGATCAGGCACAATGAGTTTTTGTAGGCTGCGGTTTATTTTTCTTGACTATTAAAAAGCCTAAATGATTCCAATTATTTTTGCTAAATTATAACTAGGGTAAAATTGTTATTACTTGCCGTTCTTTTTCACTCTTTTATCACTACGACAATTATCATGCATGAAAAATGTCCTCCCTTTGGAGATGAACATCTTTCTTATATACGTGAATCTAAAATCCAGTCATGCAATATGGGAGCAACAAAAAGTAATCGCTAGAAAATAACAATCAACTTCTTCAATAATCGAAAAAAGTAACTTAGAAACTGCATTCGTGTCATATTAATTATTTGTTGTTTAATTGAAGGAAAAAAAAAGTTCGATGAAGGAATCGATCTTGCGACCCCACGAATGTGAGAGCGGAACCGAACCACTGTGCTACGCACGATATTGTAACATAATTGAGGAAAATGGTACACGTTCATCAGAAACGCTTGACAGAATAAAGCTCTATGGAATAGTGTTTTAAACCGTCGTTCGTTGTATTTTTTGGTGTTTCTTAAATGTTAATGAAATGTCTCTGAAATTTAAGTCTAGTGAATATAAATATTTCCAGGATTTTCAATGGACGCGGCAGCGGCTCGATGCCAAGCATTAATAGAAAGAAAAGAAAAGCTTCGCGCGAGCCAGCCTTGCCGAACGCGGCTCACCCCCAGTCTCCACGCGCCAGAGCAAGAGAGACAAACATGTCGTCGGTCTCTCTCCCTCTATTGCTCCCGTGCCCACAGCGCTGTCTCTCTTCCTCTCGCGCGTTCACCCCTCGCGCTATCTCTTCCCCTCTACCGCTTTTGCGCCTAGCGCTGTCTCTTTCGCTCTACCACTTTCGGGCCTGGCGCGGTATTCCTCGCTCTGCCGCTTTCGTATCTCGCATTACTTCTTACAATATTCTTTCTTTTTTTATTGTTTAAGAACTTTTTAAAAAAGAATGAAATCTCGGGAAAACCAAGTATCAAAAATTTCACCTCCGTTATCATATTCAACGGGAAATCATTTTTGCCTTTTAATTGCCAAGAAAAATTAACAGCAGACTACAAAAACTAGGTGTGCATGGTTAAGAAAATGAGCATTAAATATCTTGCATGACATTAATGTGTGTCAATGTTGCACCTTCCCGGGCTTATTTTTTTAATCAGGCACAAGTGTTTCTGTTCTCTGGGATTTATTCCCTCAACCATTAAACGGCGGAAATGATTGAAATGATTTTTATTAAATTAAAAGTAGGGTGAAATTTTTTACACTTGACGTCCTTTTTTTACTCTTCTATTATTAATATAATAATTATCATGAACGAGAAAAATTGGTCCCTTTTGAGAATAAACAACTATTTAACGCATCCATGCAACATGGAGGAAATAATAAAAAGTAATTCTTAGAAGATAACAAATAATTTCTCCGATAATTGAAAAAAGTAGCTTATAAACTGTAATTGTGTCATATTTATTATTTCACCCTGCCACGGACAAATTCTTAATAACTACGATAGAGAAAAATGGTCGACGTTTGTCAGAAACACTTGAAAGAAAAGAGTTTTCTAGTGTATAATTTTATTTATTATAGTTTAAACTGTTTCTTACATTCGAACAATAGTTCTCTCTTTCTTCGCCTCTCGGTCTTTTTTTTTTCATTTTATATTTTGAAATCATTCATCCCTGCATGGTTTCGTTTATCCTGTCCAAGATCTCACGGGAGATATTATGTAGCACGCTCTGTTTTATCCATTGGTAACATTTACACGTTGCTTAGCCGCGTGATAGATGTGTCAGTTCTCTGTCGAGCGGATCGGGCTTCTGCAAGCGCGACCGAGCAAAAAAACATCTACGGCAGCTTCACTAGTTGGCCGCTACGAAAAAGCGACGCTCTGTAGGAACCACTTGGGCCCTATAGCATTGGAGATCTCTCTATTCATCTCTGACGATAAATTCCGATACATCTGCTTTACAAAATCGAGCCTCAAAAGCACTTTTAATTTAAGTTCTCTTCCTCCAACTGCTGAAGCTTGTAACGAACATTCCCTTCGCACTTTTTTCCAAGTTTGTCAATGGCAAGGCGAAAGTTCAAAGAACCCGATGCAGTGGGGGTGGAAAAAAAGTAGAAATATGTTGGAACCGATAACGTGTAGGAAAGATCCTATTCCGTCGGATTTGTTAGAGGTAATTAGGTGCGGGTGCGAAAAAAGTGGCTGTTCATCCGCGTCGTGTACATGTCGAAAATTAGGTCTTAAGTGCACGATTCTATGTAAGAAATGTAATGGCAGTAGTTGTGCGAACGCTGTCGAACCTGAAATAATTTTAAGCGACGATGAAGCCGAAGAAGATGACATTCAATGTACAGTAGTGATTGACGACGGAATCGAATTAGAGTGTTCCGCAATAACGGCTCCGGAAAATGTAAATATTGACGACGACTATGAGCCCGTCGAAAAAAGACTGAAAACTGAATGTTTGTAATTTACTTTTCTCACAATTTTTTTTTCTTTTTTTTTCGATAATAAAACTTTTGTAGTGAATGAAACAGTCTTTAAGAAAATATTTATTTATGATACCGTTCCCCATCCACAGTTAAATAATTTTAAAGAATGTTTAGATGTAAAATACGTGAGAAACATGGTCATGGGTCTGCTATGGAGTTAACATAATTTTCAAGAACACCATCGCGTTGGCAAGAAAAAATCACGTGAAATGAAAAAAAAAAGTTTTACGACCATTTTTGAGCAAGTTATTACATTTGTTAACTAAGCCGCTCGCGCCGGGCTGCGGAGTGAGAGGGGGCATCCCCACCGCGCCACCCAGCCGCGCGATCGACGCCGCGCGCTCGGCGGCGAGCCGTCGATCGAAAGATACTGATAATTGTGATGGCATGACTCCTCGTAAAGGAAATAATTTCATCGAATCTTATGGCCGGAAGCGTAGGGATTGCTGTAAAACTCGAATTTTGCAAAAATATTTATTACAACAATAGAAAGTTGAACAAAGGTAAAAACATTCATATCTCGGGCTGTAATCAAGATATTGCATTTTTTTTTTTTTTAAATTGTTCGGTTTCCCAAAAGGCGTCAAATGATCCAAGAATTTTTCCGATATGTTTGCAACTTTGGTCAGAATTGTTATTTGTTTAAAAGGAAAAATCTAAAATCACCGAAAAACAATATTTATTTTTCGAAAAACGCTTTTTTTTTTCAAATCGGTTGTGCATGATGACAAGAAGCTCCTCGATTTTTTCTACCTTGTGGGCCCTCGTCGGGAAATTCTATTGAAGGGCAAAGATTTTTCGATTATCGCAGATTGTCGCTAAACTATATCTCGCAGATCGAAAAATCTTGCATGATTCTCTTGGGGTGTGGTTCCTTCACATCTCGTACGAGTTTGAAACCGATAAGTTGATAAATAACCGATTGCGGTTGTAAAAATGAAATCGAGAATTTTCATTTTCTTTTGCCATTAACGGCTTAATTAACGATGTTAGCACTTTTTTTCAGGACCTTTCTTACAGAGGACGTTATAATAAACAAATTTTATTTGAAACTTTTTTTGATAGGACGCGTTCCAAAAAAATTATCGCAAAAATATCGATTTTTAAAATTTCAATAATTTTTTATTGCTAAAAAACAACTCGGAAATGTCCGAAAACTCAGGGCTATATTCCTGGAGGTCCAGACAACCTATAAAAAAATTGGCCAGAGGGTGGGTCTCTTGAATAGAACTTCGTGAAATATTGTCTAAGGTGACTGGACTATACGAACAAAAAAGGGAAACGGGCGAGCGAGCCACGCGTATGCTCGAACCGGGTTTCGTCGGCGAGACCCGATTAAACGAGCCAAACAAACTCTCGCTCGCTTTACTCACAAAAACACGCGAAAACGGGACTGAATCGATCAAAAGGGAACACGAGGCGGGCGATCGACGACGGGACTCGAAAATTATGAAAAAGGGGCTTAGAAACGCGAGATAAGGACCCAAACAAAATGGATGACTGGGAAACGCGAGGGAATGACGCGACAAAGGGGCAAAATGGCTTCACGGGGGATTGGCGGGGAACAGACTCGATGGCACAATATTCGTCGCGTCGACTGACCGACGAAATCAAGAGACTCGGCAGAGCCTCGGGACAAGTACATTTGACAGCGTCGTCTGCTTGCCCGAAACTCACCCGACTATATTATCTCCGAATACAGCAATTTCGACGGTGGGGGTAGACTCTTTCTTGAATTACGAAACCCAGGGGTAATCTCATGTTCTGAAATTTGAACTAGAGACTAATTAAGTTATCCCCCTTCGATTGAGCCATAAATCAACCCGATTGATGCCGTAATTGCTGAAAAAAAACTTTGCACGGGCAAAATTATGCCATGATCGAAGTGTGTGTGCGTGTATGTATACGACACAGAGAAAGGCCTCGTGTGGCTATCGTGTTTCTGATTGGTCGCGACTGACGACACATAAAACAAACAGTGCAGACGAGCGGGCGAAAAATGTCAGCTGATAGCGATGAAAAAATGATTTTCGATATTTCGACGGCCCATATGGACGTGAGTGTGAGAGAGCTAGCTGAATTGAGTTCACATTTTTCTTTCACGCCGTTAACATTTTCGAGAAAATAACAGTTACAAACTTGTTCCGTGTCGAACAACGAACGTTGGCTAACCATTTATTTTCTCGAGAATGCAGGGTTATGGAAAAAAAAAGTGAATACTGTGCTTAGAGCTTTGACAGCTCGTCATAACCTCACAAATGCTAATTTGCGTCTGGCATTACCACCGACATGCTCCAGTGACGGGGGAATATGCTTCATGAATGAATATGCTTCATTCCTTTGCCCCATTCCTACACTCACAATTTTATTCATTTACAGCATAACTAACATCGCCGCTGGCATTAGATTAATTGCGAAGCGACGATAACTCTCAGCGACATAGAAATCATGTCGCTGAGCCACATGAAAATCTTGTCGCTGAGGCACATGAAAATCTTGATGCTGCCAGTTATCCGGAAGCTCCAGATAATTCTCAATGACATAAAAATCTTGTCGCTGAGCCACATGGAAATCTTGTTGCTGCGAGTTATCCGGAAGCTCTGGATAACACTCAGCGACAAGTTGTTGCTCCGGAAGGAACCAAATATTGTGGAGTGACAAGTTTTCTGAAATCGTTTGCAGCGACAACATTTGTCCAAATGATTCTTACAGGGAAAAGATTCATCGCTTTCTGATAGCGATGCATTTATTCCTTGCTAGTTGGATTAATCGCAAAACGACAATAACTCTCAGCGACATGAAAATCTTGTCGCTGAGCGACATGAAAATCGTGTCGCTGAAAGTTATGCTCCGGAAGGAGCCAAATATTATGGAGTGACAAGTTTTCTGAAATCGTTTGCAGCGACAACATTTGTCCAAATGATTCTTACAGGGAAAAGATTCATCGCTTTCTGATAGCGATGCATTTATTCCTTGCTAGTTGGATTAATCGCAAAACGACAATAACTCTCAGCGACATGAAAATTTTGTCGCTGAGCTACATAAGAATCGTGTTGGTGAAAGTTTTGCTCCGGAAGGAGCAAAATATTATACAGCGACAAGTTTTCTGAAATTGTTTGCAGCGACAACATTTGTGTAAATGATTCTCACAGGTTGGCATCAATTTTGGCTCAAATTTAGCTCTACAGAGGACATTTGCAGGAAAGAGATCAGCATATGGTACTCCCATCGAGTCAACACGATAAATTCATTGTTGCAAAATTGATGCAAAAACTTTGCTTTCTCCAAGCTGATGGTCAAAAGTTGAAAATTGCCCTCTTGCGATAAATTGAGCCGTTGGTACGTGTTTGCTCTTCGTTGCAGCTTATCAAAACATGTTGACTAAAAAAAAAATCATAATTTTACCATTTTTACTCGGAGACGAGCGATTTTCGTTGGAAAATTCACGAAAAATCGTCATTTTCCAGCGATAATCGTGTTAATGGCCCAAGAATCATATCTCGGCGAGAGATTGAGATATCGGCATGAACTGAGGCTCAAATTTAGCTCCATAGAGTACATTTGCATGGGAAAAATCAGCATCGTACTCCCATCCAGCAAACACGATAAGTTCTTCGTTGCAAATTGATGTAAAAACTTTTCTTTTTCCAAGGCGATGGTCAAAAGTTGAAAATTGCTATCTCACGATTAATTGAGACGTTGACACGTGCTTACCGTTTGTAAGCACGTGTGTAAATCTCAGCGATAAGTTGTTGCTCCGGAAAGAACAAATATCGTAGAGTGACAAGTTTTCTGGAATTGTTTACAGCGACAACATTTATACAGGGAAATCATTCATCGCTTTTTGATAGCGATGCATGTTTTCCCTCTTTGTAAGATTAATCACAAAGCGACAATAACTCTTAGCGACATAAAAATCTTGTCGCTGAGCGACATGAAAATCGTGTCGCTGAGAATTGTGCTCCGGAAGGAGCCAAATATTATAGAGCGACAAGTTTTCTGAAATCGTTTGCAGCGTCAACGTTTGTCTAAATGATTCTTACAGGGAAAACATTTATTGTTTTCTGATAGCGATGCATTTATTCCTTGCTAGTTGGATTAATCGCAAAGCGACAATGACTCTCCGCGACATAAAAATCTTGTCGCTGAGCAACATAAAAATCGTGTTGCTGAGAGTTATGCTCCGGAAGGAGCCAAATATAATAGAGTGACAAGTTTTTTGAAATCGTTTGCAGCGACAACATTTGTCTAAATGATTCTTACGGGGGAAACATTCATCGCCTTCTGATAGCGATGCATTTATTCCCTGCGAGTTAGATTAATCGCGAAGCGACAATAACTCTCAGCGACATGAAAATCTTGTCGCTGAGTTACATAAAAATTGTGTTGATGAGAGTTTTGCTCCGGAAGGAGCGAAATATTATACAGCGACTAGTTTTCAGCATGCTACTCCCATCGAGCCAACACGGTAAATTCTTCGTTGCAAAATTGATGTAAAAAATTTTCGATTTTTCAAAGCTGATGGTCAAAAGTTGAAAATTGCCCTCTTGCGATAAATTGAGACGTTGGCACGTGTTTGCTCTTCCTTTCAGCTTATCAAAACATGTTGACTGGATAAAAATCGTAGATTTACCCTTTTTAGTCGTAGACGATCGATTTTAGTTTGAAAATCGTGGTAATGGGACAAAGTATATTTCCAGGAAAAAAATCAGCATCGTCCTCCCATCATCCCAAGACAATCAAGAGACGCGGCAGCGGCTCGACGCCAAGTATTAAAAAGAAAGCGTAGCGCGAGAGCTGCCGTACTCTTATATACAGTAAAATAGGCGTTTTATGACGTCACAGCAACTTTAAATCGTTCTCACAGGAGAACTGGTTGAGGGAAAAATCTCATATTAGATTCGAATTTTCTGTGATTTTTTATCTTTCGAATGGTCCTTGGTAGAACAGAATCCGTTCAGCCAATCCAGAGAAATCTGATATTGAAGATTTTGGACGCGAGGTTTGGGATGTTTTCTGTTTCTTGGAGTCAGAAAGGCGTAAGTTGTCCGCGCAGGCGCTTGGACATACGCCTTTACGCGTCTGGTGGACATTTTCGGCCCGTGACGTCAGGCGCTCCGCTGAACGCGGTATCCCCGCTCTTCACGCGCCACTGAGCGAGAGAGACAGATTATATCGGGCCTCTCTTTCCGTATGGTTTTCATTGTCTAGGTACCATGGTTTTCCATGTCTAGGTCGACGGCTCCATGGTTTTCGATGTCTAGGTCCACGGCTCCATGGTTTTTTTTTGTCTAGGTATATTTCTCCATGGTTTTCGTTGTCTATGTATATTTCTCCATGGTTTTCGTTGTCTAGGTATATTTCTCCATAGTTTTCGCTCTCTAGGTCGACGACTCCATCGTTTTCGTTGTCTAGGTATATTTCTTCATGGTTTTCGATGACTAGGTCGACGACTGAATGGTTTGTGATGTCTTCTTTCAGGGCTCGACCAGGGTTCCCGACGGAAGGTCTTAAAGGGACCGACTCAGAGTGTTATCGCGGGGTTTCTAAAGGATCACCCGAGAGTCTTGACGGGGCTTTTTGCCGGGCCTTTTATAAAGGATTAGTCAAGAGTCTGAACGGGATTTTTTAGGGGGTTGAACGGCGGTCTCGACGGAAGTTTTTCGACCCTAGAACGGTAACCTTATTTTATTTTTCCTATTCCTGTAACGTAGGGTCATGAATGACCCCAATTTTGGAAAATTCATATCTCTTGTAAAATGAAACAAAAAGGGTTCAACTTGGGCTCATTCTTTTCGTTTTTTAATGCAGAATCACGTGAGCCCGGAACAATTTTGCTCGCAGTAAAAAAATTAGTCGAAAATGCGATGAAACAATAAAAAAACGGGAGAATGAAGGAGAAGGGCGGGAGGATGAAGGGAGAAATCCCGCCAGGCCTTTTTTGAGGGATTAGCGGAGAGTCTGGATGGGATTTTTTAAGGGGTTGACCAAGGATCTGAATGGGAGTTTTCAAAAGATCAATCAAGAATCTCGCCGGGACTTTTATAAGGGATTGTCCAAGAGTCTGGACGGGATTTTTTAAGGGTCAGACTAAGCATCTCTACGCTGTTATTTCAACAGATAGGCCGAGAGTCTGGACGGGATTTTTTAAGGGGTTGATCATGTCTGTCGCTGAGATTTTCTGAAGTGATTGACGGAAGGGGTATGGACGAAAGTTTTCTGAGGGATAAAGTAGGACCGTTACGGAGACGTTTTTCATGGGATTCCTAGAGTCTCACCGCGGCTTTTTTAAGAGATTTATCCAGATTCTCGTCAAGACTCATTTCAGCAGATCGACCAAAAATCCTGCCGAGACTTTTTCAAAGGGTTGGCCAAGAGTCTGGACGGGATTTTTTAAGATGTCGACTAAGAGTCTCGACGAGGTTTTTTTAACAGATTGGCCAAGAGTCTGGACGGGATTTTTAAGGGGTCGCGACGGAATTTTTTCAAGGGATTGACTGAGGGGGTCACTTAGGTTTCTTTAAGGGATTGATCACGAGTCTCTTCGAGGTTTCCTTAAGAGATTGAACGAGAGTCTGTACGAGAGTTTTTCAAGCGATTGATCATGTCTCTTTTCGAGATATTTTAAGAGATTTACCAGGGCTGTCAACGAAAGTTTTTGAAGAGATTTGTCTTCTCTCCTGAACAACCAACCAGAATGAATAATCCCTCTATTATTAAAAAAAATGTTGATGAATATCCTACTTTCCAAAAAGAAGTGAAATCCGTGGAAAAATACTTTATCAAAGTTAAAAAAAGACGCCAAGTATTAAAAAAGTGCAACCTCAGTTGGAAAATTATGACTCAATTTTATTCTTGATATCACTTTGCAATGAAACACTTTTGATTTACTATATTCATGTATTTTACTTATTCTTCACTGCGAACAATCGCTTGACCTTCATAAAAATCTTCTCAAAAATTTTCAAACTCAATTGAGACAAAAAAAAATGAAATCATTGCAACATAGCCAAGAATGCATAAATGAGTGGCAAAATTTCACAGACGAACGTGCGCCCTCGACACATTCGGTTCAAACGTTTCCCCATTTCGGAGGATTCCAGCATGATTATCCCGAATATTATGATGACTTCATGCTAGCTAAAGATCATGAATGTACGTACAATACAATTCCACGGGGAACGAAACATAAAAAAGGGCACGTTTGCGTACAAGGGCACGCGTACACGTACACGTACTTACCGGACGAATTCACTGCAAAGATTATACAAAAACCTGGCTTGCATGGTTTTCAAAAATCATTTCGGCGCAGGAATTCCGCATCCATGTTTACCCGTACTGGGGTAGCCGCTGAGAGGGGGGCGGGAACAGACGGGATACATTAAGAAACAAAGAGACAAAATGGCACATTTAACACCGCGTTCGGCGTTGACTGTCCTTCCTCGGTGCATAGGATACTTCGCAGCAGGGGGTTTAGCGGGCGATATTCAATTGAGGGAGAGTTCGCGAATCTCATAGTATAGCTCGTCTTCAATACAAACTGACTTATGCTATCCGAAGATGAAAATTCTCTCATCATAGACGGAAAACAAGGTGATCGATTAACAAAGAGACAAAAGTTCGAAGTGATCCAAACAGTGTAGAACTGATCCGCTCTCGTATGCGTAGACAGCAAAAAGCGAGATGGACAACTCCGTCTACGCATGCGCGAGCGGATCAGTTTTACACTGTTTGTACCACTTCTAACCCTAAAGAACACGACTAAGGCCCGGTTCCATTACTCTCGGTGAAGTTGGTAAACGGGGTTTAATGAAAAACGCGCGTTCCGCAACTCCTTAATCCACGGTTAAGCTACAGTTTCGTCGGTCAAATATAACCGGCCGCGATTGGGCGTTTAACGGGCTAAGCCTCCGTCATATATAGGTTATGGGTGTATGATTGATGTGTATGTGCCAACTGACAGCTCGCTCACTGCTTGCGAAATCTCATTTCTAAACCCAAAACTTCCTGTTTCTCTCTGTGTAATATGTATTAACCCTCAGTAGACACATATGGGTGTTGGGTGTCCAGCACATTCAGCGAATGCCATTAATTTCTCCTTTTTCGTATAGATTACCATTAAATATATAACAATAATTAAAAAGAATTTTTATCCATCAGCCACATTGCAGGCTCTTTTCCCATATATCGAAAACTACTTTCCTGAATTTGTCAGATTTCCTCAACAAGTCCAAAAGTACAGTAAAAAACAGTAGGGCGCCTGACCCATGTGTGTCTAGGACGGTGCACTAATTGTACTGTGCGTTTACGGAGGGTTAACAGTAATTCGAGTGGACACACGAATAATAATGTTGCCAAAACATAGCAGGCAGACGAATTATCGATGCTCTATTATCGTCTTCAGTCAGAACTCAAAGATTTTTTTAACATCGAAGACCAAAAGTTGTGAAAAAACGAATTTTGATGAATTTTATGACATCGATTTACCCGCTCGACTTCGCTTATCGAATGAAAATGTATTTGAAGTCCTGCAGCAAATACGTCATGAACTGGAGCATCGAAAAGAATATTCAACGTATCCCTTCCACACTGTCCCATTCCAGAAAGCCAATCATCGAAGATATTTGAAAAGGAATAAGCGCTCGGTTTCAGTTATTTCTAATGGAATATAGGTTTCCAAAAACCCCGGTTAAAAGTGCACTGTGGAACGCAACTGCGATAAATCGCTTGTTAGAGCAGTGGTTAGATTCAACGTTCGGTTACTAAATCTCGCGTTTAACCTCGAGTCGTGGAACTAGGCCTAAAATGGCACATTTAACGCCGAACGCGGTGTTTTCAGGACGAGTCGTAGCCAAGCGCGCGAGGCGGAGATGAGGACTGTCCTTCCTCGGTGCATAGAATACTTCGCAGCAGGGGGTTCAGCGGGCGATATTCAATTGGGGGAGAGTTCGCGAAATTCAACTAGAAAATACTGTCGTTTATCCCGTATAGTTTGTCTTTAATACAAAGTGACATATGCCATCTAAAAATGAAAATTTTTCTATCATAGACGGAAACGAGATGATCATTAAACTGGTACATTCAATTATCTTTTGTCTTCCCGAAAGTATTTTTGAAAACCATGCACGCCAAGTTCTTGTATAATCTTTGCAGTGAATTCGTCCGGTAAGTACGTGTACGTGTACGCGTGCCCTTGTATGCAAACGTGCCCTTTTTTATGTTTCGTTCCCCGTGGAATTGTATCGTACATACATTCATGATCTTTAGCTAGCATGAAGTCATCATAATATTCGGGATACTCATGCTGGAATCCTCCGAAATGGGGAAACCCTTGAACCGAATGTGTCGAGGGCGCACGTTCGTCTGTGAATTTTGCCACTCATTTATGAATTCTTGGCTATGTTGCAATGATTTCATTTTTTTTTGTCTCAGTTGAGTTTGAAAATTTTTGAGACGATTTTTATGAAGGTCAAAAGATTGTTCGCAGTGAAGAAAAAGTAAAATACATGAATATAGTAAATCAAAAGTGTTTCATTGCAAAGTGATATCAAGAATAAAATTGAGTCGTTATTTTCCAACTGAGGTTGCGATTTTTTAATAGTTGGCGTTCTTTTTTTACTTTTCTGGAGTATTTTTCCACGGATTTCCTTCCTTTTTGGGAAGCGCTAAATTCTTCTCTTCAAAGTTAGGAAAAAAATTTGTTCTTTCCACAGCGATGATGAAAAGTCAAAAATGATTTTCTGGCGAGTAATGAAGACGATGGCACGTGTTTACGCTCCGTTTGAGCTAAACAAACCGTGTCGATGAGGAATTAAACGAGAAATCACCATCGTTGCTCGGAGACAATCGATTTTAGTTTGAAAATTGACGAAAAATCGTCATGTTCAAGCGAAAATCGTGGTAACAGGCCAAAAATCATATCTCGTTAAAAAATCGAGATAGAGACATGATTCTGGGTTTTAATGAAGCTCCATAGAGTACACTTCTAGGGGAAAAATCAGCAATTTATTCCTATACAGCCAACTCAAAAAATTTTTCGCTCCCAAGTGATGTAAAAATGTTGTTTTTTTTCTAAGCTGATGGTGAAAAGGCAAAAATACTATTTTTAAGAAAAATTAAGATTATGGCACGCGTTTACGTTTCCTTTCAGCTTAACAAACGATGTCGATGAAAAAAAAATCATGATTTTACCGTCGGTGCTCGGAGACGATCGATTTTCGTTTACAAATTGATGAAAAATCGTCATTCTCAAACAAAAATCATGGTAATTGGCGAAAAGACATATGTCGTCGGGAAATTGACATAGAGGCTTCAATAAGGGCTCAATCTGAGCTCCACAGAGCTTATTTTACCGGAAAAATCTTTAAAGCGATCTTCAAAGCATTTTCCAAGACAGTCTGCCTTTTGAGCAGTCTTTAGAGCTCAAAAGATCCGACGGAAACTCATCCTCCAGGAGATCCACAAATCCTTCGGGACATTCCTAAAAGCACCTCCTGGAGAATCTTTAAGGAAATATGTAGTATCATTACCTTCAAATTTTTCTCGACGAAATTGCGAGAGAAGACTCGTTTTCAAATCAACCGTCGACCCCGTCTTGCGGCCTTTAACCCGAATTCATCTTTAAAAATATCAGTTATCATTATATCGTGACTCATAACAAATATAGAGAATTTAATTTACTTACTATATACATGTTGAAAATTTCATTTGAATTTATTGAACAAAATATTTGTAAAAAAATATTCCCTCTGAAAATGTTGAGAATTTTGTTCGTGTTAATTTTTCTCCTTTACTTGTATGTACTTTATAAAAATGGCAAAGAACGAGTCAACGCCTTTATCTAATATTGCCATTTCTTATCCCATTTTATCGCACAAAATATCAGCAATGGAACAACTAGCCAAAAATCCCCTCCCCGGGGAAAAAAGCCCGGACAAGTCCATTTGTTGGTGACCCCCTTTTTCATTCGTTTTCACAGATAAATCTACTCGCCTAAAAAACCTTGGTATAAAAAACATCTCCCCTAAAAAACCTTGGTATAAAAAACGTCTCGCCTAAAAAAACTTTGGTACTTAAAAAACCTTGGCCAATAAAAATCAAAAACACTTGAAATATATACAAAATTCGGAGTCAGAAAAAAAGAAGTGATATCTTAGCCAAAAATCCCCTCCCCAGGGAAAAAAGTCTGGACAAGTCCATTTGTTGGTGACCCCCTTTTTCATTTGTTTTCACAAATAAATCTACTCGCCTAAAAAACCTTGGTATAAAAAACATATCGCCTAAAAAACCTTGTTATAAAAAACATCTGGCCTAAAAAACCTTTGACAACTTCGTCTGGAAAATTTAAGACCCTTCAAAGAAAAATAACTTCATAAAACGAAGGTATAAAAAACATCTACCCTAAAAAACCTCGGTATAAAAAACATCTCGCCGAAAAAACGTTGGCCAACCTTGCCTAAAAAATTAAAGACCCTTCAAAGAAAGAGAAAAAGAACTTCAAAAACCTTGGTATAAAAAACATCTACCCTGAAAAACCTTGGTATAAAAAACATCTCGCCTAAAAAACCTTGGGCAACCTCACCTAGAAAAATTTAAGACCCTTAAAATAATACAATGAAGAACAACCTCACAAGAATCTCGCCAAAAATTCAAAAAACTTCCAATAAATATAAAAAAGTATACAACAAAAAGTGGCAAGAAAGAATAACACAAAATGATATCATTCACGTGCAGTACTAAATTTTCTGATATCAATAAAAATGGATCATTTGCGTTCAGCACTAAAATTTCTGATACCAATAAGGGGACAAGTTTTTCGTTGATGTCTGACAATCGACTAACGACGGAATAGACAAAATCATTTGTTAGCGAAAAAAAGTTTAATCTGAAAAATTAAATACACCTAAAATGAATATACAAAATACAACAAAAAATGCTCAAATGACAATAATGTAAAATGGATCATTTGCGTTCAGCACTAAAATTTCTGATACCAATAAGAGGACAAGTTTTTCATTGAGGTCTGAGAATCGACTAACGACTTATTAGAGAAAATCATTTGTTGGCAAAAAAGAGTTTACCTGAAAAATTAAAAACACCTAAAATGATTATAAAAAAATACAACGAAAAATGCTCAAAAAACAATAATGTGAAAATAGTTCATTTACGTTGAGCACTACAATTTTTGTTACCAATCAGAGGACAAATTTCTCGTTGAGGTCTGAGAATCGACTAACGACTAATTAGACAAAATCATTTGTTGTCAAACAAGAGTTTATACTAACTTACAAGGCTTCAATGGTTTTTATTAATTTGACCATGTTTTTCGAATTTTCGCCCAGACCGATCCATGATACCCCTAACGACTGCCGCCTCACCCGTACACGGGAAAATTTTAAATTTTTTCGGTGGTAACAGATGGTACCACAGGTTATAACTTGAGGCCCCAAGACTGTTTGATCGGTAGCGATTTGTTAAACGGTCACCACCGTACGTTGAGCGAATGCGCACAGAGTACTTGTCCGGCCCATAACTTTTTCTGCAAATTGCTCATTCAAGAAAAAATCAGCATATAACTGTTGTGTCTATATACTCATGTAGACACGTGCACGTCAACTTATTTGAAATCAAAATTGATTTATACATTCTTCATGAGTTGAAATCAGAATCAATATCCATTGAAATTCTTCTCAGTTATTATTATTTTCGTTATTATTAGAAATACTTTAAAAATTCATAAATTTTTCAAGAGTAGGTGATATTAGGGGTACAAGATTAGAAATTAATTTTCAATGATTGGAATAAACACGTACCTGTATATGTGGCGATAGACACATAAAACCGAAATTCTCGGAATTCCCCTCTCTCTCGATACTCGAACATAATTCTCAAATCTCAAGCAAAATCGAGATCAGTAGAGACCGAACCGCGCGACGAATTGTATGAAATAATAATAAACCGCGTACCTCCTAACGTGAGTCGATATTATTCAGTCCCTATAACAAATCCTCTACATTGGTGACCCCGATCTTTTTACCGTGGCGTGATAGTCCACGCCGCTGATCGCGCAGAACAAAAAAAAAAAAAAAACACGACCGTTTACATAAAAAAGCCGTAACGCAAGTCGCGAGTGCCAGCGAACCAATTTACCTTTTTTTTCTCTTTCCACTTCGCTCACGGCATCAAATAAAAAAAAAAAAAAACAAAAATTAACAATTTCTGCCAATTTCTCGTTTTGTCGATTGCAATACCGGTCAAATCGCCTTTTTCGTCAAACAAAATCTAATTTCAACACGCGTAGAATCTTCGGGAAGCACATCGAGAACCACGTTAATCGCGAACAAATTTTCGTCGCGGCGGCCAAGCGGAACGATCCTATTGTCCCGCTGTGTATCATAACCACTACCTTTAGTACACAAACACGCGCAAGAGCCCCATTTTCGCTCTCAATCGTAAATTCTATCCGGACAAATAATTTTTTTCTCGATAATCGCGCCGGAGTTCACACATACAAGCATTTACTCCGAAAATCGCCACTCGGCCAAATCGCCACAGTTTCTTCACAGTGAAAATTCAAATTCCAAAATTATTGTCCGATCGCGTCCCTTTTCGCTCATAAAATTTACCACCGCGAGTGCAACGCTGAGCACCCAGAGACGTTGTGCTGCATTCGCGCACTAGAGACACTACGGTGCTGTGTGAAAAGTGGTAAATCAGTGTTACGATCGTGTTTTGTGAAGAAACGTCGAAAATGACCAGGGAGGACGACGAATTCAAAGACGCTCAGACAACCCCCCCAAAAACGCCAATGCTAGGTGACGTCAAAGCACCGGCATTTAGCCCGGACAAACCAACGCTCTGGTTCTCCCAGCTCGAAGCGTAATTTAAAATAAAAGGCGTTTCTCTTGAAGCGGATCAATTCAACCACGCTATTTTCCTGATCGACACGCGCCACGCAGCCGAAGTCGAAGACGTAATTACAAACCCACCGGCAACCAATCAGTACAGCAATCTGAAGGCAGCGCTAATCGCGAGATTCTCAAAATCGAAGGAAGCAAAACTCCAACAGCTTCTCGACGGCGAAAAAATAGGTGATCGTACACCTTCGCAATTTTTGCGTCACCTGAGGTCCCTCGTTCCAGACATAGATGAGGCAGTGTTAAAATCCAGATGGCTATCCAACCTTCCGGAACAAACGCGCGCCCTTTTGACGATTCAATCAAAAGCCGATCTCACGGAACTTGGCACCCTCGCCGACAAAATCCACGAAATATTGAAAGTACGCGAAATTTCTTCGATCGCTCCCCCTCCAGCTTCCTCCTCGGATATTACTGGACAAATCGCAGCGCTCACACAACAGGTATCGGCCCTGGCGACAACGGTCAACGAAATGCGTACTCGACGCTCGCGTTCGCGCGCTAATACTCCCCGAAACTCGCGTAGACCGCGCAGCCTATCCAACAAACCGAGAGTCGACCCAAAAACGAACGTTTGCTGGTATCACACCAAATTCGGAAAGAACGCACGATCGTGTGCAAAGGGCTGCAAATTCGAGGGAAACTCAACAGAGAATCACTAGAGGCGGAAAGTGATCCTCCGACTACTTCCCACCGCCTTTTCTTACTGGAGATAACGTCTAAATCACGATTCCTCGTAGACACCGGCTCAGACCTGACAGTGTTCCCAGTATCGCGACTGCCTAGACGACCTCAAGCAACTCCGTACCAACTCTTCGCAGCAAACGGTTCACAAATCAACACATACGGATTTCTTGTGATGTCCTTGAACCTCGGATTGCGAAGAACATTCACGTGGAGGCTGATCGTCGCGGAAGTTTCCAAACCCATTATTGGAGCCGACTTCTTAAGCCATTTCGGTTTAGTTGTCGACTTAAAAAACAACAGGCTCATCGACCTACAGACGAGCTTATGGGCCCGAGGACAGCGCAAACAAACGCACTCAATCGAATCCGTCAAAGCGCTATACGGAGACTCCGCGTACCACGAATTACTTGGCCAGTTCCCCGAGATCACACGACCGGAAGGATGCTTCAAGGAGGCCAAACACAATACGCTCCACTACATCAAGACAACGCCCGGACCCCCTGTCGTAAGTAAAGCGAGAAAACTCGCACCCGACAAATTAAAAATCGCGAAACAAGAATTCGAAAAAATGGTTGAAATGGGCATTGCCCGACGTTCCTCCAGCCCATGGTCATCCCCCCTTCACCTTGCTCCGAAAAAGAGTGGTGAGTGGCGACCTTGCGGCGACTACCGTCGCCTTAACGCTCGAACCGAACCCGACAAATATCCTGTCCGTTATCTAGAGGATCTTGCCTCAAATTTGGACGGAAAAAAACTCTTCTCGACCATAGACTTGGTCAGAGCCTTCAACCAAATTCCCGTTGCACCCGAAGACATCGGCAAGACGGCAATTATCACGCCTTTCGGTTTATTCGAATTCCCTTTTATGACGTTTGGGTTGTGCAACGCTGCCCAAACGTTCCAAAGATTTATCGACGAAGCCACGCGCGACCTCGACTTTGTATTCGCGTATATCGATGACTTACTGGTGGCATCAGAAAATCAAGCTCAACACCTCGAACACCTTCGCACTTTATTTCAACGCCTACAAAAATACGGCCTCGTTATAAACTCGGCCAAATCGCATTTCGGCGTCGAAGAAGACCAATTCCTCGGGCATTCCATTTGCAAAGACGGAATTAAACCGTTGCCTGAGAAAATCGTCGCCATCAAAGAGTTCCCAAAACCATCAACGATAAAAAAACTCCGCGGTTTTCTTGGCACGATAAACTTTTATAGAAAATTTATAAAACATGCTGCTCAAATTCTAGCACGGCTGAACAAGCTTCTCGAAGGGTCAAACGTGAAGGGAAGCCATCCAGTCCCCTGGACCCCCGACCTGGAGCAAACGTTCGAGGACTGCAAACACGCGCTCGCCACGGCGACTCTACTGGCGCACCTGAACGCCAACGTCGACTGGGCAATATTCACGGACGCTTCAGAACAAGCGATCGGCGCAGTGTTGCAACAGCGGATCGGAAATTCATGGCAGCCCCTAGCGTTTTTTAGCAAAAAGCTAGGAGCTACCAAACAAAAGCTCGCTACGTATGACCGTGAGCTCGACGCCATCTACCAAGCCGTAAAACACTTCAGACATATTTTTGAAGGTCGTCACGTCACTATTTTCACGGACCATAAACCGCTCGTGCACGCCTTCAAACAAAAACCTGAACGAGCTACTCCCTGGCAATTTCGCCGCCTGGACTTTGTTGCACAATTTTCTACAGATCTCAAACATGTTGCAGGTCAAGATAACATCGTCGCGGACACGCTCTCAAGA
Source organism: Hyposoter dolosus (assembly GCA_963921915.1). Classification (NCBI taxonomy): domain Eukaryota; kingdom Metazoa; phylum Arthropoda; class Insecta; order Hymenoptera; family Ichneumonidae; genus Hyposoter; species Hyposoter dolosus. The sequence continues at coordinate 15,471,388 of OY998133.1, forward strand.
GTCGACGCCATAGCAACCGCTGTGACAACGCGTGATCTCGCTGACGCTCAACGAGATGACGAAGAACTCCGCGAAATATTACAACGGCGGACTGCAGCCATGCAGCTACGCAGAATCGAATTCCCGGAACACAACTGCGCATTGTACTGTGACGTCGAGTGAGGCACAATGCGCCCGTTCGTCCCTAAAGAACTCCGGACGAAGGTCTTCAACACACTCCACTCCTTGGCGCACCCGGGAATCAGAGGCTCACAAAAATTAATCACAGAACGATACGTATGGCCAAAAATAAACAAAGACTGTAGAGAGTGGGCAAAATCCTGCCTACAGTGCCAAAAGAACAAGATTCATCGACACACTGTCTCACCGATCGCTAACTTTGACCCTCCGTCACAGCGTTTCGAACATATCCACATTGACCTAGTTAAATTACCTTGTTCCAGAGGATTTAGCTCGTGTCTCACGATAATCGATCGTTTTACGCGATTCCCAGAAGTTGTACCGCTCCAGGACGCTTCGACCGAGACGGTGGCACGCGCCCTAATGCTCAACTGGATTTGCCAATACGGCATTCCCCTGCGCATCACATCCGATCAAGGCGGCCAATTCGAATCACACCTGTTCCGCAAACTCACGGAATTACTAGGAATTCACCATTTACGCACGACGCCATACCACCCACAGGCGAACGGGTTAGTCGAAAGACTTCATCGACAACTGAAGTCAGCTTTGCTTTGTCACCAAGAAAATTGGTGCGACGCCCTTCCCGCTGTACTCCTTGGGCTGAGGGCAGCATGGAAAGAGGACATCTCGACGTCTCCCGCCGAACTCGTCTACGGCGAGTCGATACGCCTACCGGGCGAATTCCTATCTCCATCAAATAAAAATTTCTCGGCAGCCGAGATGGTTCACGTCCTAAAAAACCATTTCGAAAATTTGTCACCAGCGCGCATGTCTCGGCATGGCCAGCACAAAGTTTTCTGTTTCAGAGACCTGCAAACCTGCACGCATGTCCTAGTTCGTAACGATCGGGTCCGCGTGTCATATTCATCACCATACGAAGGCCCTTACCCGGTGATCACGAGGCACGACAAATATTTCATCATCACTTACCAAGGCCGTAATACTCCGATCTCGATCGACCGTCTTAAACCAGTGTACTCGACGCTGGACGAAAACGAACAGGCTGAAATCGAACAACAACACGCCGAGAACGCGCAATCGTCGCGCAAAGTTTCCTTCAAAACCTAATTGTTTCGATATTTCATATATTTTTCTAACAATTTGTGTATTTCCTTTTTTCACCTTTTTCTTCTTATTCATTGTAACACTATTTAAAAAAAAAAAAAAAAAAAAACAAGGAGAGTCATGTGGCGATAGACACATAAAACCGAAATTCTCGGAATTCCCCTCTCTCTCGATACTCGAACATAATTCTCAAATCTCAAGCAAAATCGAGATCAGTAGAGACCGAGCCGCGCGACGAATAGTATGAAATAATAATAAACCGCGTACCTCCTAACGTGAGTCGATATTATTCAGTCCCTATAACAAATCCTCTACATATATACTTACTCCACATAACAAAGTTATGATATTCCTGGGAGAAGCCATGGTTCAATTAGTTAATTAATTTGTGATATTCAAGATCATCATTGTCAGCAATTGGATCTGAGTTCGGTCATGAAGCTTCGGAGAATTAAATTCTGGCATCGTCTGGTATCAGTGTGGATTGACCACTTTTGTATTGTCACAAGACACAATGGCCACAGTATAAATAATAAATGATATGAATAAAAGATTATCCATTGTTCTTGGTTGGGGACGTTTTTAATTCACGATTCAACTGGCAGAACGGCTCTACTCCGTTGTGGACAGAATTATTTTAGACTCAATGAAGGTAGTATCCAAAAAATTCGTCGGTGACAATGTTTACTTCCCGGCTGAAAGAAAGAATATATGTTGATTTTTTCTATTCAATGAATGTATTCATCCAGAGACTCGGCAGAGTCTTGCACCAAGTACATTGCACCGCTGCAGGCCCGAGACTCGGCAGATTTATATTAGCTCTGAATAAAACGATTTTGACGGTGGGGTTAGACATTTTCTTGAATTATGAAACCCAGAAGTAATCTTGTGATCTGAAATTTGAACTGGAGAATGTTAAAGTTGTCCGTAAGCCGTAATTGCTGAGAAAAAACTTTGCACGGCCAAAATTATGCAATGATTGAAGTGTGCGTCCGTGTATGTATACGACACAGAGAAAGAGCTCGTGTGGCTCTCGTCTTTCTGATTGGTTGTGACTGACGACTTATCCCTCTGTTCCCATTTGACGAAAAGTTTTTTGTTGCGAGTGAGCCGATGTTTTCGGTTACATCTTTCCTCTGTACCGACTTTTCGCCCGCTAGGTATGTGAGCTGTCTTCTTTACCGAGCGGAAGAAAAGTTTTTGGTTAGGAGTTTTTTAAGTTATGTTCAATGCACAATTTTACCAACAATCGTATAAAGTACTGTGGGCCCTGTGGGCATGTGGACCCTGATTTTTTCTTGAATGAGCAATTTGTATAAAAAGTTATGGGCCGGACAAGTACTCTGTTCGCATTCGCTGAAGAACGTACGGTGGTGACCGTTTAACAAATCGCTACCGATCAAACAGTATTGGGGCCTCAAGTTATAACCTGTGGTACGATCTGTTACCACCGAAAAGATTTTAAATTTTCCCGTGTACGGGTGAGGCGGCAGTCGTTAGGGGTATCATGGATCGGTCTGGGCGAAAATTCGAAAAACATGGTCAAATTAATAAAAACCATTGAAGCCTTGTAAGTTAGTATAAACTCTTGTTTGACAACAAATGATTTTGTCTAATTAGTCGTTAGTCGATTCTTAGACCTCAACGAAAAATTTGTCCTCTGATTGGTAACAGAAATTGTAGTGCTCAACGTAAATGAACTATTTTCACATTATTGTTTTTTGAGCATTTTTCGTTGTATTTTTTATATTCATTTTAGGTGTTTTTAATTTTTCAGGTAAACTCTTTTTTGCCAACAAATGATTTTCTCTAATTAGTCGTGTGACGGGCTCGACACGATCGCTAGAGAAAATGGACGAAAAGGGGAGAAATAAAGCGCACAAAAAGTTATAAAAATAATAAATCAATTTGTGGTTTATTGCGGAGAATGGATACAAAAAAAAAGAAGGGCGCCAGCTGGTGTATTCGGTCCAGCAACCGGTACAAAAAAGTATCCCAAAAAGGGTCAAAAGAAAAACAATATCCAAGAACTTAATTTAGCAACAATAATTCAAAGGGGCTAACTCAGGGAAAGATTAGAAAGCGGGTGCTGTTGTATCGGGGCCGGGAGATAGGAACTGTGTACGTTCTTGTGAAGTCCCTCGGGTCGTCAAAATGGGGTTCAGGGACGTCGGGCATGAGTAATCGGGGCCGATGGGACAAGGGGAGAGAAGGGAGAGGTCGTCTATTCATTTCGGGGGAAGGGGGAAGGGTAAATGTCACGGTAGGACCAGGGGCTCGTCCGGGAAGAGGGACCAGGGGTTCGTGTAAATTTTCGGGAGGTTCTTCCAGACTAAAGTCTGAGTCGAGGGAAATAGGGTCCTTGTAAGGGCCTCTAGACTGGCCGGTGGCCAGTATCGGTCGATTTCGGGGCAGAGGGCGAGGGGAGGACGAAGTCCGTACAGGTGGGGCTGGTTTTGGCCTTGAACTCGGCCTCAGGACTTCCCACACTTCTGGAATCTCTAGAGCGTGGAGTAGCGTATGCGGCAAGCCTCCTCGCTCGTCGAGCTCTTCGTCCCATGCGACAGGAATGTAAGGAAAGCGGCTCCGGATCTCATGTCTCAAGAGCCGGTCCCGAAATACCTCCGTATCTCCGTCCAGCGACAGCCCCGCTCGGTCGCAACGAGCGACCAACTGGGCAACATCGTGCATGCTCCCAATCTCTCGAGTAATCGAGACTATCGAGGGGGCTGGGTCTGGAACGGGGTCTGGAACTGGGGACGACGGGGGATGGCGCGAGTGAGTAGCGCCGGTAATCACTGCCGTGGTCATTATCGATGCTGTACAGGCCGGGGTTGTGACCGTTACGGTCGAAACCGGAACGTCGACCGGGGGATACATCGCGAAAAAGGGGAAAGCAAGAAAAAAGGAAAATGCAAAAATTAATAAATTGAATAAAACTTATTTGGAAATTTTAACCAAAAGGGATTTGTTACTCACGGGAATTGACTAAATTGAGTTATCTTTAAAAAAAAGGAATTTAAAACAGTAAAAATGCGAAAAGGGACCAAAATTGAAAATTCAAAAATAAAGGGAAGAATTGATCGTCAAGAAGTTAACGAAAATAAATGGTAAATACGAGGGGAGAACTCGAATAATTGACCAAAGGGGATTTTCAGTCGTCAGGAAATTGACGAAAATTATTTTTAATCGAAATAGGAGGGCAATAATATTTTTCGGGGAGTTTTTTGGGCGAATGTCGGGCAAGAGGGGTTATCGCTGATGAGGGGGGGGGGGGAGGGGGTGAAGGGTAATATTTGCGTCGAGTAGCGTAATCACGCAATACTCGACGAACACACGAAAATCTCACTAAATCTGTCGAAGTAATATTTTATATTCGAAATAATATTTACCAAGTCAGCAAAGTATCGAAAAACACAAGGAGAACGGGGTAGGAGAGCTCAAGGTCGTCAAAACAATGGAGCTAGCGCTCGGCAGTCTCGCGCCGAAGCGTTGTGCGATCGTCGAACGCGATAGGGGGAGGGGGTCACTGGTGAGCACTATTTCGCACGCTAGACAAAGGGAGAACGAAAGTCGAAAAATCAGGTCGAAAAAGTCGAAAAATTAAAAGAAATGGCTGAATTTATTTAATTAGAAGTTTTTTTGTTTGTTATTGAAAGGTATCGCAAGAGAAAGGGGAAAAGTTAATAATTAATTTTTTTTTCAGGCCCCACGTTGGGCGCCAAAAATTTGTGACGGGCTCGACACAATCGCTAGAGAAAATGGCAAAAAGGGGAGAAATAAAGCGCACAAAAAGTTATAAAAATAATAAAACAATTCGTGGTTTATTGCGGAGAATGGATACAAAAAAAAGAAGGGCGCCAGCTGGTGTATTCGGTCCAGCAACCGGTACAAAAAAGTATCCCAAAAAGGGTTAAAAGAAAAACAATATCCAAGAACTTAATTTAGCAACAATAATTCAAAGGGGCTAACTCAGGGAAAGATTAGAAAGTCTTAAACGCAGGGACAGAGGGTCCCTGAAACTCAGGCGTCTTATTATACCAGTGACGTACGAAAAAAAGGGGGAACGGGCGAGCGAGCCACGCGGTGGAGCGAACCACGCGAACACTCGAATCGAGTTCGGCCGGCGAAACCCGATTGACCGAACGAAGCAAAGCCTCGCTCGATCCACGCACAAAAATCCGATAACGGGGCTCACTAACTGAAAAAGGGAGCAGGCGGTGGGCGATCGACGATGAGAATTGACAGGAAAAAGTGTAATGACGGGGCTCGAAGACGTGGGGAAAAATCCAAAGACGAATGGGCGCGAAACAAAGGGGGAATGACGAGGAAAAAAGGGCAAAGTGACTTCGCGGGGGTGGACGGGGAAACGACTCGAGGCACAACACTCGTCGCGTCGACTGACCGACGAAATAAACTCTTTCTCGAACTTTTCGTTCGAGAAAGCCAACGAAAATGACTGCTGGGATTTTGGGGCGAGCAAGAATGAACGGGAAAGTAATGGCGTCGCAGGCCCGACAAGAATCGAAGGACTTACTTGTCTTCTCGGTTTTGTCGAATAAAACCGAGAGTGCGGTGCCGAAATACTCCAAAACTGTCCAGAGAGTGGTCCTTCGAGAAGCCGGGTCGTCGTTAAATTTGATCCCACTATTTTGCACAAGAACTCGAAAAACAAGTGGAGAGAAAATTTGGGTGCCTCTACGTCTGGTCGTGTCCAAAGCGGAAGTGTGGCGCTCCGCGGTCTCCTCGAGCTCCCGGCCGCGTGATAGCGGCTGGTTCGAGGCTTTTCGAGGCCCGGGAGCGCCAGCAGCCAATCAGGCTGCTGCTTTGCAGTCGGCCGTCGTTCGATCGAGTATCGAGCGCCGGCCTCGCGAGATCGCGCACCGATGGCGCCACGCTGTCTTAGTCCAGGAACCGGGTATTTTTACGTGACACCGGGCCAGAACGATTCTAACCGACGGATTCATGTAGGGCTGATGTCCCTGATGAAGGCCTACTACTTTCCAACCACAGATTTTGGGGGGCTTTTTTTTGGCACGCGATCAAAGTTGGCAAAATCATGTTTTTGAGAGATAGCGTCGAAACTATTGATCGGAGAAAAAAAAAGTTCAGTAACTATTTGTAGATATTAGAAAAACAAACAGTTTGGCGGGTGGCAAATTAAAATCGGTTCATTAGATCGCCCGCAAACAATCAAAAACCAGCGAAAATGGCCATTTTTATTATAACCCATTGTTAATAAAAAAATGCGTGTAGAGCTTTAAAAATCTCAGAATATATGCCCCTCGGTACACTTAACAAGTATGCAAAATTTGGGCCCGATCGGATGAATAGTTTTTGAGAAAAGCCATTTGTTATTAAAAAACCGACTGTTTTTGCGAGGAATTTGCAGGCCGGGAGAGTGTCGCAGTGTAATAAAACAAAAACGAAATTAATCCGAAAGAGTCGAACTGTCATGTACACTTTGGGGCAAATCGATTTTTTATTGTTAAAGGGGTGAAAAACGGATCTAAAAATAGGGTACGATTTTTACTCATAAACAAATGGAATTCCTTCGCGAGTTTTTAAGTTACAGAGTCGCGACTGACATCATTCGAAAGCGGTTATTTTTCTACGAATTTAGAAGAAAAAAAAATTGCAAAAAGTTAATTAGGTGAAGATAAAAAAATTTGTTTTTTAATAATTATTGCTGCGACTCATTCTAACGTAGAGCGCTAAAAATTGGACAGCGTACAGAGTAAGACTTATGCTAACTAGAGAAAAATCGGCGGAAAAATCCCATATAAATTTATTGTTCATTTCAGCGGTTTAACGAGAGGCCAAACGTGACGTCGCGTTTGGCGGCAGAGTGGGGGTAGTCGTCTCCGACTCACGCGCGCTCGCGTGAAAAGTGAATTCGCGCATTCAAATTCCACGAACATGGAATATCTCCGGCGCGAATTAACTTATCGAGTTGTTTTTTTTTTTTATTTGGGCTAACTTTTTCCGCTGATCATGATTTTGTCATTGATAATTATGAAAAATTGAAAATTCACCTCCAAATTTATTGATAATTTTTTATTAATTTTTTTACACTATTTTTCACTCAACTTTCGGGTGAAATCGGATTCAAATATCATTGCTGTGATGTTCTTCAACTACTGTACGGAGTAAAAAATAATTCAATGAAAAATATTCTGTTAGCGGAGCACGTGTCATTCCGTTTTCAAAAAAATGAACAATTGAGGCCATTACGTCTACGAAAGACAAAGATTTTTCAAATTTGAGAAGATGTGATGTTTTTCGACGTCGTAATGGCCTCAATTGTTCATTTTTTTGAAAACGGAATGACACGTGCTCCGCTAACAAAATATTTTTCATTGAATTATTTTTTACTCCGTACAGTAGTTGAAGAACATCACAGCGATGATATTCGAATCCGATTTCACCCAAAAGTTGAGTAAAAACTAGTGTTAAAAAAATTAATAAAAAATTATCAATAAATTTGGAGGTGAATTTTCAATTTTTCAGAATTATCAATGACAAAATTATGATCAGCGGAAAAAGTTAGCCCGAATAAAAAAAAAAAACAACTTGATAAGTTAATTTGCGCCGGAGATATTCCATGTTGGTGGAATTTGAACGCGCGAGTTCACTTTTCACGCGAGCGCGTGCGAGCTGGAGACGACTACCCCCACTCTGCCGCCAAACACGACGTCACATTTGGCGTCTCGTTAAACCGCTGAAATGAACAATAAATTTATATGGGATTTTTCCGCCGATTTTTCTCTAGTTAGCATAAGTCTTACTCTGTACGCTGTCCAATTTTTCGCGCTCTACGTTAGAATGAGTCGCAGCAATAATTATTAAAAAACAAATTTTTTTATCTTCACCTAATTAACTTTTTGCAATTTTTTTTTCTTATAAATTCGTAGAAAAATAACCGCTTTCGAATGATGTCAGTCGCGACTCTGTAACTTGAAAACTCGCGAAGGAATTCCATTTGTTTATGAGTAAAAATCGTACCCTATTTTTAGAGCCGTTTTTCACCCCTTTAACAATAAAAAATCGATTTGCCCCAAAGTGTACATGACAGTTCGACTCTTTCGGATTAATTTCGTTTTTGTTTTATTGCACTGCGACACTCTCCCGGCCTGCAAATTCCTCGCAAAAACAGTCGGTTTTTTAATAACAAATAGCCTTTCTCAAAAACTATTCATCCGATCGGGCCCAAATTTTGCACACTTGTTAAGTGTACCGAGGGGCATATATTCTGAGATTTTTAAAGCTCTACACGCATTTTTTTATTAACAATGGGTTATAATAAAAATGGCCATTTTAGCTGGTTTTTAATTGTTTGCGGGCGATCTAATGAACCGATTTTAATTTGCCACCCGCCAAACTGTTTGTTTTTCTAATATCTACAAATAGTTACTGAACTTTTTTTTTCTCCGATCAATAGTTTTGACGCTATCTCTCAAAAACATGATTTTGTCAACTTTGACCGCGTGCCAAAAAAAAGCCCCCCAAAATCTGTGGTTGGAAAGTGGTAGGCCTTCATCAGGGACATCAGCCCTACACGAATCCATCGGTTAGAATCGTTCTGGCCCGGTGTCATGAAAAGGCCCTTTTTCGAACCCGGTTCCTGGACTATCTGCCTCGCGAGACCGAGGCTCGATAAAGATGGCGGCACCCACGGCTGTCAAAACAGCCGGACGAGCCTATTGTCGGAGGGACGATGACGGACACGAGCTCCGCGACTCGGCGATGTTCACAGGGCTAAGGGGGGTCGGGCTGATGGGGGAACATAAAATATTACACGCGGGGGAGGGAGGGGAAACCAAATAAAGAGGGCAATGCAATTTTCGTGATCGCTCGGTCGGTGGGTCGCTCGCCCGCGCTCGCGTGAGTAATCGCGGTCGAGATGTTGGTCCAGCGACGGTCGTCAGCCACGTTCGGTCCTCCTCGGTCTGCGGAAGCTGGAAAATAAGAGAAAAGAGAGCCGGTCCCTTTCGGGGATCCGGTGACTCCCGCTGCGGCTCGACGCTGGCAGAAAAAAGGATAAGAAAAAAAAAGTGACAACGTCACAATGTATACGACACAGAGAAAGAGCTCGTGTGGCTCTCGTCTTTCTGATTGGTTGCGACTGACGACTAATCCCTCTGTTCCCATTTGACGAAAAGTTTTTCGTTGCGAGTGACGCGACGTTTTCTGTTACGTCTTTTCTCTGTACCGACTTTTCGTCCGCTAGGTATGTGAGCTTCTTTACTGAGCGGAAGAAAAGTTTGTGGTTAGGAGTTTCTCAAGTTATGTTCAATGCACAATTTTACCAACAATGGTATAAAAGACTGTGGGTATTGGATGTGGACCGTGATTTTTTCTCGAATAACCGATTTGCATAAAAAGTTATGGGCCGGACAAGTACTCTGTGCGCATTCGGTCAACGTACTGTGGTGGCCGTTTAACAAGTCGTTACAGATCAAACAGTATTGGGGCCTCAAGTTATAACCTGTGGTACGATCTGTTACCACCGAAAAGTTTTTAAATTTTCCCGTGTACGGGTGAGGCGGCAGTCGATAAGGGTATCATGGATCGGTCTGCGCGAAAATTCGAAAAACATGGTCAAATCAATAAAAACCATTGAAGCCTTGTAAGTTAGTATAAACTCTTGTTTGACAACAAATGATTTTGTCTAATTAGTCGTTAGTCGATTCTCAGAACTCAACGAAAAACTTGTCCTCCGATTGGTAACCGAAATTGTAGTGCTCAACGTAAATGATCTATTTTCACATTATTGTTTTTTGATCATTTTTCGTTGTATTTTTTTATATTCATTTTAGGTGTTTTTAATTTTTCAGGTAAACTCTTTTTTGCCAACAAATGATTTTCTCTAATAAGTCGTTAGTCGATTCTCAGACCGCAATGAAAAACTTGTCCTCTTATTGGTATCAGAAATTTTAGTGCTGAACGCAAATGATCCATTTTTACATTATTGTCATTTGAGCATTTTTTGTTGTATTTTGTATATTCATTTTAGGTGTATTTAATTTTTCAGATTAAACTTTTTTTCGCCAACAAATGATTTTGTCTATTCCGTCGTTAGTCGATTGTCAGACCTCAACGAAAAACTTGTCCCCTTATTGGTATCAGAAATTTTAGTGCTGAACGCAAATGATCCATTTTTACATTATCGTTATTTGAGCATTTTTGGTTGTATTTTTTTATTTTTATTTGAGGTGTTTTTAATCGTTTTTCAAGGAGATCTTTGTACAGTGGTTTTTCATTGACTGAATCATCATTTCTTAATAACAAATGATTTTGTTTCATCACTCATCAGTCAATTCTTCGACATGAATGGAAAACTTGTCTTTTTATTGATATCAGAAGATTTAGTACTGCACGTGAATGATATCATTTTGTGTTATTCTTTCTTGCCACTTTTTGTTGTATACTTTTTTGTATTTATTTGAAGTGTTTCGAATTCTTGGCGAGATTCTTGTGAGGTTGTTTTTCATCGTATTATTTTAAGGGTCTTAAATTTTCCTAGGTGAGGTTGCCCAAGGTTTTCTAGGCGAGATGTTTTTTATACCAAGGTTTTTGAAGTTCTTTTTTTCTTTCCTTAAAGGGTCTTAAATTTTTTAGACAAGGTTGGCCAACGTTTTTTAGGCGATATGTTTTTTATACCGAGGTTTTTTAGAGTAGATGTTTTTTTTACCAAGGTTTTTTAGACGAGTATAACAAAGTCAGCATAAAACCTCTGTTACAGAGCAACACAATTTTGTTACCTCTTATTGTCGAACCTAACCTCGAAAGACCTCCGTGAAGTTGGCCCCCCGAAGTAATTATTTTCAAATTTAATTATTGCAAATCGTTTGAGAATCGTTTGAGAGGGTTTGAGAGTAAAGAAAAATTGTTTGAGAGTTAATAGTTTTTCCGGAAAATTGATTTCATTTTTGGGTGTGAAGTTGGCCCCCACATTTTCTATCTCCTCGAAAAATGGACTTAGACGTTTAATTTTTTTTTTAATCGTTTCGGAATCGTTTGAGAGGATTTGAGAGTTCAAAAAATCTGTTGGAGAGTCAATATTTTAATTGATACGAGATAATTATTAAGTGAGTGATTTTCCCAGAATTTCCCCTAGTTTCCGAGCACTTCCGGCCTGCGCAATGGATATGCGCGGTGTACATGCGCAGAGTGTATGCACAGTATATCTACAAAATAATATTAAGAATATTATTTTTTCTGTTTATCAACATAAAGGATTATATATATTGAGCACAGTTCACAGTTTTTGTGCCAGTTTTTTTTTTTAATCCTTGTACGATCATAGAATGGTCCCGGTAGCAGCGTGCTAAGCTTCTATTCGAGACACCTACGGTTCAAACCCTGCTAATGCAACTTTTTTTTACCATCGTACTTGTTTTTTTTTAAATTTAATCGATCCCTCTGTGAAATTCAATTATTGAAGCGATTTAAAAATTGAGAAAAGAAAATTAATTCCCAACTGTTTAAGTTGTCATAATCGCAAAGCTTTGGGTTACTTATTTATTTAGTTGAATAAACAAAAATAATATTTTAAATCAGAAACAGCTTCAACAATTGAATTTCAAAGTGGGATTGATTTGATTGAAAAAAAAAAACAAATACGATGATGAAAAAAACATATACACCAGTAAGGTGCTGAACCTTCGGCTCGACAGCTGTTCCTCTAAGATGTTTCTTTTAAAAAATTTCAACGTCAATTCTTGAAATATTAGTTTTGTTCATTCGAAACAGTCACATTTAAACTCTAATGCTGTGTCTCAAGAATGCTCACCGGAACGTCTCCCTGATTGGTGCGCCGGTTGGTATTTTTAAGCTCCTCACGAGACTTAACGTATTGCAATCGAAAAAAAACTTCGTTTAGGATTCTTTACTAATTCAATACCTATCAACAGCCTTGACACTAAAACTAATAATTTTCTCCTATGAAGAAAAATGTTCTGACGTCTAGAATTGGAGATGATTAATTTCTAATTTTTTACTTTTCCCATCTATCCTGGTCTCAATTAAAGTCGTGTTTCGTTCATAAGTTGCAAAAAAATGCGTTTCAACGCCGATTCGTGAAACTTTGGTATTTTTCGATCGAAAAAGAGATTAATGCCGGGTCTCGTGAATCCTCACCGCTACTCTTCCCTGATTGGTGCGGCGGTTGGTTTTTTCAGCGTCATTGTGATTGGTGCGCCGGTTGGCATTCTTACGCTCCGCACGAGACTTTAACAATCACGATCGACAAATGACTTCGTTTGGGATTCTAGCTAATAATTTTCTCCTATGATGAAAAATTTTCTGACGTCAAGAATTGGAGATAATTAATTTCTAATTTTTTTACTTTTCCCATCTATCCTGGTCTCAATTAAAGTCGTGTTTCGTTCATAAGTTGCAAAAAAATGCGTTTCAACGCCGATTCGTCAAACTTTGGTATTTTTCGATCGAAAAAGGGATTAATGCTTGGTCTCGTGAATCCTCACCGCTACGCTTCCCTGATGGGTGCGGCGGTTGGTATTTCTAGCGTTACCGTGATTGGTGCGCTGGTTGGCATTTTTACGCTCACTTACGAGACATTTCCATTGCTATCACAAAATTACTTTAATTAGACTTTTTAAATAATTTTGTATCAATATTCTTGACACCAAGACTAATAATATTCTCCCATGAAGAAAAATTTTCTGACGTTAAGAATTTCAGATAGCTGAATTCCAATTTTCAACTTTTTCCATCTAAACGGGTGTATATTGAAGTCGCGTTTCGTTTATGAGTTGCAATGAAATGTGTTTAGGATTTTTCTCACAAAATTTCTCACCGTCGATTCTTGGAATATTGGTTTTTTTTAAACTCGAAACATACAGTTTGAACTCCAATGCGGATTTCTCATGAATCCTCACCGCTACGCCTCCCGGATTGGTGCGGCGGTTGGTTTTTCTATCCGCACCTCACCGCCATCCTGATTGGTGCGGTGGTTGGCATTTTTACCAACCAGCGCACCAATTGGTTTGCTGGAACGTCAACCATCGCTTCCAAATTTGTTTCCGCCTTGAAAACCGTTCTGTAAACATGCACTGAACGTACCTGAAAAGTTCAAAATCAAATTGAAAATAGAAAACTGAAAGTCAGAGATTTTTCCCAGTCTTTTTTAATCTTCTGACATATTTCCGTGGATTGAAATTTCATGGAAAAAAAACATTGCAATCTTTGTTCGCGTGAATCGAGTGTGAAAGTACGAGATTTGAATTCGATAGGAAAAGTAATTTGAGCGATCGATCGGTTATCCGCAATTCTCACTTCAACGAGATAGCCGTACGTCAACGTGCCCTCGACCTCTTTATCTGGTCTCAGATCCACGTGTACCACGGGATCCACTTTTCCATGAATACTCACGAGCTCCGAATACCTGATATTGAATATCACGAGTATAAAATTCGTTGCATTTACTATTTCAGCAAAACCTTTGTCTCTCAGGTAATTAATTCGTATGTAAATTTATTTTTGGCTGAGACCATTCCGTTACTGTATTTCCATCAAAACATTTTATCTGTGAAATATGGAAAGGATCCCGTTTAAATATATTAAATGACAATGATAAAACAAACTACTATGAATATCAAGCCCTTTGGATGAATTGGATTGACAAGTTAGTTTACAATGGTATTAGCTGTTTTGGTTGTGTGGTCAACAATGCAGGAAGTTACCGTGAGAGCCTGGAGTTCAAATCTCCTTGAGAATATTTTTTTTTTTTCAATTTCATGCCGTGAATAAAATTTGTAAGCCAAAAATATTTAATGAAAAGGTTAGCTTAGCCACAATATGTTCCGATATTTTGACTGACAATTGATTAAAATAGAAAAAAAAATTATTCAGGGGGTTTGAACGCCGGGTTTTCGAGGTGACGCCCTGCCTCGTTGACCACATATCCACAGCAGCTAGTAGTTTGTAGATCTGACTTGTCAATCCCATTCATCCGAAGCGCTTGATATTCACAGTAGTTTGTTTTAACAATGTCATTTAATATATTTAAACGGGATCCTTTCCATATTTCACAGATAAAACGTTTTGATGGAAATACAGTAACGGAATGGTCTCAGCCAAAAATAAATTTACATACGAATTAATTACCTGAGAGACAAAGGTTTTGCTGAAATAGTAAATGCAACGAATTTTATACTCGGGATATTCAATATCAGGTATTCGGAGCTCGTGCGTATTCATGGAAAAGTGGATCCCGTGGTACACGTGGATCTGAGACCAGATAAAGAGGTCGAGGGCACGTTGACGTACGGCGATCTCGTTGAAGTGAGAATTGCGGATAACCGATCGATCGCTCAAATTACTTTTCCTATCGAATTCAAATCTCGTACTTTCACACTCGATTCACGTGAACAAAGATTGCAATGTTTTTTTTCCATGAAATTTCAATCCACGGAAATATGTCAGAAGATTAAAAAAGACTGGGAAAAATCTCTGACTTTCAGTTTTCTATTTTCAATTTGATTTTGAACTTTTCAGGTACGTTCAGTGCATGTTTACAGAACGGTTTTTAAGTTGGAAACAAATTTGGAAGCGATGGTTGACGTTCCAGCAAACCAATTGATGCGCTGGTTGGTAAAAATGCCAACCACCGCACCAATCAGGATGGCGGTGAGGTGCGGATAGAAAAACCAACCGCCGCACCAATCCGGGAGGCGTAGCGGTGAGGATTCATGAGAAATCCGCATTGGAGTTCAAACTGTATGTTTCGAGTTTAAAAAAAACCAATATTCCAAGAATCGACGGTGAGAAATTTTGTGAGAAAAATCCTAAACACATTTCATTGCAACTCATAAACGAAACGCGACTTCAATATACACCCGTTTAGATGGAAAAAGTTGAAAATTGGAATTCAGCTATCTGAAATTCTTAACGTCAGAAAATTTTTCTTCATGGGAGAATATTGTTAGTCTTGGTGTCAAGAATATTGATACAATATTATTTAAAAAGTCTAATTAAAGTAATTTTGTGATAGCAATAGGTAAAGTCTCGTAAGTGAGCGTAAAAATGCCAACCAGCGCACCAATCACGGTAACGCTAGAAATACCAACCGCCGCACCCATCAGGGAAGCGTAGCGGTGAGGATTCACGAGACCAAGCATTAATCCCTTTTTCGATCGAAAAATACCAAAGTTTGACGAATCGGCGTTGAAACACATTTTTTTGCAACTTATGAACGAAACACGACTTTAATTGAGACCAGGATAGATGGGAAAAGAAAAAAAATTAGAAATTAATTATCTCCAATTCTTGACGTCAGAAAATTTTTCATCATAGGAGAAAATTATTAGCTAGAATCCCAAACGAAGTCATTTGTCGATCGTGATTGTTAAAGTCTCGTGCGGAGCGTAAGAATGCCAACCGGCGCACCAATCACAGTGACGCTGAAAAAACCAACCGCCGCACCAATCAGGGAAGAGTAGCGGTGAGGATTCACGAGATTCGGCATTAACCTCTTTTTCGATCGAAAAATACCAAAGTTTCACGAATCGGCGTTGAAACGCATTTTTTTGCAACTTATGAACGAAACACGACTTTAATTGAGACCAGGATAGATGGGAAGTAAACGAAGTATTTTTTCGATTGCAATACGTTAAGTCTCGTGAGGAGCTTAAAAATACCAACCGGCGCACCAATCAGGGAGACGTTCCGGTGAGCATTCTTGAGACACAGCATTAGAGTTTAAATGTGACTGTTTCGAATGAACAAAACTAATATTTCAAGAATTGACGTTGAAATTTTTTAAAAGAAACATCTTAGAGGAACAGCTGTCGAGCCGAAGGTTCAGCACCTTACTGGTGTATATGTTTTTTTCATCATCGTATTTGTTTTTTTTTTTCAATCAAATCAATCCCACTTTGAAATTCAATTGTTGAAGCTATTTCTGATTTAAAATATTATTTTTGTTTATTCAACTAAATAAATAAGTAACCCAAAGCTTTGCGATTATGACAACTTAAACAGTTGGGAATTAATTTTCTTTTCTCAATTTTTAAATCGCTTTAATAATTGAATTTCACAGAGGGATCGATTAAATTTAAAAAAAAACAAGTACGATGGTAAAAAAAAGTTGCATTAGCAGGGTTTGAACTGTAGGTGTCTCGAATAGAAGCTTAGCACGCTGCTACCGGGACCATTCTATGATCGTACAAGGATTAAAAAAAAAAAAACTGGCACAAAAACTGTGAACTGTGCTCAATATATATAATCCTTTATGTTGATAAACAGAAAAAATAATATTTTTAATATTATTTTTTAGATATACTGCGCATACACTCTGCGCATGTACACCGCGCATATCCATTGCGCAGGCCGGAAATGCTCGGAAACTAGGGGAAATTCTGGGGAAATCACTCACTTAATAATTATGTCGTATCAATTAAAATATTGACTCTCCAACAGATTTTTTGAACTCTCAAATCCTCTCAAACGATTCCGAAACGATTAAAAAAAAAAATTAAACGTCTAAGTCCATTTTTCGAGGAGATAGAAAATGTGGGGGCCAACTTCACACCCAAAAATGAAATCAATTTTCCGGAAAAACTATTAACTCTCAAACAATTTTTCTTTACTCTCAAACCCTCTCAAACGATTCTCAAACGATTTGCAATAATTAAATTTGAAAATAATTACTTCGGGGGGCCAACTTCACGGAGGTCCTCGAAAGAAGGCTCGAATGTAGCAGCATTATATATGTAGCTAGAAACTCGCTAGATATGATTACATATCTGCACTTAAAATGTGAAAATTCAAAGTGATGGATCCAATATGATGGACCAAAATGCTCAAAGTGATTTGATGAAGATAAATCTCCATATACACGGGTTTCTTGAGTCGTTTAATTCGAATCACAGGTGAAATTCAACAATACGAGTGGCAGTTCCAATATAGGATAATGAAACATAAATCTGGCTTGGTCACTGAAATATGTAGTATGACGAATTTTTCAACGACCCAAAAACGCCACAAAAGTCTCGCTCTCCTCTCCGTCGATTTTTTACTCAAAATCAAGGATGGAAAAATTATTGTTGGACGCCAGCCGTAAAGCGACTCGACGGCGAAGAGAAAGATAGACATATTTTGCCAGCTTGCGTTCAGCAGGATGGGCAGGGTCTCCGCGAGAATAATTGAGAAATACAGAAATTTAATTTGAAATAACAACGAAGAATTTAATAATTAATTTAGAAAATAGTTTAGAAAAAGAATTACAAAAAAAAAGTACGCACGCTCGGGATAAGTTACGTCGCTGACAATAAATTTACATGATTTCATTTACACAAGAATTTACTGAATGTAATAGAATGAAAAGAATTAAATTTTGACTCTAACGGAAAAATATTTCGCGGGATAACGAAAATTATGATTTCGCGTCTCTAATGAACCTCGGGGGAATAATCGTGAACTCACTCACACAATATCTCGCACGGTCACACACACAATTGGTCGGGATCCTGCATTCTCAACAATCTAAACTGAGCTCGAATTTATACTCTCCGTGGATCTACTCACGGTCGAGAAAATAAATCTTAAAGATGGAAAAATCACGACAATTCAAAGATGTTTTATTCGGAATACCGAGCCCTCGATATTCGGTTACTCGGCCGAGCCATCCAATGTTATCCGATTATTATCCCGACCCACTCATACGATCTCACTCACACACGCACTCAATTCCACACTATCGCGATCCTTCTACCCGGGAAACAACTTACGCCAACCGGAAACAATTATTTACCAAAACAAAACACGAAAATGGAGATCTCGAGTACGACCACGATTACTCTTTGACATAATAAATTTACTTCAAACGCGAATCGCTAAACTGACGATCGCGGGAAACAAAAATCGAAAGAGCCGACTAAGGAACGCGTGACAGAGCCATCACCGCGACCAAATTTCTCGATATTAGACAAAAGAGACGTTAGTTACTTTAAACTATTGAAATTACAAAATAACGATCCGGGAAAGTTGACTAGGGCCCACCAACCAAACCAGAAAGTGAAAAGGAAGGAACTCCCGGTGTTTCTTCCTATTTTCGCGATACGTCCTCTCTGCTCGATACTTCACGAGAATCCCCTCGAGATCATGAGCGTTACGCGTAACGAGGATTATTCTCCCGCCCCTTTAGTAATTTCGAATATTCCCGAAAATGATTGACAGGTCCGTCCCGAGAACCACCGGTGCGAGCGTTAGACAGGGCCCCGAGAAAGATGACAATCGGGAGAATTTGCAGACGCAGTTATCGATGCATTTTTACCCCTAGCTCGATGGTTACAATTCCCCACGAAAGATGGACCATGTAGTTCGCTATAAAGTCCGGGACAACCGAGAGGAAGATGTGATGATCGCCGTTAGATGATTGACGGCGGGAGAATTCGACAGACACGACGGCCCTGACGTAACGATAGAAAAACGACCAAGTCCTCCATGTCAAACGAATATTTGCCGAATCTTGAACATTCTCGAGCCTTCCGTGAGATATTTTTTCCTTTTCCTCGTGATTCTATGAGGCCTGGCTGATTGCGTTGACAGATGAATTGAAAATACCCTCTATCTCTCTCTTTCCTGGAATCTCTCGAAATAAAATAAAATATTCCGGGACGCATATTAATAAATTATTAACAAAATAATCGCCTTGGGCAATCCCTGTGAGATAATCGTGTGGCCGAAGTACCCAGCAAGAGCTATGGGAAGTCTCCTTTCTCGACTTTTATTCTACTTGTGACGGTCCAAAAAAAAACTGTCACAGTAGCTAGAAACTCGCTACGTCCTCGCCGTTAGCTTAGGATAACCATTATGCTCCGGTTTTAGCATTAGCTAAAAGCGTAATTCTATTATTATTCTATTATTACAGAATCAACATATTGAGCAACTCCGATGTATTAGGAGTTCCGACAATTGAATTATTAGTCGCAATTAGTCAACGAATCAATTACCTCACCTCACCACATTCGCTCACGAGCCCGCTCTGACGTGAGATTATTTCTTCCGAAAAGCTCACGTGACTTCTGGTGAAGCTTACCATTTACTACCAATGGCGTCGCTTCATTCGCTTCGGTTGAATCGGTCGTATCTGATTCATATTTGATGCGACGTGCCACATAAATTTGAAGTGTGCGCAAATTCGATGCCATGCCACAAAAGCAATAAAAAATGTTTCGCGTGAAAAACTTTGATCAACTCCGCGTATATTTGAGTACATAATGTGGATAATCGTTTTCGATTTTCGAGTCACGGTCTGTCAATATGAGAATGAATATAGGTGGCCCTAGCTCAGTGGTTGGCGCTCCGGACTCAGACTCCGCGGGTCCCGGGATCGAGTCCCGCTCGAATCACCTTTTTATTCGCTCATTATTGCTGAACCGGGCCTCGTCACATATGAGTGAGTCGAAGAAATTGAACGAATTAGAGTGACTGGAACAGATTCACGATGAATCATGTATTTATAAAAACATTTAGGTTCTGGAGGAGTCTGGAAAAAAGAAATGATATCCTAGCCAAAAATCTTCTCCGCGGGAAAAAATGCCTGGACAAGTCCATTTGTTGGTGACCCCCAGTTCCATTTGTTTTTACCGAAAAATGTACAAAAAAAAATTTGGCTAATGCCGCCTGAAAAAGATTAATAGTCTTGAAAGAATACAATGAAGAATAGTCCCACAAAGATCTCACAAAAATTCAAAACACCTAAAATGAATTATTAAAAAATACAACAAAAATGGTAAAAAACAATAATGTGATAATGAGTCATTTACGTTGAGCACTGAAATTTCTTATACCAATAAGAGGACAAGTTTTTGTTGAGGTTTGAGAATCCACTAACGAGTAATAAGACAAAATCATTTGTTGTTGGAAAAGAGTTACTAACTTACAAAACAGAAATAGTCAATGTTTCATTTAGTCACAGGATTCAAATTTACAATATCAATACAATTCGACCATGTGTCCGGATTTTTCGCCCATATTGATCCATACCCTTAACGGCTGACGCCTCACCCGTACACGGGAACATTCAAAATCTTTTTGGTGTTCATACATCGACAGGTTACAACTTGAGGCCCCCAATACTGTTTGATGGGTAACGATTCGTTAAACGTTCACTACCGTACGTTAAGCGTATGCGCACAGAGTACTTGTCCGGCCTATAACTTTTTATGTTATAAGCATTATTGCAGGGGCTATACGTAGCTCCCGCAATAATGCTTATAAAATCGACGACAAACCCATCTGCAATATTGCAGTCTCCTCACAAACGCAGTACCAGACGGTAAACCATCCTCCACCACCTAACAGCCTCCTTATAAGCATATTACCTACTCATCATAAATACCCTGGCCATCGATGACAACCCAGCTTAAAACGGTGGCCTACCTCGTGGTCATCTTGACCATCTACGTCATTGCTACACCGTCATTAACACTCGACCATCGGCGGTGATAGAGCTCCAGGATGCAGCCTGCTCTGAGGATAGCTTAGCCATCGCGTTCCAGCGTCCCCATAAAATCCTGGGTTGTCCAACGACAGGGACACGACATCAACGACAACGACAACGACATCTCAAGACGGAGTCCTGTACCGGAGAGAGCTGGACAACGGAATTATGGCAAATCCCCTTCACGGGGAAAAAGCCCGGACAAGTACATTTGTCGATCGCACGTCTGCATTATTTTTTAAATCCGTTCAGAGAACTCCTAACCAAAAACTTTTTACCGACTCGGTACAGTAGAAAGGTTGTATACCGAGCGAGTTAGAAAGCAATGCAAACGTGCACTGTGTTGTAACTCCGTTCACGCTTTGCTCACGATGGATCCATCGGAGAGATCTCAGTCGTGACCAATCAGGAATTTTGTTGCCAGGGATTGGCTAGGATGGGCACGCAGACCCCTTTGAATATGTTGTTGGGCGCGCATATACAGACACGTCAAATTCTTCGATGTAACGTAGTTCTGACAAAGTCTGAGATAGAACTAAGCCCGTGCAAAGTTTTTTCTCAGCAATTACTTTAACAATCGTACTGATTTTGGGCTCAATCGAAAGAGCATCGTGCAATTAGTTTTTATGTTCATTTTCAGGTTGCTAGACAACTCCTGGGCTTTGCGGTTAGCTGAAATAGCATCGAAATTTTTTTCCCCACCACCACGAATCGCTTTACTACGAGAAAGTATCACTCGGCGAGCGCGCGGGACAGCAGACGACAGAGCTGACAATGTACTTGTCCTCTGCCGAGTCTCTGGATACCTGATAACCCTCAGGACAGTCAGAGTTCAGGAAGGACTTCAGTCTACTTCGAGCTAGCGACGTAGAAGCACGCAGACTATCCTTCGAACTGACATAACTAAATGAAGACTACTTATTTTTGCACTAATTTTGCTCTGCATTTTCAATATTTCCTGAGTGATAACTGTTCTCTCAGGCACCGGCGATCCTACAGACTCAAGATTAACAATAGTCGCATGACATTATCCATATTTGTTGGTGTCGAAAATGTAAACTGTCTGGTCCCTCTTGTCTTTTGTCTCGTGTTGCAGTACTGTCGTCACTTCCTCTTTGTCGGTCACACGGGTCATCTAGATCTAGTATGTTAAATTGCACGATCGTAGTCATATCTCGTCCCTGTGCTTATCCTCCCAAGGCCTCCAGAAGCCTGTTTTGGGAGGCTTGTCGTTGTCTTCATCTTCTGTCTACGATTTCTACCAATGTTAAGCCTTCGCGATTCAAACGAAACTTGTATCATTTTGAAATGGGAAAAAATGAAAAATCTGTTTCACGGAATCAATTCATCATTTTTGTTATGCAACCGTCAAATCAACGTCCATTTCATTTTTTTCATACTTACTGCTTTTCACAGAAAGCGCAAATTTACGCGTAACACGTGTTTTATAAAAAGTTCACCATTACAATATATTGTTGCAGGTTGATGTCTACAACGGCATATCTGGAAAATATGAAAACATCTCAGGAATATTCATCAAATATATCACACCAAACAGCCCTGCTGGTAGCACGAATAAGCTGAAGGTAGGTTCCCCTAGTACCTGAAATCATCTCTAAACATTAAAATGTACATTTTAAAATAAGGATTGGTACAGTTTCGTTAGAGAGAAATGACGCTCGGCAGTTACTGAGAATATACCGAAACGTTTTTTAACATCGCGTATAAGTTGTAAGAGTAGCTAAGAGCCAAACAGAGATTTTTACTTGACAAAAATATTAACAGCGGACCGCGTGTGCCATCAGCCGCAGAATAGCCTCCAGATCCTACGGCATACTTTCTCACTCGAGAATCTAATCTTCTTTTTTGTTATTCAGAGACTCGGCAGAGTCTTGGGCCAAGTACATTTGACGGCTCTGTCGTCTGCTGGCCCGAGACTCACTAGAGTAAATTATCTCTGTGTTCAGGATTGAGCGAAGCCTCAACGGCAGCGTGGACACAGTCGGGCCAGGATCTCACGCTCCGCCGAGGCGGCGCCAGCTCTCGGGTTCATATTTCTTGATAGCGTGGAAACAGAGCACTCGAGGCTCGTTTCACCCGGTCGTCACGGACGTTGCCACCTCCTGGGAACCGTTCCTGTCGGGACGTCGCGTCTTCCCTTGCTGCATGCGCGCGGCGCGTCTTCATCGATTGCCATGATCGATTCGTCAGTCTTGATCCGGTCACCGAAGTGTGCACGCACCAAACTGCAGTCTTTCACATTTCGGCTTTCCAAATTTAGGCAATCTCGCATTCTTGCGGCCATTCAGCCAAATTTACGGCAATTCTCCAACCACACGTAATTACGGGAAATCTATCGGGCTATATCACGCATTAACTACCCTTTCTCGGGCTTTTCTCCCTTCACCGGGCACGCTTCGTACCACGTATGGCACGGGTACCGGGTCTTCGATCGCGGCCTTCGCATCGGGCAGGCATCGGAAAATCATCGCACACACAACATTGTAACTCTCTGAAAATGAATCTCGCCTTTATTTTATCTCTCTCGCTCTTATTATTTTTCGGACCAGCAACACCAGATCCCGCACAAAACATTCTGAATAAAGCGATTTCGGCGGTGGGGGTAAACATTTTCTAGAATTAGGAAGCCCAGGAGTAATCTCATTGTAACGTCCGAGTGACGTGGAGGAAAAGTCGGATATTTGAGCGTCGAGCGGTAAACGCTATGTTCCATAAGCTTTTCCTATCAGAATATATATACTGTGCGTGTATATAGATATACTCCGAAGAGTATGGTGGGCGTTCACTGATAGACCTCAAGAAGTCTTGCCTTTTATCTCAAGTTGCGACTAGGAGAGGAAAAAGGTGTAGTTCGTGAATAAAGAGATTAGAGATTCTTTATGCACTTCTTTAATGAAAGTAAAGGATTAGTAAATATAAATGGTGAAATACAAACTTGATACAATATAAATGATTACGTTACCGGAGAGGTGTCCTTTGGTTATTCTTTGGTTGATTCTTACTTGTTTTAAGTCGATAACAGTTTATCTTTGGTTTCGACGCGTTGTTTGATTCGTTGGATTATTACTTCTTTGGTTTATAAAGATCTGATGCTTGAAATAAAAAGTCTCTTTGCAATAGACGACAATCTGAACTACTACTAGCTGTATAACCGTGTGACACTAAGTACGATATAGAAATGACTAGCAGAGTTTCAGTGTAAAATAAAATGAATAATTTGAACTACTGCTGGGAGTATTGCCGTGTGACTCTAAGTACACTACTATTCATTAATGCCTGGTCAAACCAAAATCTAGCGATTTTACCGACAGTGTATCGTCACTTGTCGAAGTCGCTTGAAGTTCGGAGGAGTTTCAGACTCATGTGTCAAGCGTAATTCTTAACCACCAAATTTTTAACCTAGCGAACACATGACAGCACTGAAATGAGCCGACCGCAGCAGCCTGGCGCAGCGTTCGGCAGATCGAGATTGGAACCAGGGGTTAAGTGCGATGAACCACGAAAGATACGAAAATATGATGCTGTATCGGTCGATGAAAATAATTAATAATTTTCATGTATGAATAGGAGATAAATATAAAAAATGGAAATAAAATGAGAATGCTCGAATTTCGAAATTGATTTCATTGGATAAAACATCACTCCGATATAAAATTGAATGAGAATCATCCCGAGCCATTGCAATTCTCGATCAACAAATACGGAATTACCAAATTTTCCATTGCCCGGATGAATCTAAAATACATGACGGGATCTTGCAGCTACTAGATCTGTTTTCTGCTCAAAATCTCGAGGATCATTGATGGAATCATCTGGCTTAGCGCATCTGAAAAAATCCCATTGCTCGAAAGCTCGTAGAACGGTTCAATCAATGAAACGATTGAACTTTGACCAGCAAACTAATGAGTCCAACCTTGGGGTTGATGGTTTCCACGAAGCAGCCACGTTTCGAACCTGGTCCACCAGGTTCTACGATTGGATTCATCTGGAGATCGATGGAACTCCACTCGATAACAGATTACCACGCATTTTCTTTTCAAATATTCGAATTTCCAATAGACACGAACGAGGAAGCACTTTTCCTGCTTATCCAGATGAATCCAGGATGGGTGATGGTATCGTGCAGCTACTTGGGCTGTTCTCTTTCGAAAATGTCTGCACTAATTGATGGAATCATCTGGCTTAGCGTATCTGAAAAAATCTCATTGCTCGAAAGATCGTAGAACGGTCCAATCAATGAAACGATTGAACTTTGACCAGCAAACTAATGAGTCCAACCTTGGGGTTGATAGTTTCCACCAAGCAACCACGTTTCGAACCTGGTCCGCCAGGTTCTACGATTGGATTCGTCTGGAGATCAATGGAACTGAATTCGATCCCAGTTCACCTCTCGCTTTATGTCAACACATTCGAATTTTCAATGGACGATTTTGCGGACGAATCTAGAATGGATGAAAGGATCCTGTGGCTCCTTGGGTTGTTTTATTTTCAAAATCACTGCGCTTATTGTTGGAATCATCTGGCTTAGGGCATTGCAAAAATGTTCATTCCTCCAAAGCTCGTAGACCTGTTCAATCAATGGGACAAGTAGACTTTGACCAAAAAATTGATCAGTCCAACCTTGGGGTCGCTGGTTTCTTCGGAGTAACCATGTTCCCGATCAAATCCACCTGGTTCCACAATTGGATTCATCTGGAGAAGGATGAAACTGAATTCGATCCCAGTTCACCTCTCACTCCATGTCGACACATTCGAATTTTCAATAGACGATTTTGCGGACGAATCTAGAATGGATGAAAGGATCCTGTGGCTCCTTGGGTTGTTTTATTTTCAAAATCACTGCGCTTATTGTTGGAATCATCTGGCTTAGGGCATCGCAAAAATGTTCATTCCTCCAAAGCTCGTAGACCTGTTCAATCAATGGGACAAGTAGACTTTGACCAAAAAATTGATCAGTCCAACCTTGGGGTCGCTGGTTTCTTCGGAGTAACCATGTTCCCGATCAAATCCACCTGGTTCCACAATTGGATTCATCTGGAGAAGGATGAAACTGAATTCGATCCCAGTTCACCTCTCACTCCATGTCGACACATTCGAATTTTCAATAGACGATTTTGCGGACGAATCCAGAATGGATCACAGGATCCTGCGGCTCCTTGGGTTGTTTCATTTTCAAAATCACTGCGCTTATTGTTGGAATCATCTGGCTTAGGACATCGCAAAAATGTTCATTCCTCCAAAGCTCGTAGACCGGTTCAATCGATGAAACGAGTGAACTTTGACCAAAAAACTCATCAATCCAACCTTGGGGTTGATGGTTTCTACGAAGTAACCACGTTTCGAACCTGGTCCACCAGCTTTTTCAATTGGATTCATCTGGATATCGATGGGACGCTACTCAATAACAGATTACCACTCGTTTCCAATAGACACGAACGGGAAAGCACTTTCCCTGCTTATCCAGATGAATCCAAGATGGATGATGGTATCCCGCAGCTACTTGGGCCGTTCTCTTTCGAAAATTACTTCAGAAATTGATGGAATCACCTGGCCAAGGTC
This sequence comes from Hyposoter dolosus, assembly GCA_963921915.1. Lineage (NCBI taxonomy): Eukaryota > Metazoa > Arthropoda > Insecta > Hymenoptera > Ichneumonidae > Hyposoter > Hyposoter dolosus. The sequence goes on from OY998133.1 coordinate 15,497,687, forward strand.
ATCGCGAATAATGTAATTGCTCCAAAGCTCGTAGACCGGTTCAATCGATGAAACGGGTGAACTTTGACCAAAAAACTCATCAATCCAACCTTGGGGTTGATGGTTTCTACAAAGTAACCACGTTTCGAACCTGGTCCACCAGCTTTTTCAATTGGATTCATCTGGATATCAATGAGACGCTACTCGATAACAGATTACCACTCGTTTCCAATAGACACGAACGGGAAAGCACTTTTCCTGCTTATCCAGATGAATCCAGGATGGATGATGGTATCCCGCAGCTACTTGGGCCGTTCTCTAGCGAAAATAACTTCAGGAATTGATGGAATCACCTGGCCAAGGTCACCGCGAATAATGTCA
>OY998133.1:15498246-15598246 GCA_963921915.1 Hyposoter dolosus
CATCGATTGAACCGGTCTACGAGCTTTGGAGGAATGAACATTTTTGCGATGTCCTAAGCCAGATGATTCCAACAATAAGCGCAGTGATTTTGAAAATGAAACAACCCAAGGAGCCGCAGGATCCTGTGATCCATTCTGGATTCGTCCGCAAAATCGTCTATTGAAAATTCGAATGTGTCGACATGGAGTGAGAGGTGAACTGGGATCGAATTCAGTTTCATCCTTCTCCAGATGAATCCAATTGTGGAACCAGGTGGATTTGATCGGGAACATGGTTACTCCGAAGAAACCAGCGACCCCAAGGTTGGACTGATCAATTTTTTGGTCAAAGTCTACTTGTCCCATTGATTGAACAGGTCTACGAGCTTTGGAGGAATGAACATTTTTGCGATGCCCTAAGCCAGATGATTCCAACAATAAGCGCAGTGATTTTGAAAATAAAACAACCCAAGGAGCCACAGGATCCTTTCATCCATTCTAGATTCGTCCGCAAAATCGTCTATTGAAAATTCGAATGTGTCGACATGGAGTGAGAGGTGAACTGGGATCGAATTCAGTTTCATCCTTCTCCAGATGAATCCAATTGTGGAACCAGGTGGATTTGATCGGGAACATGGTTACTCCGAAGAAACCAGCGACCCCAAGGTTGGACTGATCAATTTTTTGGTCAAAGTCTACTTGTCCCATTGATTGAACAGGTCTACGAGCTTTGGAGGAATGAACATTTTTGCAATGCCCTAAGCCAGATGATTCCAACAATAAGCGCAGTGATTTTGAAAATAAAACAACCCAAGGAGCCACAGGATCCTTTCATCCATTCTAGATTCGTCCGCAAAATCGTCCATTGAAAATTCGAATGTGTCGACATAAAGCGAGAGGTGAACTGGGATCGAATTCAGTTCCATTGATCTCCAGACGAATCCAATCGTAGAACCTGGCGGACCAGGTTCGAAACGTGGTTGCTTGGTGGAAATTATCAACCCCAAGGTTGGACTCATTAGTTTGCTGGTCAAAGTTCAATCGTTTCATTGATTGGACCGTTCTACGATCTTTCGAGCAATGAGATTTTTTCAGATACGCTAAGCCAGATGATTCCATCAATTAGTGCAGACATTTTCGAAAGAGAACAGCCCAAGTAGCTGCACGATACCATCACCCATCCTGGATTCATCTGGATAAGCAGGAAAAGTGCTTTCCCGTTCGTGTCTATTGGAAACGAGTGGTAATCTGTTATCGAGTAGCGTTCCATCGATATCCAGATGAATCCAATCGTAGAACCTGGTGGACCAGGTTCGAAACGTGGCTGCTTCGTGGAAACCATCAACCCCAAGGTTGGACTCATTAGTTTGCTGGTCAAAGTTCAATCGTTTCATTGATTGAACCGTTCTACGAGCTTTCGAGCAATGGGATTTTTTCAGATGCGCTAAGCCAGATGATTCCATCAATGATCCTCGAGATTTTGAGCAGAAAACAGATCTAGTAGCTGCAAGATCCCGTCATGTATTTTAGATTCATCCGGGCAATGGAAAATTTGGTAATTCCGTATTTGTTGATCGAGAATTGCAATGGCTCGGGATGATTCTCATTCAATTTTGTATCGGAGTGATGTTTTATCCAATGAAATCAATTTCGAAATTCGAGCATTCTCATTTTATTTCCATTTTTTATATTTATCTCCTATTCATACATGAAAATTATTAATTATTTTCATCGACCGATACAGCATCATATTTTCGTATCTTTCGTGGTTCATCGCACTTAACCCCTTGTTCCAATCTCGATCTGCCGAACGCTGCGCCAGGCTGCTGCGGTCGGCTCATTTCAGTGCTGTCATGTGTTCGCTAGGTTAAAAATTTGGTGGTTAAGAATTACGCTTGACACATGAGTCTGAAACTCCTCCGAACTTCAAGCGACTTCGACAAGTGACGATACACTGTCGGTAAAATCGCTAGATTTTGGTTTGACCAGGCATTAATGAATAGTAGTGTACGATACAAAACTGACAAACAGAGTTTCACTATAACTAAATGACAAACTGAACTACGGCTAACCACATAGACGCGACGCTAGGTGCGAACAGAATGCAAAGATTGTGATTAGACGTTGCCTTTTTATAGGGCTGAGATATGGAAAATGGTAGGGTTTTATGGGTTTTCTTAGAAGTAGTATCGTCGTGACCTAATTAGGCGAGCGGATGTTCAGTATCGTCAATAACGCAATCCGGAAATACATCCGGAAGCTAGATCGGCCTTTACCCGTTTGGTTAGAAGTGTTTCGGTTACAAATCTAGACCTAACTCGGGAGCGTGTGTCGCGTATCATAATTTATGGCCGCAAGTGTAGAGTGTTGCTCGGCACTGTCATTTTAAGAGTTCTCGGAAGGAAAACTTGTGGAATCTTTGCTATATATAAAATTAAAATTAAAATCGTCGGTTGTGACACCTCCCCACTTAAAATTAGGCACCGTCCTCGGTGGCTACCAATTTATGCATATTGAAGTGAAACTGGAAATATGCTTAAATGGTACGAAAAAGAAAATAAAATGAAAAATTCTTTTCTTTTGTACAGGTCATTGTAAAATCGTATCCACTGACGGGAGAAGAGTGAATGGGTCATTCTTGGGTTTAGAGATTGATACCCCGGGGAAAAAAGCCTGGACAAGTCCATTTGTTGGTGACCCCTTTTTTCATTTGTTTTCACAAATAAATCTACTCGCCTAAAAAAGCTTGGTATAAAAAACATATCGCCCAAAAAACCTTGGTATAAAAAACATCTGGCCTAAAAAACCTTTGACAACCTCGTCTGAAAAAATTTAAGACCCTTCAAGGAAAAAGAACTTCAAAAACCTTGGTATAAAAAACATCTACCCTAAAAAACCTCGGTATAAAAAACATCTCGCCTGAAAAACGTTGGCCAACCTTGCCTAAAAAAATTAAGACCCTTCAAAGAAAGAGAAAAAAAACTTCAAAAACCTTGGTATAAAAAACCTCGATCCTGAAAAACTTTGGTATAAAAAACATCTCGCCTAAAAAACCTTGGGCAACCTCACCTAGAAAAATTTAAGACCCTTAAATTAATACAATGAAGAACAACCTCACAAGAATCTCGCCAAAAATTAAAAACACTTCAAATAAATACAAAAAAGTATACAACAAAAAGTGGCAAGAAAGAATAACTTAAAATGATGTCATTCACGTGCAGTACTAAATTTTCTGATATCAATAAAAGGACAAGTTTTTCATTCATGTCTAAGAATTGACTGATGAGTGATGAGACAAAATCATTTGTTATTAAAAAATGATGATTCAATCAATGAAGAACCACCGTACAAAAATCTCGTCGAAAAATTATTAAAAACACCTCCAATAAATATTAAAAAATACAACCAAAAATGCTCAAATAGCGATAATGTAAAAATGGATCATTTGCGTTCAGCATTAAAATTTCTGATACCAATAAGAGTCCCAGCAGTAAAGAAGCCTCAATAAGAGACCCAAAATCCCAGCAGTCATTTTCGTTGGCTTTCTCGAACGAAAAGTTCGAGAAAGAGTTTATTTCGTCGGTCAGTTGACGCGACGAGTGTTGTGCCTCGAGTCGTTTCCCCGTCCACCCCCGCGAAGTCACTTTGCCTTTTTTTCCTCGTCATTCCCCCTTCGTTTCGCGCCCATTCAGTCTTTGGATTTTTCCCCACGTCTTCGAGCCCCGTCATTACACTTTTTCCTGTCAATTCTCATCGTCGATCGCCCACCGCGTGCTCCCTTTTTCAGTTAGTGAGCCCCGTTATCGGATTTTTGTGCGTGGATCGAGCGAGGCTTTGCTTCGTTCGGTCAATCGGGTTTCGCCGGCTGAACTCGATTCGAGTGTTCGCGTGGTTCGCTCCACCGCGTGGCTCGCTCGCCCGTTCCCCCTTTTTTTCGTACGTCACTGGTATAATAAGACGCCTGAGTTTCAGGGACCCTCTGTCCCTGCGTTTAAGACTTTCTAATCTTTCCCTGAGTTAGCTCCTTTGAATTATTGTTGCTAAATTAAGTTCTTGGATATTGTTTCTCTTTTGACCCTTTTTGGGATACTTTTTTGTACCGGTTGCTGGACCGAATACACCAGCTGGCGCCCTTCTTTTTTTTTGTATCCATTCTCTGCAATAAACCACGAATTGTTTTATTATTTTTATAACTTTTTGTGCGCTTTATTTCTCCCCTTTTCGTCCATTTTCTCTAGCGATCGTGTCGAGCCCGTCACACGACTAATTAGAGAAAATCATTTGTTGGCAAAAAAGAGTTTACCTGAAAAATTAAAAACACCTAAAATGAATATAAAAAAATACAACGAAAAATGCTCAAAAAACAATAATGTGAAAATAGTTCATTTACGTTGAGCACTACAATTTCTGTTACCAATCAGAGGACAAATTTTTCGTTGAGGTCTGAGAATCGACTAACGACTAATTACACAAAATGATTTGTTGTCAAACAAGAGTTTATACTAACTTACAAGGCTTCAATAGTTTTTATTAATTTGACCATGTTTTTCGAATTTTCGCCCAGACCGATCCATGATACCCTTAACGACTGCCGCCTCACCCGTACACGGGAAAATTTAAAATCTTTTCGGTAGTAACAGATCGTACCACAGGCTAGAACTTGAGGCCCGAATACTGTTTGATCGGTAACGATTTGTTAAACGGTCACCACCGTACCTTGAGCGAATGCGCACAGAGTACTTGTCCGGCCCATAACTTATTATGCAAATTGCTCATTCAAGAAATAATCAACATATAACTGTTGTGTCTCTATAGTCATGTAGACACGTGCACGTGAACTTATTTGAAATTAAAATTGATTTATATATTCTTCATGAGTTGAGATCAGAATCAATATCCATTGAAAATCTTCAGAATTATTATTATTTTCATTATTATTAGAAATACTTCAAAAATTCATAAATTTTTCAAGAGTACGTGATATTAGGGGTACAAGATTAGAAATTAATTTTCAATGATTGGAATAAACACGTACCTGTATATACTTACTCCACATAAAAAAGTTATGATATTCCTGGGAGAAGCCATGGTTCAATTAGTTAATTAATTTGTGATATCCAAGATCATCATTGTCAGCAATTGGATCTGAGTTCGGTCATGACGCTTCGGAGAATTAAATTCTGGCATCGTCCGGTATCAGTGTGGATTGACTACTTTTGTACTGTCACAAGACACAATGGCCACAGTATAAATAATAATTAGAATAATAGTAAATGATATGAATAAAAGATTATCCATTGTTCTTGGTTGGGGACGTTTTTAATTCACGATTCAACTGGCGAAACGGCTCTACTCCGTTGTGGACAGAATCATTTTAGACCCAATGACGGTAGTATTTAAAAAAATCGTCGGTGACAATGTTTACTTCCCGGCTGAAAGACAGAATATATGTTGATTTTTTCTATTCAATGAATGTATTCATCCAGAGACTCGGCAGGGTCTCGCGCCAAGTATATTGCACGGCTCAGTCATCTGCTGGCCCGAGACTCGGCAGATTTATATTAGCTCTGAATAAAACCTTGTTGACGGTGGGGGTAGACATTTTCTTGAATTATGAAACCCAGAAGTAATCTGGTGATCTGAAATTTGAACTGGAGAATGTTGAAGTTATCCCCCCTCGATAGAGCCCTAAATCATCCCGATTGATGCCGTAATTGCTGAGAAAAAACTTTGCACGGGCAAAATTATGCAATGATTGAAGTGTGCGTGCGTGTATGTATACGACACAGAGAAAGAGCTCGTGTGGCTCTCGTCTTTCTGATTGGTTGCGACTGACGACTTATCCCTCTGTTCCCATTTGACGAAAAGTTCTTTGTTGCGAGTGACGCGATGTTTCCGGTTACGTCTTTCCTCTGTACCGACTTTTCGCCCGCTAGGTATATGAGCTGTCTTCTTTACCGAGCGGAAGAAAAGTTTTTGGTTAGGAGTTTCTTAAGTTATGTTCAATGCACAATTTTACCAACAATGGTATAAAGTACTGTGGGTATTGCATGTGGACCCTGATTTTTTCTTGAATGAGCAATTTGCATAACAAGTTATGGGCCGGACAAGTACTCTGTGCGCATTCGCTCAACGTACGGTGGTGACTGTTTAACAAATCGTTACCGATCAAACAGTATTCGGGCCTCAAGTTCTAACCTGTGGTACGATCTGTTACTACCGAAAAGATTTTAAATTTTCCCGTGTACGGGTGAGGCGGCAGTCGTTAAGGGTATCATGGATCGGTCTGGGCGAAAATTCGAAAAACATGGTCAAATTAATAAAAACTATTGAAGCCTTGTAAGTTAGTATAAACTCTTGTTTGACAACAAATCATTTTGTCTAATTAGTCGTTAGTCGATTCTCAGACCTCAACGAAAAATTTGTCCTCTGATTGGTAACAGAAATTGTAGTGCTCAACGTAAATGAACTATTTTCACATTATTGTTTTTTGAGCATTTTTCGTTGTATTTTTTTTATATTCATTTTAGGTGTTTTTAATTTTTCAGGTAAACTCTTTTTTGACAACAAATCATTTTGTCTAATTAGTCGTTAGTCGATTCTCAGACCTCAACGAAAAATTTGTCCTCTGATTGGTAACAGAAATTGTAGTGCTCAACGTAAATGAACTATTTTCACATTATTGTTTTTTGAGCATTTTTCGTTGTATTTTTTATATTCATTTTAGGTGTTTTTAATTTTTCAGGTAAACTCTTTTTTGCCAACCAATGATTTTCTCTAATTAGTCGTTAGTCGATTTGTCAGACCTCAATGAAAATCTTGTCCTCTGATTGGTATCAGAAATTTTAGTGCTGAACGCAAATGGTCCATTTTTACATCATCGTTATTTGAGCATTTTTGGTTTTATTTTTTAATATTTATTGGAGGTGTTTTTAATGATTTTGCAAGATTTTTATACGGTGGTTCTTCATTGATTGAATCATCATTTTTTAATAACAAATGATTTTGTCTCTTCCTTGCCACTTTTTGTTGTATACTTTTTTGTATTTATTTGAAGTGTTTTGAATTTTTGGCGAGATTCTTGTGAGGTTGTTCTTCATTGTATTATTTTAAGGGTCTTAAATTTTTCTAGGTGAGGTTGCCCAAGGTTTTTTAGGCGAGATGTTTTTTATACCAAAGTTTTTCAGGATCGAGGTTTTTTATACCAAGGTTTTTGAAGTTCTTTTTCTCTTTTTTTGAAGGGTCTTAAATTTTTTAGGCAAGGTTGGCCGAAGTTTTTTAGGCGAGATGTTTTTTTCACCTAGGTTTTTTAGGGTAGATGTTTTTTATACCAAGGTTTTTGAAGTTCTTTTTCTTTGAAGGGACTTAAATTTTTTCAGACGAGGTCGTCAAAGGTTTTTTAGGCCAGATGTTTTTTATACCAAGGTTTTTTAGGCGATATGTTTTTTATACCAAGGTTTTCTAGGTGAGTAGATTTATTTGTGAAAACAAATGAAAAAGGGGGTCACCAACAAATGGACTTGTCCAGGCTTTTTTCCCCGGGGAGGGGATTTTTGGCTAGTTGTTCCATTGCTGATATTTTGTGCGATAAAATGGGATAAGAAATGGCAATATTAGATAAAGGCGTTGATTCGTTCTTTGCCATTTTTATAAAGTACATACAAGTAAAGGAGAAAAATTAACACGAACAAAATTCTCAACATTTTCAGAGGAAATATTTTTTTACAAATATTTTGTTTAATAAATCCAAATGAAGATTTCAACATGTATATACTAAGGATAAAGAGCGAAATTAAATTCTCTATATTTGTTATGAGTCAAGATATAATGATAACTGATATTTTTAAAGATAAATTCGGGTTAAAGGCCGCAAGACGGGGTCGACGGTTGATTCGAAAACGAGTCTTCTCTCGCAATTTCGTCGAGAAAAATTTGAAGGAAATGATACTACATATTTCCCTAAAGATTTTCCAGGAGGTGCTTTTAGGAATGTCCCGAAGGATTTTCGGATCTCCTGGAGGACTAGTTTCCGTCGGACCTTTTGAGCTCTAAAGACTGGCCAAAAGGCAGACTGTCTTGAAAACTGCTTTGAAGACCGCTTTAAAGTTCTTTCCGGTAAAATAAGCTCTGTGGAGCTCAGATTGAGCCCTTATTGAAGCCTCTATGTCAATTTCCCGACGACATGTGATTTTTCGCCATTTACCATGATTTTCATTTGAGAATGACGATTTTTCATCAATTTGTAAACGAAAATCGATCGTCTCCGAGCACCGACGGTAAAATCATGATTTTTTCTTCGTCGACATGGTTTGTTAAGCTGAAAGGAAACGTAATCGCGTGCCATAATCTTAATTTTTCTCAAAAATAGTATTTTTGCCTTTTCACCATCAGCTTAGGAAAAAAAACAACATTTTTACATCACTTGGGAGCAAAGAATTTTTTGAGTTGGCTGTATAGGAATAAACTGCTGATTTCTTCCCTAGAAGCGTACTCTGTGGAGCTTCATTAAAACCCAGAATCATGTCTCTATCTCGATTTTTGAACGAGATATGATTTTTGGCCTATTACCACGATTTTTCCTTAAACATGACGATTTTTCGTCAATTTTCAAACTAAAAAGGGTAAAATTATGATTTTTTTTTCAGTCAACATGTTTTGATAAGCTGAAAGGAAGATCAAACACGTGCCAACGTCTCAATTTATCGCAAGAGGGCAACTTTCAACTTTTGACCATCAGCTTTGAAAAATCAAAAATTTTTTACATCAATTTTGCAATGAAGAATTTACCGTGTTGGCTCGATGGGAGTAGCATGCTGAAAACTAGTCGCTGTATAATATTTCGCTCCTTCCGGAGCAAAACTCTCATCAACACAATTTTTATGTAACTCAGCGACAAGATTTTCATGTCGCTGAGAGTTATTGTCGCTTCGCGATTAATCTAACTCGCAGGGAATAAATGCATCGCTATCAGAAGGCGATGAATGTTTCCCCCGTAAGAATCATTTAGACAAATTTTGTCGCTGCAAACAATTTCAAAAAACTTGTCACTCTATAATATTTGGCTCCTTCCGGAGCATAATTCTCAGCGACACGATTTTCATGTCGCTCAGCGACAAGATTTTTATGTCGCTAAGAGTTATTGTCACTTTGTGATTAATCTTACAAACAGGGAAAACATGCATCGCTATCAAAAAGCGATGAATGATTTCCCTGTATAAATGTTGTCGCTGTAAACAATTCCAGAAAACTTGTCGCTCCACGATATTTGTTCTTTCCGGAGCAACAACTTGTCGCTGAGAGTTATCCAGAGCTTCCGGTTATAACTCGCAGTGACAATATTTTCATGTGGCTCAGCGACAAGATTTTTGTGTTATTGAGAATTATGTGGAGCTTCCGGATAACTGGCAGCAACAAGATTTTCATGTGCCTCAGCGACAAGATTTTCATGTGCCTCAGCGACAAGATTTTCATGTGGCTCAGCGACAAGATTTCTATGTCGCTGAGAGTTATGATCGCTTTGCAATTAATCTAATGCCAGCGGCGATATTAGTTATGCTGTAAATATATAATCGCTCCACAATATTTGGTTCCTTCTGGAGCAACAACTTGTCGCTGAGAGTTATCCAGAGCTTCCGGATAACTCGCAGCGACAAGATTTTCTTGTGGCTCATCGACAAGATTTTTATGTCACTGAAAATTATTTGGAGCTTCAGGGTAGCTGGCAACGACAAGATTTTCATGTACCTCAGCAACAATATTTTCATGTGGCTCAGCGACAAGATTTTTGTGTTATTGAGAATTATGTGGAGCTTCCGGATAACTGGCAGCAACAAGATTTTCATGTGCCTCAGCGACAAGATTTTCATGTGCCTCAGCGACAAGATTTTCATGTGGCTCAGCGACAAGATTTCTATGTCGCTGAGAGTTATGATCGCTTTGCAATTAATCTAATGCCAGCGGCGATATTAGTTATGCTGTAAATATATAATCGCTCCACAATATTTGGTTCCTTCTGGAGCAACAACTTGTCGCTGAGAGTTATCCAGAGCTTCCGGATAACTCGCAGCGACAAGATTTTCTTGTGGCTCATCGACAAGATTTTTATGTCACTGAAAATTATTTGGAGCTTCAGGGTAGCTGGCAACGACAAGATTTTCATGTACCTCAGCAACAAGATTTTCATGTGGCTCAGCGACAAGATTTTCACGTGGCTAAGCGACAAGATTTTTATGTCGCTGAGAGTTATTGTCGCTTTGCATTCAATCGAATATCCCAGCGGCGATTTTATATATGCTGTAAATGAATAAAATTGTGGGCTTAGGAATAGGGCGAAGGTTGTGAAGCATACTCATTCCTGAAGCATATTCCCCCGTCACTGGAGCATGTCGGTGGTAATGCCAGCTGCAAGTTAGCATTTGTGAGGTTATGACGAGCTGTCAAAGCTGTAAGCACAGTATTCACGTTTATCTTTCATAACCCTGCATTCTCGAGAAAATAAATGGTTAGCCAACGTTTGTTGTTCGACAAGGAACAAGTTTGCAACTGTTATTTTGTCGAAAACACTAACGGCGTGAAAGAAAAATGTGAACCTATTTCAGCTATCTCTCTCACACTCGCGTTCATATGGGCCGTTGAAATATCGATGATGATTTTGTCATCGCGATCAGCTGACGTTTTTCGCCCGCTCGTCTGCACTGTTTGTGTGTCGTCGGTCGCGACCAATCAGAAACACGCCAGCGCCCCGAGGCCTTTCTCTGTGTCGTATACATACACGCACGCACACTGCGATCATCGCATAATTTTGCCTGTGCAAAGTTTTGTTTCTGCAATTACGGCATCAATCGGGTTGAATTATGGCTCGATCGAAGGGGTATAACTTAATTAGTGTACAGTTTAAATTTCAGTTCATGAGATTACCCCTTGGCTTCGTAATTCAAGAAACAGTCTACCCCCACCGTCGAAATCGCTTTATTCAGGGATAATATACTCGGGTGAGTCTCGGGCAAGCAGACGACGCTGTCAAATGTACTTGTCCCGAGACTCTGCCGAGTCTCTTGATCAATCGGGTTAATTTATGGTTCAATCGAGGGGGGATAACTTTATGAGTCTCCAGTTCAATTTTCAGATCATGAGATTACCCCTGGGCTTCGTAATTTAAGAAAATGTCTACCCCCGCGCCGAATTCGCTTTATTCAGAGATAATATGACTTTAATGAGTCTCGGGCCAGTAGACGACAGAGCCGTCAACTGTACTTGGCCCGAGACTCTGCCGAGTCTCTGAATGATACCATCAGAACCGGGATACAGCACAGATATCGCGGAAATGTCATTGAATTTTCGATAAGCAAACCTTTTTATAAATCGCAGCGACTTGAAATTCAAGCGTAACGGAAAGAGCTGAATCTCGAGTATTGATACGAGGCGTGACTTGACTCTGCCGTTCAAACTCTTTCTGTTTGAACTTGGCGTCCGCAGGACGCGTCCCATTTGCTGGAACGTCCTTGTCGTTGCGGACGGGCAACACTCCGCACCCAGGGGAGACTCGCTCTCCCCGCCTTTGAACGAGCGGAAGAGGCTGAGACCAGCAGACCGACCCCCCCCCCCCCCCCCCCCCCCCCGCGATATTCGAACGTGATCATCGGGGAGGTCATCCGGGCGCTCTCGCGGGCTCGCCGTATTTTCGAACGAGCTACCGCGGTGTCCCTGCGCTGAGCAGCCCCGGAATGACAGGCTTTGAACTGCGATAGCAGCCTGTCGCGATGCCCGAGATAGTGAGTCACCCCGGTGACTCTGCTCGGTGGCGGGGGCGGCCTTCGTGCGGCGGTGCCGGGCAGTTCTTGCCAGCATCGTCCGAGGCGTCAGCCCCCGCTATTGCCCTTGGCAACATCGCACCCCCGCGAGAGAGGCCTCGGCTGCCCGCAGGCGCCGATCGCCCGCCACGAATCGGCTGGAACTCCCAGGCCGCGCAGTCATTCCGACACAAGGTGCCGAATCGCCCGGAACGGATGGGTGTGCAAATGATGCGAAATGCGGATGCGCACCCAGATGACGAACTAGCGCGGAGCCACATAGTGGCTGACAAGCCGGCTAGGAGCCCTCCCGGTATCTTGGGCGCGGCGCCTGCTTCCTGCACGGCCGCCGGGTGTCTTTGCGGCACACGGGACCGAGATGGCCCTCCCGACTAACCCACTTAGCTTCCCTAAGTTACAGGTACACTAATCAAATTTTATCGTTTCAGCCCAACGGCTGGGGGTTGGCGGTCCCCGGCGTCATCTAAATGCCGCTAGTTAGAAAAATGGCTGTTTCTCCAAGGGTAAATTCTTCCGGAGGTAAACTAGGCCCCCATTTGGATCTCCGGGTTGGGGCCACCCTTGCGGAGACAATCGACCGGTTCGATGGTGTTAGTGAGAGTGAGAGAATGTGGAGCCTGCCCGCGCGCCCGATGACCCGTCGGTCTGCCGCGGCGAGCAGTGCGAGTTCTTCGTCCCCGTTGGCACCTACCACTGTTCGCCAAGGCACTCCTCGCGTGGCTCAGGCGTCTAGCGCCAGGTCTCAGAGTGCAGGTAGCGGCCTTCGTGCCGTCCGTGTTGTTCTGGCGAGATGTGACGAGGGGAGCATTCGTGCCGCCCGAGTCTCTTTGGTTAGGTGTGACGAGCAAGTTACTAGGCAGGCTCTTAACGTTAGGCAAGTAGACTGGCCAGCCGCGGCCGAGCGCAAAGTAGTAGATAGACCCGCGAATCCCCCCAATCCCGTTCAAGATGCCGCACCGGTCGGCATTCGCGCGCGTACCACGGATGTTAGGATACTGCAGCTGAATATGCATAGGTCGGCTGTAGTTTCAGGTGAGGTTCGTGAGCTCGTTGGCCGCAAGCGACTGGACGTCCTGCTCTTGCAGGAAACACACGTCCGAAGGGAAGGCCAGAGCCACACCTTTTGCGGACTAGGGATCGGTATGCGAATTGCCGCTGTACGCTCGGAGAAACCCTGGGCGGCGGTAGCGGTTTGCAACCCGTTATTTCAAATGACATTCATCTCGCAGCTCAGCACCGCCCACTGCGCATGTGCGGAAGTGTTGACACCCGGCCTCTCGTTCTACGTAGTCTCTCACTACTTTCAGTGCAGAGACGAGATCGAGGGGCACCTGAGGCATCTCGAGACGGTGCTTCGTTCACTGAGGGGGCAGAGAGTTTTAGTGGCGATTGACGCCAACGCGCGGTCACCCATGTGGGGTCCCCAAAGAGCTGATCAGCGGGGGGTCCAGTTGGAGAACCTGATCCGTGCGTTCGATTATGACGTCATCAATGATGTCCAACAGCCGCCCACGTACTGGACGGCAAGAGGTTCGTCGTTCATCAATGTTACCTTGGCTTCTCCCTCCATGTCCCTTTTTGTCGGGAACTGGATCGTCAGGGATAACTAGACAACGAGCGATCATCAAGCGCTGGACGTTACGCTGAGAGTTCCGAAAGCCGCGGGAAATGAAGAGATGGCCGTTGTCAGCCGGTTCAATACTAGTAAAGCCGACTGGGAACGTTTCGCTCAGATCCTGGCCGATCTTTCGGCAAACAGGCTGGAAGGACTCCCACTGACGTCACCGGAAGAAGTCGAAAGGATGGCGGAAACTCTCACGGGCGTTCTCACGGACGCCTGCACCGAGTCGATGCCTAGGAAGAGACACTTTAGAAAGTCCAATCCGTGGTGGACATTAGCTTTGACGAATCTCAAGAAATCAGCATACCAGAAACGTAGGGCATCCCAAGGAGAACAAGATGGTCCTAGACGCCTCGCTCTCCAACTCGAAGACCGCTCTTCCTTGCGGGAATACAGTCTGGAGGTGAAGAGGGCCAAGCTTAAGAGCTGGAGAAACTTTGTCTCGTCGTACGGAAACGCGGAGCCCTGGGGCTTCGTATATAAGCAACAGAATGACAAACTCCGCGTTGAAAAAGTGCTAAGCACTCTCCGGCGAGCCGAAGGTTTCACGCGCAACATGGAAGAGACCGCCAGCTACCTTCTTGATGTCCACATCCCTGATGACCGGCTAGAAGATGACACCCCCCAACAGCGGGTTGTTCGGGAAAACTCGGCCGGCGCGCCGGATACACCCGACAACCAGGACTTCACCACTGACGAGCTTTCTGCAGCCGCCAGGTCCATTAAAAACGGCAAGGCTCCTGGACTTGATCTTGTAGAGGTCAGTGTTCTCAAGGCTGCCTGTGCCACTATCCCCGGTCAGCTGACTCGTTTGTTCAACGCGTGTCTTCGAGTAGGCGTCTTCCCCTCTGCCTGGAAGGAGGGCTCCCTGCGGGTACTCCTGAAGGGCGAGGACAAGGACGAGAAGAATCCAAAGTCGTATAAGCCCATTTGTCTCCTCTCCGTAGTAGGTAAGTTGTTAGAAAAATTAATCAAGGGGCGCCTCGAGAAAACGGTATTCGCGAACGGTAGGGTCTCGGGTAGGCAGTACGGCTTCACAAAAGCCAAGTCCACGGAGGACGCGATAGTAGAGATGCGGCGAATGGTAGATGCTGCGGACAGCACATACGCGGTAGGGTTTCTCTTCGATATTTCCGGAGCTTTCGACAACGTCTGGTGGCCCCTTGTACTAGAAGGTCTTAGGAACAGGGATCGCCCGCGGAACCTCTTCCAGGTTATCCGCAATTATTTCAGTGGTAGGGAAGTAGGGATTTCATGGGGGGTAAATAAGGTTATCAAGCAGGCGACGAGGGGTTGTCCCCAGGGTTCTGTCCTTGGGCCAACCTGCTGGAACCTTATGTTCGACGGGTTGCTTCGAATCCTGGAGGAGGTAGCCCCGAACAATTTTGTAGCGTATGCACGCGATCTGCTTGTTTTGGTTCAGGGTAACTCGCCGGCCGCTCTCGAAAGGAGCGGTCAGATCATAGTAGATAGGATAGTAGATTGGTGCCGGACCGCCAAGTTAGAGCTCTCAGAGAGCAAAACGGAGGCCATCCTATTTAAGACGAATTGGAGGAGGCCCGCTCCCATTGGAAGACGGGGAGGAGACCGTCCCGACCGTGCACATAGGGCAGCTGTCAGGCCTAACCTGGCAAATAGATATCCAGTCATCCGTATAGGGAATACCAGAATTTCTTTTAAAGATAGCGTTAGGTATCTCGGTGTCCACTTTGACAAAGAGCTGGGGGTCAGTACCCACTGCTCGTACTTGAAGGGGAAATGCGTCGCTCTGTTCCAGAAGCTAGGTAGATTGGCAGGGGCGGGATGGGGTCTCCGCTATAGAGCGCTGGACCAAGTCTATAAGGGGGTTTTTCTCCCGACAGTGGCATATGCCGCTACCGGATGGTCTGATCTCTGCAAGGGGACTGACCTTAGGGTACTCAGGATAACCCAGAGGCTCGCTCTTATAGCGACCACTGCGGCTTATAGGACGGTTTCATACGCGGGTCTATATGTAATTGCCGGAGCACTCCCCGTGGAGTTGCTGTTGAAACAGAGCCGGGCGCGATACGACATTAGGATAGGTAGGGACACCGAGATAACAATTTAACAAAACCGATAGTGATAAGAATAGGACAAGGTGAGTGTCGCGCCAATTAGACTTGGAAGGGAAAAGTAGAGTCACGCGACCTGTAAAGTCGTGGGAAGGGAAAAGAAGAGAATGCTCTCACTAACACATGGGAGGGGGACGCGATTGAAACAATATAGGGAGGAGCTGCTCAGTCAGGATACCGAATAATAGGCAGGCACACCTAGAGTCGCAGTTCAATCCACAGTGGGTCGTCGGTCGTGTGTCTTGAGGCGAGCCTAGCCCTGCGGGACGTCGGACTCGCCCGGTGGCAGACTACCGGACTTGCACTAATTCTCGGGCCACCGGGACATCCAGGCAAGCTCGAACACGGCCACACAAGTCGGTTAGGATACACAAACAAATACACTTCGGACACACACACAACCCAACACCAAACCACACTTACACATTGACCTTCCCCTTGCCCATCCCTGATCCTCGTCATTTATGGGCCGTGTCCGGGCGGGAACACGAGAGCAGGCCTTCCCGAGGTTCCCCGTGAGTGCGCGAAGAGGCGTCCGGTCAGCATCCTACGGGGTGATGCACGCACCCGTCTTGGCGTAGCCAAACGGCTCTTTTCGCTAACACGCCAGCGAAGGCCAAAGGATTTTTTCATTGCCCGTCCCGGAGCGTGGTTTACCCCGCTAGAACGTAGATGGTAGCCCGTAGCGTATGCCTGTTCAGGCGAGGTCGCATAGGTCGGTCTGTCTTCGGACAGTAGGCCTTCACATTAAATGTTTGAACTTGGCGTCAAGACGCTGATAAATGAAATAGTATTAATGATTGATTCATTGATTGATATATTTATTATGCTCCAGCACGCTTTAGGGCAAAAGGAGGTACACTATGGTTACAAATAGCATACAATCGATAACAATAGTAAACAAAAATAATAATAATAATAATAATGTGACAAGGCACGGTCCAGCAATAATAAGTGAATAAAAAGGTGATCCGAGTGGGACTCGATCCTGGGACCCGCGGAGTCAGAGTCCGGAGCGCTAACCACTGCGCTACGGCTACCTCTATTCTTTCCATTATTGCCAGACCGTCACAATAATAATAATAATAATAATAATAATAACGCAATAACGCAAGAAACGCGTTTCTTGATGATTAATGATGAGGAGTTTGGCTGGATAATTCACGATAAACATTTTCCGTTTCTTGGCTATGTTCGGTCAAATACTAGGGTATCAAAATCCGGCGAAGCCGCTAAGCACCTGGTCGCTTGACAAGACTTCTGGAAAATCACTAGATGAATATTGATTCCAAAAAATAATTGTGTATTCCAGGCTGGTGACCGCATTATTGAAGTCGATGGAATTAATCTGGGGAACAGCAGTCATGAACGCGCCATAGAGCTGATTCAGTCAGCTGGTGATCCAGTACATCTTCTTGTCCAGTCGTTGGAATGTTTCGTAAGTGATCGCTTGTTATACTTCAGGACCCTTAGAAAAGTTTCTCTCAATGAGAAAACTATTGTGTATTTTGTCAAGACCTTTGAAGCACACACAATCCGAGTTCTTTGAAATTCGTAGGGTTATCACTTATGACCCGAGGTTAGTAGTAGTAGTAGTGGTTTTTTTTCGAGGTTCAAAAATCTTCAAAAAGCAACCGACACGGTGGTGCTCGACGGTAGTGCCAGATTTTTACTGGCTAAAAGCATTCTTTTTTCGCCCCTCTTGTTAGGAAGAGAGCCGGGCTGAGAACCGCTTGCGCATTACTTCAGCCCGACCTCTAGCTTTATGGCTTTCAGCACATTTTCTGCAGAGCTCATGATCGCTTTCCACTTCGTCTCAGACTCCATAATGTGGGGGATCATGTTATCCGGGCTAAGCGTGGCTCGATGGCTCTATTGGCGCGGTCTCTTTCTGCCACCCATCTACTGCAGTGGAAGAAGGTATCGCAAGCGTTCTCGATGTTCTCCGAGCAATACTCGCACATAGGACTGCCTATTATTCCCATGCGGTGCAGGTAGGCGTTGGATAGGCCATGCCCCGTGAGCAGTTGCGTAAAGTAATAGTTGATCTCTACGTGTTTGCAGCCAACCCACGATTCCATCGTTGGGATCAATTTGGCCGGCCATCTCCTTGAGTCAGCGCTTTAACATCTGCATGTCCATTTTCTGTGCATCTGTTTCCGCTTAAATTCTGGGGATGTATCGTCGAGAGTACCCGCTGTGCGTCGTTCTTGTAGACTTTTAGGTTATTTCGCCATAAGTTCAATTGATATCGCCATGGTTATAACTAGGATTGCCGCTTCCGAGGTTGCGCGGTACGCGTACGTGACTCAGAGGGGGGTTCGTCTTTGTACAGTATAACCCCGATTAACCGGGGGAGTCAGGACCGAGAGGTCCACGAATAACTGAAATCTTTATTTGGAACTTTTTCTTTGGACATAGTACATAATAAATTCCAATTTAATCACATGAAGTTAATGAATCCTACATACTAATATATAAAGCTCTCTGGTTTCTGTCAATATTGCGTTAATACATATATTAGTTTTGTTTTTTAAAATAATTCGACGCTGCTTACGAAAAGTAGCATAATCTAATTTTTTTACGAAAACTAACATTTTTTCAATCGCGCCACCAAAACCATCACGTTCCGATTTTCACCACGAAAACAAGCACGTTTTTGTTTTCACCGCGAAATCAAGCACGTTTCGGTTTTCACCGCGAAAACTAGGACGTTTTGGTATTTATCACGAAAACTAGAACGTTTCATTTTTTGTCGTGGGCTCGGGCCGGGTAAAAATCTGAAATAATCGACCGAGTAAAAATCTAAAATAAATAACACTGAATAAAAATTTTTTGCAAAAAAAAATTCGCGGAGTAAAGAATGATTAAACAGAATCACCGATCATTCTGGTGTAAGGAATCGATCTGATTTTTGCGGGATAAGTAAAAAAAATCGATTTTTTCACAATGAATGTAAAAATATGTGTTCCAGAAACTGCCCCGGATGAATGCCGCTGTAAGTGATCGAGGGTGAGGTGGAGTCGTGCGGAAGGTTTTTCAGGGCAAATGAATGGAGACACACACAAATATATTTTGGAGAGTACCCTTTTTATTGTCTTTATTACCTGTGTGAGGACAGGGAGAGCGAGTTGTCTAGGGAGCGCTCAATCGCACTTCGTGCGTACCGCTGCCACGTGTTTGTCGAGGGGCGAGAGAAAGTCGCGGTTTCTCGGAGCTGTCGGAGTTAATTTAGAGAGCAAAAATGCACCAGGGAGCAGACAGAATGGAGCGATCTATTCGCGGAGTCACTACAAACAATATGGACACACGCGAGAGCTGATCGAAGTGGAGAAAAGTTGATTGTTTGGGAATTGACCCATTTGAACGACCCGCCCAAACACGCGCTCACAGCGCGGCACCACCTTCGCACTCGGGCTGACGACGAAGCCGCTGCCAGCGCGCTTCCGCGCGGTGCGACCGATCGCAAAACGCCACGCACGTGGCGTTCAGGTCTTCGATAGGCCGAACTCAAGGCCATGACTGTCCAGCCGACGATTCGCTGGCAAGTCACTTTCCGCCATCCGCTCGACGAATAAGAAGACGACATCAACCTGGAAGGTGGCGCCGCCACCATGAAGAACGAGGCAACCGAGCTGAAGCCATCTTGCCACTTGTTCACCGGCTTTTCAACCGACAACCGTGCTTTCCGAGTTTTCAACCGCAATCAACTTTTCTCCACCTCGATCAGCTCTCGCGTGTGTTCATATTGTTCGCAGTGAATCCGCGAATTGATCGCTCCATTTTGTCTGCTCCCGGGCGCATTTTGCTCTCAAAACCAACTTCGACAGCTCCGAGAAACCGCGACTTTCTCTCGCTCCACGACGAACACGTGGCGGTGGTACGCACAAAGTGCGATCGAGCGCTCCTTAGACCAACTCGCTTTCCCTGTCTTCAAACAGGTAATAAAGACAATAAAAAAGGTTACTCTCCGAAATATATTTGTGTGTCTCCATTCATTTGCCCTGAAAAACCTTCCGCACGACTCCACCTCGCCCTCGATCACTTACAGCGGCATCCATCCGGGGCAGTTTCCGGAACATTGATCAAGGTTGAACACTCGGAGAGCACGTTTTTACGGTTGATAAGCCGGTGAACAAGTGGCAAGATGGCTTCAGCTCGGTTGCTTCGTTCTTCATGGTGGCGGCGTCACCTTCCAGGTTGATGTCGTCTTCTCATTCGTCGAGCGGATGGCGGCGAGTGACTTGTCAGCGAATCGTCGGCTGGACAGTCATGGCCTTGGAGTTCGGCCTATCGAAGACCTGAACGCCACGTGCGAGGCGTTTTGCGATTGGTCGCACCGCGCGCAAGCGCGCTGGTAGCGGCTTCGTCGTCAGCCCGAGTGCGAAGGTGGTGCCGCGCTGTGAGCGTGTGTTTGGGCGGGTCGTTCAAATGGGTCAATTCCCAAACAATATGCAATATTTTTACTCCAAGAAAAGTAAGATCTTTTTCGCTTGGAATTTCATGATGAGCCCATCGAACCACCGATAAGGATGTCAGAAATGTGTGACATTATTCAAGAGAATAAAATGGCCGGCAAGAGATATCACTCCAATTTAATTTAGAAAAAGCTAGTTAAATAATATGGAGAAAAAATAGCTGCCGAGCAAAAAAAAAAATTTGCAAATTGTTTCTTCAAGATGCTCAAATCTTCCTCTGTGAGGAGCTGTGTTTTTAATTTTGGCTTTCTCATAGAGGAAGCTTCAAGCATTGTGCATCTTGAGCATCTTGAGGAAGCAATTTGCAAATTTGAACTTGCAGCGTTTTTTATACTTACAATTAGATTATATAATTTCGACAACTTTTCCAGAAAGTAAAGAGGAAGTACAGACTCATACGTTATCTTACCAAATTTGCAGAAATTGGAGCGGTTCGACGATTTTTCAAGAAACTCAGATTTTGGTAAAATTCGAAAAATAATAAGATTTAAACCGCTCAACCGATATTTCTCGAATTCAATACCAACCTTCCTATTATGATACTTTATTTATAAAAAATAATAATAATACATCCCAACATTTGCGGAAGTTGGAGCGTCGACACCTTTTTTTTGAAAATTTCAAAATACCGCAGAATCCGTATTTTATTAGCAATTCCAACGAAAAATTCAGAAAATGAAGAGCTTGTATAGATTAACATCTGTGCAAAACGGGAGCCCTGTAGCTCAAACCGTTCTTGAGTTATGAGCGTTTCAATTTTACAGCGCCAGAACATACACACACACACACACACACACACACACACACACACACACACACACACACACACACACACACACACACACACACACACACACACACACACGCACACGCACACGCACGCACGCACGCACGCACGCACGCACGCACGCACGCACGCATCTGGTCATTTTTTCTAGACATGATTTTTCGATGTTCTGGGATATTTCAAGCACATTGACATTGAAAACGGAAAAAAAAATTCACCCTTACATAGCTTTCTCTACGAGGTAGGAAAAAGGAAATAAATCAAAGATAAATCCAGTGCCATAAGTTGATCTCATTTTTGCGAGATGAGTAAAAAAATTCAACTTCCTCGCAGTGAATGTGAAAATAGACTAGGTTTGTTACTCCTAGAAAAATGGGATCTTTTCGCTTGCAATTTTATCACGAGCCTATAAGACGACAATTTCAAGTGTCGAATGTGTATCGGAATATTCGAGAAAAAAATGAAACGGGATAAAATGGCCAGCAATAGATATCACTTGAATAGAGTACAATAAGGTAACTAAATAAAATGGAGGAAAAAAATAGGTGTCGAGTAAAAAAAAGGGAAATTAATGAACGATAAATCGTTATGTGCAGTCGATCTGATATTCGCGAGATAAGAAAACAAATTCGATTTTTCGGCAGCAAATGGAGTAATGTGCCAGCTTTTTTACTCTAAGAAAAATTAGATCTTTTCGCTTGCCATTCTATCACGCCCAAGAAACGGACATTTCCAGAAGTCAAATGTCTGTAAAAAATAGTCAAGAAAAAAATGAAGTGGGATATAATGGCCAGAAATCAATATTTGAGTAGAAAAGGCGAGCTGAATGATATGGAAGAAAAAAAAGGTGCTGAGTAAAAAATAAGAAAAAGAACCACCGATGAATTCGGTGTAACGAGTCGATATGATTGTCACGAGATAAGTAAAAAAATCGATATTTTCGCAAAGCTTTTCTACGCCAAAATGATGATATATTCTTTGCTATTTATTCTCCACAAGCCCATCAGGCAACAATTTAGGACGTCAAATAGGTATGAATAAATTTTTAAATAAAATAGTATATCATGTGCTAAGTAAGAAATGACTTGTCAATCTGAAGTGGAAAAAGCTAGTTTAAAAGAATAAGAAAAAAGTAGTCATGAAGTAAAGAGAGGATGAAAAAATAGCAGAGTCATATCCAGTGTTATGAAACATGTTAGTTTTCGCGGTGAAAACCGAAACATGCTAGTTTTCGCGGTGAAAACTGAAACATGCTAGTTTTCGCAGTTCATATTCAAACGTACTAGTTTTCGCGGGGATGACTAATGTGCTATTTTTCGTAAGAAATTTGGAACATCTCACTTTTCGTAAGCAGCGTCAAATTGGTCAATTTAGTTTGTTTTTGGCTTCTCCTTTGGTTCTCTTCTATCAGATTACTCATTTTTCTTAGATGTAAGTAATCGATTGAACTGCTGCCTGGTGGCTGTTCAAAATAGTCGAGTAAAATTTCAATCGTTGCTCCAGCTTCAACGTGAGTTATCGGTCTGACGGGTACAGCGTTTTCATCATACACGGGATCATCCTCATCTTTAATTACATCTGATGACGATTCGTCGTGTTTTTGCAAAACTTCTCTTACCATTTCTTCATCCGTGAGCACATCGTACCTCAAATCAGCCTTATCGCACTGCTCCCATGACACGATTTCTGACTCGTTTATGCCTTCTAGCCCAACGATTTCTCAAAGCGCTGCTACGGTGGTAGGGGACGACAAAGAGTTATCGGTGTCCTCTAATTCGGTTTGTTGTAGGTTAGCTTCTCCTTCTGCTTCTTTAATAACTATTTTACGGAACGCTCGTGCAATATTTTCGTGTTTTACGCCATTCTATGCTTGAGCAATAGTGTAGATTGAATCTTTGATGTTCAGAGATTTCCAGAATGTCAGCAAGTCGCGTTTTTCGATCAAATTGATCCTGAGGTCTCTTCTATAAAGCCGTTTCATGGTTTCAATAACACCCTGATCCATTGGTTGGATAATATTGGACTGGCAGTGTGAGAGCGTCAACATGTTTGAAGGCTCGAGGATTCTTCGATTTGCCCACAACAGCTAGCTTGAGCTTGTGTTCTCCAGATGCGTTGGCACCATACAACACTGTGATCCTATCGTTATTATTCTTATATCCAGGTGCACTGATCTCGTTACCACCGGCTAGCGTTCTCGTAAGCATGGCCCTCCAGTACAATCCAGTTTCATCGGCATTGTATATTTGGCAAGGAAGTAGCTGATCCTGGTCGATGACGCCTTTAAGCTTTGCACAGAACTCAGTCATTGTAGTAGTGTCAGCACTTAATTTTTCACCTTGAATCGCCAACTCCCGTATCCCATGCCTGTGCTTAAATCGACTGAGTCAACCACTCGATGCGTTAAATTTATCAGGAAGTAAATCCTTAATAATTACATAGTTGGCGACGCCTGCTCTTCGAACGTTTGTGAAGTTGCTTTTTGTTCGTTTTTTTCTTCTGATAATTACGCACTACTATGTACAAGAAAGATATATAGAGAGATTAAAAAAAAAAACAACGAAAAGCATTCACGAGAAAAATTTGAACGAAGAGATAAAAAGGGGCTCGTGAACCCGGAAGTGAAAATTACATCGAGTCCACGGACCTTCAGGCGACGCGATTTAAGGCTGCGGAAAGCTTCCTTCGTCAAGGCATTCTATTTTCTCTACTCTCCTTCCCCCTTTTCAATCCATTCTTATGATTCATCAATCTATTCATTATTATTATTATCTTAATTACAATTATTGTAAGAAAAATAAAAATACCAACAAATTTGACTATATACAGGGTGATTCAAAAAAACCTTCGAATCGCCAATTGCCGAGTTCAAGACACTATTTTAAGAAAAACCACTTAGGATTTTTTTGTACTTCACAATAGAATTCAAATGGGAAGCTAAAGAATTCAAGTTTTTGGAACCAATGAGAAGACCGCATTCCGCCATGCTTGAAGACGCCTCAGGAGTGTCAAACTTGGGGGCTAAGTTAGGCCATACCATGAAAGTGTCGTTGTTTGCTTAGGGAATTTGTATTCCGTTGCGAACGTCCGGGCAAAAGATTTTTACTGTTTCGAGTGAAGTTGGCCCCATACGAAAAAGCTAAGATTTAAGCGAACGATTTCGAAAAGATTCATTGATCCTTTTGATGCAGAATGTAAAACTGTTCAGAATTGAAGGCTAGAAGATTCTTCGTACAATAGTCAGAAATCTCATCAGTCGACAGAAGCATAAAGAATTGTATGTACGAACTAATATGACGGCTCGTGATTTTGCGTTGCTCGATCACAAAATTTTTTGCCCAGGACGAAAGACATGCCGCGTTTAAAACAATGCATAATGATTCTGTTTGGAATAATGATGCATCGGGGAGAAGAGCTCGTAAAACACGTTTTTTCTTCTAATGTAGTAAAGCAATAGAAATAATGATTATTTTCAGAAGACCAACAACTAGAATAATAACAACAAAACAACTAATAACTATAACAATGATAACAATAATGGAACGAATAAAAATAATCTCGTCATGATGATGATAATGATAAGGACATTATCAACATCGATAATAATAAAAATGCGAGATATTAGTTTTTTTTCATCAACTCAGCCAAAGTTGAGAATTTTTTTCACTATCGAATGATTTTTTATCAACTAACTATTCGGAATGCTCTGGATTTTTTTTCATTAAGCAAAAAGGCTATTAACCTTTCTTCTTCTTCTTCTTCTTCTCCTTTATGGCTATCTCCCTTTAATCTAGGAAATGTGCCACCCTCACGCTATTAACCCTTCGGAGCACGCATTTTTCTTTACGTGCGACTAGCTCAAAAGTTTGCACTTGGGAGTTTTCGGGGTCGCTGTGCACAAATCGGCAGGCGAAATTCGAAAATCCAAAATAGCGGATCCAATATGGCGGACCACAAATACAAAAATTGTTTGATGAAAGCGAAAGTTGGTACTCGGGGGTTTTCAGGGTCGCTGGTTACAAATATGAACTCGAAACTTGGAAACTCGAAATGGCGGATCAAATATGACGGACTGGAAAGCTCGAAGTACCGGGATAAAGATGAAACTCCATGTGCAGGGGTTTTTTGAGTTGTTGGATTCTAACCTCTTTTCAAAATTGAATAATCAAAATAGCAGTTGCAAGACAGGATGATGAAACTGAATTATTTGATATAATGATGGAATTTGAACATTAACAATAATTAGCCTTGTCAAGTAGACCAACAAATTGAAAATGGATGCAGTAATGCAAAAATCCTGTTTACACCGGAAATAAAAACTAACCTTCTCGGATTCGTGTCTCGCCGCGCAAGACGAAAAAGTTAATTACGCAGATACTCTCGTCCCCAAAACTCGTAAAATCCATCGGGTTTTGACGATCAGCGGAACGAATCCGACCACCACCGAAGTGGTTCCTTCCAGCAATACCTGTTTGAAAAGTGCCCGACCTCTTTCCGTTCTCGGATTCACTTCCGGTCTCATGGGGAAGTATTGCGCCCGAAGCTGGAGGCCGAGTGCGGACGGAGATGGAGTGGGAGGCTGGAGTTCGATCATTGACTATTCAATATTGCAGTAAAACGAACGAATCCGAAGCATCGTCCATTTGTTTCGAATGCTTCAATGTCATTCAAACCGGAAACATTGACTGACTTCCTCGGATTCGTTTGTCGCAGAAAAAAAAAAATTTCGATGGTGCAGATACTCTGATCCACAAAAACTGTACCATCCATCGGTCTTTGACGATAAGCGAAACGATTCCGACTGCGAACGGAGTGTTTCCTTCAAGTACTACCTGTTTGAAAAGTGCTCGACCTTTTTCTGATCTCGGATTCGCTTCCGGTCTCATGGGGAAGTATTGCGCCCGAAGGTGGAGGCCGAGTGCGAACGGAGATGGTGTGCGAGGTCCGAGTTTGGCACAGAACATTCAATATTGCACCCAAACGAACGAATCCGAAGTATCGTCCATTTGTTTCGAATGCTTCAATGTCATTCAAACCGGAAACATTGACTGACTTCCTCGGATTCGTTTTTC
The DNA here is from genome assembly GCA_963921915.1 of Hyposoter dolosus. Classification (NCBI taxonomy): domain Eukaryota; kingdom Metazoa; phylum Arthropoda; class Insecta; order Hymenoptera; family Ichneumonidae; genus Hyposoter; species Hyposoter dolosus. The sequence goes on from OY998133.1 coordinate 15,524,087, forward strand.
GCAGAAAAAACAAATTTCGATGGTGCAGATACTCTGATCCACAAAAACTGTACCATCCATCGGTCTTTGACGATAAGCGAAACGATTCCGACTGCGAACGGAGTGTTTCCTTCAAGTACTACCTGTTTGAAAAGTGCTCGATCTTTTTTTGATCTCGGATTCGCTTCCGGTCTCATGGGGAAGTATTGCGCCCGAAGCTGGAGGCCGAGTGCTGACGGAGATGGTGTGGGACGTCCGAGTTTGAGCATAGAACATTAAATATTTTACCCAAACGATTCCGAAGTATCGTTCATTTGTTTCGAATGCTTCAATGTCATTTAAGCCGGAAACATCAACTAGCCTCCTCGGAATCGTTTCTTGCGGGAGGGAAGAAAATTTCGACGGTGCAGATACTCGTATCCCCAAAAACTGTACCATCGATCGGTCTTTGACGGTAAGCGAAACGATTCCGACTTCGAGTGCTCTACCCAACAAAAAAAATTCGGGTAGACCACGAACGGCTCGAACGCCAAGAAATGATCACAGGATTCTGGCTAAGTTCCGAGATGACCCGACACTCAGCCTCTGTCAAATTGTGAGAGAACTTCGACTGAGTTACAGTGTTGTGCAAAGAACGATGAAAGCCGAAGATCAACATGCGTATCACTACACGCAAGTGCAAAATTTGCATGTTGAAAATTATCCGGCACGGCTTGAGTTCTGTCGATTCTTGTTCAATTCGGAAGAAGCAGTTCCAGGTTTTGTCAGCCGGATAATCTTCTCGGACGAATCCTCATTTGGACGCGACGGGACCTGGAATACTCGGAACTTCCACCACTGGAGTACCGAAAACCTGAATGTTACGATGGAGAGGAACCATTAACGTCGGTTTCGAACAATCAATTTGTGGGCTGGAATGTATGGAAATCGCTTGGTAAGATATTTCTATAAACTTTTTGTTTGTCGCTACAACGATCGGAACAAACCGTACATTTCACAGAGTTTTTCCTTGTAACTTGACAGCAAAACCACTATTTTGTATCGTAAGCAACTGTAAAAAGATTTATTCTGGGAGTTCAACTATATAGTTCGTTTTGATTCGTCATTTTTAAGTATCGAATATCTAAAAACGCGGTATCAGCTCGACGCCAAGTATTAAAAGGAATTTTCTCGATGTTTTCTCGTCAACTATAAACTTTTACAGATTCATATTTTTCCATGTTTTTGCGTAAATTATAAACTTTTACAGATTCATATTTTTCCATATTCTTCGTCGTTCAGATAGGCCCATTTCAACTGGATGGAACGCTCACAGCAGAGCGATACAGCCAATTTCTCCAGAGGTATCTCCGGAGACTTTGCTTTCGCGCTGGCATGACCCGAGCGGAATTGGAGCCATCGCATTTTCAACTAGACGGTGCTCCGGCACATACCAGCGTTTTGGCACGAGCAAGGCTTCGCGAGATGTTCGGAAACCGGGTGATCGGACGAAGAGGGGTTCAAGATTGGTCACCGCGTTCACCGGATTTAAATCCACTTGAATTCCCCCTGTGGGGTCTCGTTAAATCTTTGGTTTATCGGCAGCCAGTAAGGGATCGTGCGAACCTCGAGGTTCGAATCGAAATATCGTTCCAGACCGTAACCCCGGACATGCTGGAGAGATGCTGCATCTGCCAAATAAGGCGGGCCCGCCTTTGCATCGAACTGGGTGGTGGTCATTTCGAGCAATTGCTTCACTAGGTACGGCTTTCTGGAGCTTATCATGTAGCAGTTGAAAGACTGGAAATGCTGTCATAACAAAATCGAAATGTATAGGTATTGATTGTTCGCGGTACAACTCTCGTGATTTTTGACTGAATCGTGTTTTTTTATTTTCAATATTCATTTCAGAACTGTGATGACGGAATGACCGTATATTCAAGGGGGACCGAGATCTCGGCTCACATGATCAAGAAAATATTGAATATAATACGATGAACAATTTGTACAATTACAAAAATACTTATTTGGACCTTTATTAAATACCTTATGCCATTACCTCCATAGCACGCCAATATACCATTTTTCCCTTCTACCTCGATTCGCACTAAAAATAAAGTTCTCCTATGAAGTCTGAGAAGATAGAGAATTGTCTTAGACTTTTGTAAGTAAAAAGGAAGTACAGACTTATACACAATATCTTACAAAATTTGCAGAAATTAGAGCGGTTGGAAAAATAAATTAAAATTTGACAAATCATAACATTTAAATCGTTCAACCGATTTTTCCCAAATTCAAGAGCAACCTGCCTATTACGATACTCTATTTAAAAAAAAAAAAAAAATTAGTAATAAATCTTAAAATTCGCGGAAGTTAGAGCGGTTACAGCCTTTTTTTGAAATTTAAAAATTTCATTCCTTTTTTTCTAATTTAAAAAATAACAACGTAATAAATTACGTTCATAAAATAATTATTCGAAGAGACGAACCGCTCGCGGTACGTCTCGCCTAGAGATAAGAAAACCCAAGTCAGCAGCGACGATTGCGTGAGACGGTTCGCCATGAGAAAATGCTGAAGCATCAAACGAAGATCATAGGAACCTCGGCCTAAGCATTTTCGACTGACTCGGACAAGATATCCGAAGTCAGTAAGAAAAGTGCAAAAAGGCAGTCAGTCTTGATTCGCGATTCAAACCCATCGGTTCTCCTCCGGCTTTGGTCGCTCTGACAAATCTAATAAACTCGAATTCACCAACTAAATTGTAAAACCATATCCAAATTGTTATTTTGAATATAATTTTATTGTTTTAAATATTTATCGCGCGGAGTTCCGTTTTATTTCACCCGCGCGAAATATATCCGCGAACCACGGTTCCACCCTTTATCACCCACTCGTCTCTTCCTCATCGCCATCGGCTTCATACCGGGTGGCCCGATAACCAGGGATCTCCAAACCAGCCGGAACGCGCAGCGGATATTTTCCACTGTCCGAATATACCTTAAGCACCAGCGACAAGGTAAGTGGGTTTCACTCAAAATTATTAAACAAAAGGATTCGTCTGTCACTCGACATCGCTTCAATCCCCGGTCTCTCATAGCTGACCGAAACTGAAGCATCGTTTACGACCGCGGTAATAACAAATAATACCGGGACGTAGCTCTATAAATAAAACAAAGTTATTGAAGGCTCAAGTACAGTTCCGCTATATCGGTAGGAAATCTAACAAATGTTTTATTGAATGTGAACCAAATACAATTGATTGTGTAAATAAACTTAGGACTATCGATTTCTACTGAGTACACGGGCGACATTTGTGTAAAATCCCTAGACCAGCTGCGATATTCGTGGAGACAGCCTCGAAGATTAGTCACGAAGATATGAAAGTTATGTTTTTATATAAAAATAAAAACTATTTCTGATTTCATCAATATTCTGATGAAAAATATTTATATTAATGATACAAAATGTCAAATGATTCTTTATGTAAAATGAACAACATGTCAATATCATTTAAAATTCGTTTTTTAATATTTTCACAAGAAAAAATTGTTTGCATATCATATTTCAATTTTTTATGTGGTAGTATTTATTAATTTTAATCAACGGAACTTACAAGGAAGGTCACCTTACTGTACCCCTACAACCTGGGTCAAAAAAATTATATTTTGTAGTTCACACCAAAGTATAAACCCTCACAAAAAATTAGCGGCCCACTCGCATATTTAAGGGGTGAAATTAATTCTCAAAAATCGGTGGTTTTTTCGTTTTTCGCTGATATCTTCGAAACAAAAATAGATACGCCAAAAGTTTAAATAGCAAAGTTGTTCATTTTTCAGTGCTCTACAATAACATGTAATCGAAAATTGGATTTTTTTTTTATTTGAAAAAAACGTCTTTTTTTTTTATTTGAAAAAAACGTCTTTTTTTTTTATTTGAAAAAAACGTCTAAATACATTTTTCGTCATTTGATCACTGAAAAAGTTCTTATTTCGCCTGAAAATTAAACAAGGTTGACAAATCCGTCAAACGGAATATGTTCATATTTATATATAGGTTTATTAAATCCACAGATATGCTGCTCCATCCTTATCGTAGAATACTCATAAATCTTTTACATCTAGCTTAGTTTTGTGCATCCATTTTAGTACAAGCGAATAACTATCACATGATATTTTTTTAATTTATATGAAACTTTATTTAAAATCCATGTCGTTTTTTTATTTACTAGAAACCTTTAATTCATATATAGCTATGAAAATGTCTGGTACTCATGACAGGAAAAAAAGCAGACAATGCACTTATCAGTTTCTTCGCTTCGTATTATGGAATGTATTCATTGCAATAATGATACTCCTCAAAGAAGTGTTTGAGACATAAAGGTTTTTTGCACCACGAACATGTTATAACAGCTAAATCACCACAAATGTGACATCGTGGTTCCGAATTATCTCCAAAACCAAACGTCACCGGATTGATGAACTCAGGGGGTGTTTTTTCTATGTACCCGCTTTTGTACCATGCATATTTAAGCATATCAATATAACGTGGGGAAGACAGTTGATTGTGAACAAGTGACTGCAGTTTGATGATGTTGTTCCTCAAATGCAGATTTATATCGCTACCGGAAAGAATTACTATATCTGAAAAATGCCGAACAAAATTTTTCCATATTCGAAAACCAAACACATCTAATGGTTGTATTTGTCCTGTTGTTCCTTTTGGAATTCTTTTTAATGCAATTTTTTTGTTAGGAGGAGTTACTACATCAACTACTTCTGAACAGTGTCCACTCCAGGAGTCGATTAAAAGCGCACTGTTGTCGCCAACATTCGGAAAATAGATTTCGGTTAGCCACTGTTTGAAATGATCTGTCGAAAAAACGAAAGGAATATTTAATTTGATTTGGTTTGCAATATTTAATAGCCACAAGAATGTAAAATTTAAATAGTTCTTACCTGATGTTAACTTTCCAGATTTCGATGCCGAAACAAAAACGTTTGAGGGTTTGAATAACGTTTTTTCTACGCGTGGGCCAAAGTCACCACCGATTTCTTTTAATACAAGATATAACGGTGAAAGTAATTTTCCATCGGCGGATATCGTTGGTTGAATGGTATAAGAATGAGTTGTTGAAGATATTGATTGAACAACGCATTCAATTTCTTTTGATCCTTGGTTTGCAAGAGTGCGACCAGAATGCATTTCAAATTGAAATCCACTTTGATCTGAATTGTAAACGTTTTCCGGACCAAGGTCGTTGATAACAGATTTCACGTTATTTATAAACTCTTCAGCCATTTTTTTAAGATCTTTTGAGTCTTCTAAAGTTTTCCGGGTAATAAATTTTGTAATTTTCCGAGACGTAATGCGATGTGCTCTTTTGAACTTATTCACCCATTTTTTTGACGCTTTGAATCGTGCATCGGAATTCATGAAATTTTTATGTGCGATCAAAGCCTATCGTCGCAAATCAATATCGTGTACTATCTTGCCACATTCAGTTGCTTCAATGAAGCGATTTAAAGTATATTGAGATATCTCATTTAATTTTTCTTTATGAGTCCCACCTTTATTGATTTGATGAGCCCAACGCTTCAATTGTGTTTTAGAAATAACTTTTTTAAAACGGTGTGCAACTGTATGAATATTTAAATTTTTTGTTTTTCCACTACTCCAAAACTCCACAGCTTTTTTCTTGTAATCGAATGAAATCTCATCTTCATTTTTTGTACATTGAGAGTTATCTGCCTCATCAGATGAAATTGAATCCCATTCCAATTCACTGTCTTCTATACTTTTAGGCTCATGGTGTTTGAATTATTCTTGAAAATCCAAGCTTTCGTCTTCTTCAATTTCGATTCTCGTGTATGTGTTTATGCTTTCAATTAAAAACTCTTTAATTGTATCTGCTAATTTCATTTCACTCTCATTCACTGGTGTTTCGGGCAAATTCATCATCATAAAATAAGTCGACAAAATATTTATGACATTCACGGGATTGATATACATTTTTGAAAACGTCCACAGTATTCAATACGTTCTTGATAATGCACTCCTATAACAACAGAACTTTGATGAACGGAAACCGTCAAAGCTAACTTGAATGTGGCAAGAGTCGGTTTATGTAGAACCTCATTTTTTACTGATATGATGGTTTTAAACATCTCAAATAGGATATCATGAAAAAATATAACGTATTTCAAACAGTCGAACTCACAGTTTGATTATGATAAGGAAATGTAATCAGTCCAAATCTATAAAAGATTTTGCGTTTGAAAAAAATAACCTTCCGGTTCCATAATCTCTTGAGACGTAAAAAACAAATGTAGATTGATATCATTAAATGTGGAGTCGGAACAATTACGTTTTATTATGAAAAGATAGAGAAAGATGTGTAAAAAAACCCGTTTTTTTATGAAAATGAAAGAAAAAAAAATTCTATATAATTTTCGACTACATATTATTGCAGAGCACTGAAAAATGAACAACTTTGCTATTTAAACTTTTGGCGTATCTATTTTTGTTTCAAAGATATCAGCGAAAAACGAAAAAACCACCGATTTTTGACAATTAATTTCACCCCTTAAATATGCGAGTGGGCCGCTAATTTTTTGTGAGGGTTTATACTTTAATGTGAACTACAAAATATAATTTTTTTGACCCAGGTTGTGGGGGTACAGTAAGGTGACCTTCCTTGTTAGTCTATAGTTAAAAACAGTCTCGGCTAGATGTGTCTCGGATATGGGATTCACCGAGACTATTTTTTTCTGTGCTGGTAGTCAATGTTTCCAGTTTGAATGTCATTATTGCATTCGAAGCAAGTGGACGATACTTCGGATTCTTTCGTTTCACTGTTCAACAGAATGGACGATGCTTAAACGCTGGCCTCCAGCTTCGGGCGCAATATTTCCACATGAGACCGGAAGTGAATCCGAGAACGGAAATAATTCGAGTACTTTTTGAACAGGTATAATTTGGAAAAAACACTCCGTCCGCAGTCGGAATCGTTTCGTTAATTTTCAAAACCCGATGGATGGCACAATTTTCGGGGACAACAGTATCTGCACTGTTAAATTTTTTTTCCCCCCGCCCGAAACGAACCCGAGGAAGTTCACAGCAAATTCTTGTTAATGTTCAAATTCCATCATAATGTGGAATAATACAGTTTTATTATACCTATTCATTATATTCAGTTTGTAGCCAACAACCCCGAAAACCTCCGAGTACCTATGTTTATTTTTTTCACACAACTTTTGTATTTCTGTTCCGTCATATTGGATCTACTATCTCGAGTTTCCAAATTTTTAGTGCAGATTTGTAGCGAGCGACCCCGAAAACCCCTGAATAACAACATTTGCTTTCATCAAACAATTTTTGCATTCCGGGTCCGCCATAATGGAGCCGCCATCCTAGATTCTCGAATTTCGAGTGCAGATTCGTAATCAGCGGCGGCAAAACTTCTGAGTACCAACTTTGGCTTTCATCAAATAATTTTTGCATTTACGGTCCGCCATGCTGGATCCGCCATCTTGGATTTTCGAATTTCGACTACAGATTTGTAATCAGCGAACCCAAAAACCCCAGAGTACCAACTTTTGCTTTCATCAAATAATTTTTACATTTGAGCTCCGCCATATTGGATCCGCCATCTTGGATTTTCGAATTTCGACTACAGATTTGTAATCAGCGAACCCAAAAACCCCCGAGTACCAACTTTTCCCTTCATCAAATAATTCTTGCATTTACGGTCCGCCATGCCGGATCCGCCATCTTGGATTTTCGAATTTCGACTACAGATTTGTAATCAGCGAACCCGAAAACCTCTGTGTAACAACTTCTGCCTTCATGTTTCACGTAAAGATAAATTAAACGATTTTACTCGAAACCTTTTACTTGATAAAAATTAATCCAGAGCATTTCGAATAGTTAGTTAATAAAAAAACATTCGATTTTGAAAAATATCCTGAACTTTTTCTGAGTTGATTAAAAAAATTAATATCGGGATTAATGTTCGGGATTCCGCCTCGTCTTACAAGCGAGCGTGATTCCCGGGCAGCTCGCGCCGCGGCAGCACCTCGTGGACGCCCTCGCTTCGCCTCAGCGCGCATGCGTGGCCAGACTCAAGCCGGCCGGCGTGCGAGAGCGGCCATGATTAATTGCTCTCTTGCTTCGTGACCGTGCTACGCAACACACTTTCGTATCGCGTCCCAAAGTTTTCTTTAACCTCGTGTTGATCCGCACCCGCTATTAACTTTAATGGACCGCTAATTTGTGCCTTCTGCACTCATTAACTCCGCTCGATTGGCGCATTAGGCGCAATCGACTCGCTTTTGTCTACATCGCATAAATCTTGTTCCTTTTTCACTGCGTGGCGGGCCGAGCCACGTGTGTCACCAAAAGTTCCACTGGCCCCGCAACTACGTCGCGATCCTCGCCTCAAGAGTAATAAAACCTGTGCGCGATATCCGACGATTGCTACACCGCAATCCTTGTACAACGTAAAGAAATCATTTTCACACCGCTGTGTGATTTATGCACTCAATTTCGTACCTTTCTGCCTGTAAATAAATCTTTCGACAAGCGGAACTTCCGCGCTTACACTTCGCGTTTTAAAAACAAGTTTATTCTCCAGCGTCGGCACGATCCTTTCCATCCGGCATTCCTAAACAACGCAATTCCTCAACATTTTATGGTCCTTCGAGCCGGATCGTGCCAATTGTGAATTCGCGAGTGTTTGTGCGTGTGTAAAAAGGTTCGCGAGTCGAGAAAATTCTGCGCAACGCGAGACCGCGTGGCAACTTGGGCAGTCCAAGCGGCCAACAACTGTGCCGTGCACGGTCACTCTCGACCTTTCCGCCCGCGTAAACACGGCCAATCGTTGCACTCTGCTACAGTGATTGGCCACTTAGAGAAATTTCTCGTTCGTCCACGCCGGCACGAGTCTCGCGTCGCGATCGCGATCGATAGTGGTTCGCGCCTCATTCTCGAGGATTCGTCGCAGTGTCCGCGAGTTCTTTCGTGTTCGCGACTTTAACGTTCGTTGTTCGCCAACGTCATCAAGTGCCGCGTAACTTCGCGAGTGTCGTCGCATTTTTTGTCGAATTGTGTGCGTCGTGTGTGCTCGACCGCGTCGCTCAGTGTTTTGAGCAACTCTCGCGCTCGATCATCGCTCTCGAGCATAAAGCCGCCATTTTGAGTGGTTTTTCGCACTCACGTCGCGCCGCGCCGTTTCGCATATCGTCGCGTGTGCTCGCCCTCCTCGCCGCGCGTTTTCGAGCAATTTCCACGCTCGATCGCTGCACTCGAGCACAAGTCCGCCATTTTGTGTGGCTTTTTCGCACTCTCGCGTAGTTTCGTGTCGCGTACAATTGCCGCGTTTGCTCGCCCTCGTCGCCGCGTGCTTTCGAGCAATCTTCACGCTCGATCGTCGCACTCGAGCAAATATCCGCCATTTTAAGCGGATTTTCGCACTCTCGCTTAGTTTCGCGTCGCGCCAATCGTCACGTGTGCGCGTTTCTAGAGCTCAGCGCGTCCGAGGGCCGTCTTGACTTGATTCCGACGTTCGAGTCGACGCCCGCCGCTTCGAGCAGTGTCGTGTAGCACGACAGTGACTCTTCCGCGTTTCGTGTCGCGTTTCCGTTCGTGTGCGCGCCGCGTAAGTCCCGCCCGCGTGCGAGATGTCGAACCCGCCGTCTGGTCGCACGACGCCCGAAGTCGTCGTCGACCCGGCTTCGCCTCGTGAACTCGACGAGCCCAAGCACGACCCTGCCACAACGGCAATCGCCGGTGGCTCAGGCCTCGACAACACACTGCAACCTGAGCCCACCGAGAAGGGCACAAAGCCACGGACCAGCAGCGGGCGATCGTCCCGCCAGAACTCACCAGCGCGTCTTCCGACCGAGCTCGAGGTCAAATTTAGAACGCAACTGAGCCGCATCAAGACCATCGAGTCAATATTGAACGAGTCGGTTCACGACTGGTCCCTGGACAACGAGGCGGATCTTCAAGTTCAGCTCAACAACCTCGAAGCCATCCACTCCGACTTCAAGGAGACGCACCAGTACTTCGAACTCAACTGGCCCGCCGCATTTATCGACCACGAATACTTCGCACTCGACTTCCACGGCTCTGAGTCGAAACTGTACCGCAAGTGCGTCAAAGCACTCAACAAATTGCGCGCGCAATTCGTGGCCGAACAGGAGCTCAACAAATCAACCGCGTCGGTGTCTAGACGCGAGCCAAAGCTTCCGGACATCCAACTCAAAAGCTTCAGCGGCGAGTACGAAGACTGGCCCAGCTTTAAGGAGATGTTCGAGGAACTCATAATGAAAAACACCAGCATCTCCGACATTGAGCGTCTCCACTACCTCCGCAGCTGCATGTCCGCTGGGCCCGCCGAGTTAATCGCAAACTTCCCGCTCATGGGGAGCTCGTTAATGCCCTCGTGGCAAACGCTTGTCGCCCGCTACGACAACAAGCGGCTCCTCATCCAGGCTCAACTGGACAAAATGTGCAGCCTGACGAAGCTCACGAAAAAATCTGCAAAGGGACTCAACGCACTCATCTCGAGAGTCTCAGAGGCCTGCAAAGCTCTCGACGCACTGGGAGTCTCCAACAATCTGGGCTCGTGCATCTTGGTGCACCACGTGTGTCACCATCTGGACAACGCCACGCGGGAGGCGTGGGAAAATTCCCTTGGCTCCTCCCACGAGTTTCCCAGCTTCTCCCAGCTCGAGGAGTTCCTGACAATTCGAGCTCGTGCTCTCGAACGCATCGAGGCGTCCGCGCCCGTGGCCGCTAACACCGCGTCCACCGCCAGGCCCGCGAGCACGCATCACGCATCCGCACCGCAGAGCTCCGCAAAACCGCTCCGCGACAACAGTGCGTACCACTGCGACTGCTGCAACGGCTCGCACTATATCATAACGTGCGCCAAGTTTCGAAACCTCGACGTACCAGGACGCCGCAAGATCGCGTCCAACTGCAGGCTGTGCTTCAACTGCCTCGGCAGGCACAGCTCCGGCGCCTGCAAGTCGACCAAAACGTGTCGCCACTGTGGCAGCAAACACCACACCATGCTGCACGAGGAGCCCAGCCGCAAGCCCGCACCAGACAGCGCAAAGCCGTCAACGTCCGCAGCTCCACAATAGGAGCCCGGTGCAATCGTCAAAACCGCACGCAAACACTTGCCCAGCAATCATTCCGCACTAGCGCCTTGCACGCAGAACTCAAGCGTGCCCTGCACTCACACGAGCACGCTACTTGCCACAGCACTCGTAACCGTGCTCCCGTCTCTCGAATCAATGAGAGCGCGAGCACTCGTCGATCCGGGATCCGAATTATCGTTCATCTCGGAACAACTCTTCCGCAAATTGAACGTCCGTCGTCAGAAGTCCGCAATCCCGATCATCGGCATCGGAGGGGGAACAACAACACAAACGCAAGGAATGGCAACAATCAAATTGCAATCGCTTCATTCCTCCGCCGCAGCAACGATCAACGTTCACGTCCTCAAACAAGTGACGTCGGTGCTGCCAGCGTTCCACTCCGCAAGGCAAGCGTGGCCGCATCTGAGCAACCTGAAGCTAGCAGATCCAGCCTTCATGGAGCCACGCCCTGTCGACCTCATCATCGGCGCTGACGCTTATGGGCAAATCATCAAGCCCAACCTCATCAAGCGCTTGTCGACCATGCCGATCGCCCAGCTGTCAATCTTTGGTTGGCTGATCCTGGGCCCCGTGCACTCACCAAACACACCAGTGTGCACCGCACTCCACGTAAGTACACCAACCAGCAACGCCGAGCTGCAAGCTCTCCTCACAAAATTTTGGGTTCAAGAGGAGATGCCCACTGATTCAGAAGGAGCTCTCACTCATGACGAACAAGAGTGCGAAAATCACTTTAAACAAACGCACTCTCGAGACTCCACGGGTCGCTACACAGTGCGACTTCCCCTGAAATCATCACCCGCAGTACTTGGCAACTCGTACGTCGCAGCTCATCGTTGCCTTACGCGAACTCTACGCAAGCTACAGAAGGATGACGCATACCGAGAACTCTACACCAACTTCATGCGGGAGTATGAAGACCTCGGCCACATGGTTCGCATTCCACCGAACACAACAACCGCTCCGCATCGAGGTGAGTTCCACGCTAGCGACTTCGTTGGCGAGATGACCTTGGCACCATCTGCCTCAAAAACAGTTGGAGGGTTGAGGGTCTCGTCCGCGGAGTCAACGGCACGCACTCATCCTCACGGGGTGTATTACCTACCGAACCATGGAGTGCTGCGTCCTGACAGCACGACAACAAAACTTCGTGTAGTTTTCAACGGGTCTTGTCCAACAACATCGGGACAGTCCCTCAACGACATCATGCACACTGGCCAGAACTTGCTTCTGGACATCACCGACGTCCTCACGTGGATTCGCCACCACCGCCACATTTTTGCGACCGACATCACAAAAATGTATCGGCAAATCAATGTGCACGAGGACGACCGCGATCTACAGAGAATTCTGTGGATCGACGACGACAATCAAGAGACGCACTTTCAGCTGAACACGGTGACGTACGGAACAAGAGCCGCCCCATTCTTGGCCGTACGCGTTCTTCTCCAACTCTTGGAAGACGAAGGACACCGCTTTCCCTTGGCAATTCCATAGCTGCTGAAGGGACGCTATGTCGACGACATTTTCGGTGGAGCTGACTCCGTCGAACAATTCATCGACATCGCACTCCAGCTGAAAGAACTGTGCCACGCGGGAGGATTCCCACTGGCAAAATGGCAATCAACGCATCCAGAGTTGCTTTCTGCAATCTCCGCTAGCAAGGCACCCGCGTCCACAATATCATTTGACGATTGCTCGACCAAAATACTCGGGTTGAAGTGGAACGCACGAGCTGACAAATTCACCTTCGCAGCCCGCTTCGACAAAGTCGAGAAAACAATTACAAAACGCCAAATATTATCTGAGGTAGCCCAGATATTTGATCCACTTGGCTTCATATCCCCGGTGACGATCCGCTCCAAAGTCTTACTCCAAGAGCTTTGGCTGCAAAAGATCAGCTGGGACGCGCCGCTGCCGCCCCCCGTCGTGACGAGGTGGCACGCCATCAGAGAAGACCTTCAAGAATTGGCCAAAATTTCCATCCCACGGTGGTTCAACACGTGGAGCAATTCCACTGTTGAACTCCACGGCTTCTCCGATGCATCGCAACTAGCGATGTCCGCCGTTGTCTACCTGGTAGTCAACTGTCCGTCCGCTGGCGTCTCGTCTACACTCGTTTGCGCAAAAACGCGAGTCGCCCCGCTGAAGCAACTAACCATCCCGAGGTTAGAACTCTGCGCAGCGCTGCTATTATCAAAGCTCATCAGACGAACTCAACTGACGCTCCAGCTACCAGTGTCACAAACTCACTTGTGGACGGACTCGCAAGTAACTCTATCGTGGATCAACGCACCCGCTTCACGGTGGAAGGACTTTGTCAGGAACCGCGTACTGCTGATTCAGCAGCTCGTCCCACTAGCTCAATGGAGACACGTTCCTGGCACTTCAAATCCTGCGGACGGGCCTTCCAGAGGCCTGACAACACACCAACTCCGAGATCATCCGCTTTGGTGGACGGGACCACCATGGATGCTCAAGGCGCAAGAGAAGTGGCCTCGTCAACCACTCGCCGCTGACGACTTCATCATTCCAGAAGCTCGTCCCGGAATCGCACTCTTCAGTGCCGCACCCAAGCTTGAATATCAGTGGGAATTAATCCACCGATATTCATCATTACAGAGACTCATCAGGATCACCGCAATTTGCACAAGGGTTGTTGCAAAACTGAAAAAGCAACCATCTGCAGCTCCCATCACTATTTTGTCTCCGGAAGAAGTGGAAGCCGCACGAATCCTGTGGGTCAAAGCAACGCAAGCGCTCTACTTTGCGCACGAGATTAGAGTGCTGAGCTCGCACTCTACCCTCAACAAAAACCACGCCTTCTCCCGTCTCACTGCATTCCTTGATCACGAAGGCGTGATTCGGGTTGGAGGCCGGCTGCAGCAATCATCGCTCTCTCCCGAGAGCAAACATCCCGCGATACTGCCAAGGCACTCACGCTTGACCGAATTGGTCATCGCCAACGCCCACCTCCGGACACTCCACGGAGGCACGCAGTTAACATTAGCCGACATCCGCCAGTCCTATTGGATTCTCGGAGGTCGAGCCCCAGTGAAAGCGCACGTTCTCCGCTGCATAAAGTGCGCACGGCAGCGTGGAATTCGCGCGCAACAACTGATGGGCCAACTGCCCGCTGCTAGAGTATCGCCGTTCCGCCCCTTCACGCACACCGGCCTCGACTATGCCGGGCCACTGACAATCAAGACTTGGAAGGGACGCGGAGCGAAATCAACAAAGGGATGGATCTGCGTCTTTGTGTGCCTCACAACATCAGCAGTGCACCTTGAGGTCGTCAGTGACTACTCCACCGACGGCTTCATCGCAACTTACCGCCGCTTCGTTTCAAGAAGAGGCATCCCGCACGTCTTGCACTCAGACTGCGGCACCAACTTGGTCGGCGCCGATTCAGCACTCAAGAAAATGTTCAACCAAAGTACGCAAGAACATCACGCCATCGCCGCTCACTTGTCTCAAGACAAGACCCACTGGAAATTCAATCCACCCGCCGCTCCGCATATGGGCGGCAAGTGGGAGGCGGTGGTAAAATCGCTGAAGTTTCACCTTCGCCGCACCATCAGCGACATCGCGCTGACGTTCGAAGAATTGACGACGCTTCTCACCCAGATCGAAGCGACACTGAACTCACGTCCCCTCGAACCTCTCAGCGACGATCCCGACGACGTGTCAGCACTCACGCCAGGACATTTCCTGACTGGAGCCGCACTCTCGTCACTGCCCGAGGCTTCGTTAACGGAGCAAAAACTCGGACATTTGCACCGCTGGCGCCTCATCCAACAACGCTTCCAAGTCTTCTGGAAGCAGTGGAGCGCCCAGTATCTTCACCAGCTCCAATCGGTCGCTAAGTGGCGTCATCCTTCCCACGACATCAAGGAAGGCTCTCTCGTCCTCATCACCGACGAGAGATTCCCACCGAGCAAGTGGCCGCTTGCTCGAGTCACAGCCGTCCATCCCGGCCAGGATGGACTCACCAGAGTCGTGACACTGAAGACCGCATCCACGACGCTAACACGACCAATCGCGAAGCTGTCTCCGCTTCCGATCAACTAGACCATCGAGATCTGCAAGACCATCGAACTCATCGAGAACATCGAGAACTTCACGCGCCGCCGAGGACTTCACCCTCACAAGAACATCACCACCACCGTGCTGATGGCGGGAGAATGTTCGGGATTCCGCCTCGTCTTACAAGCGAGCGTGATTCCCGGGCAGCTTGCGCCGCGGCAGCACCTCGTGGACGCCCTCGCTTCGCCTCAGCGCGCATGCGTGGCCAGACTCAAGCCGGCCGGCGTGCGAGAGCGGCCATGATTAATTGCTCTCTTGCTTCGTGACCGTGCTACGCAACACACTTTCGTATCGCGTCCCAAAGTTTTCTTTAACCTCGTGTTGATCCGCACCCGCTATTAACTTGAATGGACCGCTAATTTGTGCCTTCTGCACTCATTAACTCCGCTCGATTGGCGCATTAGGCGCAATCGACTCGCTTTTGTCTACATCGCATAAATCTTGTTCCTTTTTCACTGCGTGGCGGGCCGAGCCACGTGTGTCACCAAAAGTTCCACTGGCCCCGCAACTACGTCGCGATCCTCGCCTCAAGAGTAATAAAACCTGTGCGCGATATCCGACGATTGCTACACCGCAATCCTTGTACAACGTAAAGAAATCATTTTCACACCGCTGTGTGATTTATGCACTCAATTTTGTACCTTTCTGCCTGTAAATAAATCTTTCGACAAGCGGAACTTCCGCGCTTACACTTCGCGTTTTAAAAACAAGTTTATTCTCCAGCGTCGGCACGATCCTTTCCATCCGGCATTCCTAAACAACGCAATTCCTCAACACAAAGACGCAGATCCATCCCTTTGTTGATTTCGCTCCGCGTCCCTTCCAAGTCTTGATTGTCAGTGGCCCGGCATAGTCGAGGCCGGTGTGCGTGAAGGGGCGGAACGGCGATACTCTAGCAGCGGGCAGTTGGCCCATCAGTTGTTGCGCGCGAATTCCACGCTGCCGTGCGCACTTTATGCAGCGGAGAACGTGCGCTTTCACTGGGGCTCGACCTCCGAGAATCCAATAGGACTGGCGGATGTCGGCTAATGTTAACTGCGTGCCTCCGTGGAGTGTCCGGAGGTGGGCGTTGGCGATGACCAATTCGGTCAAGCGTGAGTGCCTTGGCAGTATCGCGGGATGTTTGCTCTCGGGAGAGAGCGATGATTGCTGCAGCCGGCCTCCAACCCGAATCACGCCTTCGTGATCAAGGAATGCAGTGAGACGGGAGAAGGCGTGGTTTTTGTTGAGGGTAGAGTGCGAGCTCAGCACTCTAATCTCGTGCGCAAAGTAGAGCGCTTGCGTTGCTTTGACCCACAGGATTCGTGCGGCTTCCAATTCTTCCGGAGACAAAATAGTGATGGGAGCTGCAGATGGTTGCTTTTTCAGTTTTGCAACAACCCCTGTGCAAATTGCGGTGATCCTGATGAGTCTCTGTAATGATGAATATCGGTGGATTAATTCCCACTGATATTCAAGCTTGGGTGCGGCACTGAAGAGTGCGATTCCGGGACGAGCTTCTGGAATGATGAAGTCGTCAGCGGCGAGTGGTTGACGAGGCCACTTCTCTTGCGCCTTGAGCATCCATGGTGGTCCCGTCCACCAAAGCAGATGATCTCGTAGTTTCAAACGAACCGTAGAAGCATACGCTTCTACGGTTCGTTTTGCCCCATATCGTTCCGTTAAGTGTTGTCTAAATGCTTCGAATGATTTTATTGTTTTGTAACGAACGTCTTCCCGTGCGTCGTCTGTCAGTTTCGTTGCGAGTACGAGTTTTAAAAGGGTTTCTCTGTCACATTCGTCTACTAAGCTGTGGGCTAGTTCGTACGCGTCAAGTAAGCTTTTCGCGCGTCTAGGATTTTCGCCATCAAATACGGGAATAATTGCTCCTGCTTCGCTTAGGGACATTCCTCCTCTTGACCTTCTTGGAGGGGTTTGAAGGGCACCGTCGTTTTGACCGCTTCCACACGCGCCACCGGCGTGCGTATCTTCTGGATTTACGGTTTCTGGCATATTGACGTTATGCGGGATAATAGACAAAGAAAGCTCTGGCAAATCTGTTCTATTGAAGCTATCGGTTTCTTCCGCGTCTCGAAAGGATTCTTCCGAGTCGAAAGACCGGTTTAAAGTATCTGTGCTTCGATTACGTTTGATCTTTTTGACTGACGGGGAATTCTCTGTTTCGGGGGAACGCGTAAAAGTGAGATTTCGATTGAAAAATGAGTCTAGGGATCGAGATAATGAGCGTGCACCTGGTAGTTTTAGATGGTTTACAAGCTTGTCGTTGGACATGCGTATATAGTTCGCTCGCTATTTTCGCGACTGGTTTTGGCGGGTTACAAAAGAAATTGTTCCGTCAATTACAGTATGATGATCTGGTAGATCTGCATTGAACAGCTTTGGGCGCCCGTTGTCCTTGTTCGGCTGGTCCTCGGATACTTGACTGATGTCGTCCTTCTTTTGGCGTTGTGTGAAACTTCCTTTTCACCTCAGAGTTGTAGTCGAATTCTTGAGTTGTGGCAATCCCACCGCTGCCACCAATGTTGTGCCCGTGCAAATCGTCACGTGGGGACGAGTTTGGTTAGGACTGATTTATTCGGGATATTGCCAAGGTTGAGTTAATCTCCAACCCAATACTTTAAGTTTTAACTTCTAAGGTTTATTGTGGATAAGTTTGATACAATCGGGTATAAATGCCTCGAGACCAATTGACGTGAATAATGATCTGATGTTTTAGTGTCTGATCGCAGAGTCCTCTCTTTGGGCGTTGCTTTCCCTTTTTATTAACTAGGGGTTTTCAATTGTTTGTAGAGGTGGTATTAATTGGAAGTGGTAAAGATTGGTGGTGGGCAATCGATCGTCCGATGCCTTGGGGTTATTGTACAGGTAGATCGGGACGGTCGATGCTGAGTTTGATCGTCAGCGTTTTGATATGGCCTCGAAGTTGGAGCGAAGTCCATTCAACTTGCTGAGGGATGCGCTTTTGAAACGGCGCGTGCACGACAGGCCAACTTCCTGTTGCTGGCGTTTAATGTCGTGATTTTTATGGAATTGGTTGCTATGCGGGCGCAATATTGTCCCTAAACAACTTTCGCTCGAACGTATAGTTTTTGAGAAAAAAAATTAGTCAATTTTAGGCACAAAAAATTTCATTCAGGCCTCCATTTTGGCTCACCAAAACGTAAAAAAAATAAGTAAAATTTCATGAATTTTTAATTCAGACATCGAGGTCGCGATATTAATTGGTTTTGGGCAAGAAAAAAAATCGACAGGGAACGGAAAGTCATTAAAAAAAAATATCGTCGAAAAATCACGTCTTTTTGGCGTATTTTCGATTTTCCTATAGTCTAATTTTATCTGACGCAATTTTAACAATCACCATTCGAAAGAGCACACTCGAAAACATAGGGAACGGTTTCTCCCGATTTTTTTCTGTTCGCATTCGTCAGATGGCAACAGCTGAAACTCGCATGTCAAAATTGCGTCCTCTGGGCGCTAACGGGTTAATTATATTTATATTTTGTTAAACATTCCATAGGAGTGAGACTTTCGAGACTTGCTACTTCTGCCGGAAAAGTCGCATCTGCATCCGATCTTCCTTATATGGTGAAAACAGAAGCGGCGTTCGGAGTTTTTCGATGCCACGATATTTATCCGCTTCCAATAGAGACTTAATTAATATTTTTCACTTCCTCTATGATGATATTCATTTTTCTCATAGTTGTCTTCGAAATTCGTTTGGTCTGGGATGTAAGATAATGATATTTTGAATGATGCAAGTTATTCTGCTTATTTTTGTGTGCCTTAAGAATTAGTCGCACCTGTGAACGAAAGATTGTCAGGTGGTTTGAATACATGGTTTATTTTTAGTTTAAATGTATAAGACATTCAGTTGAATAATAATTCAGGTGGACGTCACAAGGTGAGCCGAGGGCGACTCGATCCCTCGATCCGCGGAGTCGGACTGCGGAGCGCTAACCACTGCGCTAGGGCCACTTCTATTCTTTCCATTCTTGCCAGACCGTCACAATATTTATCAGATCTGGTTCTTTGGAAAAAAAATTGTGGGATAGCGCGCGTTTCAAAAAACATATTTATTCCGTTATCGGAAATGAGTTGATTTTAGCCACATTCAATATCGGGAACTAGTAGATATTTACGCCGAAATGTCGTCACTGGACCGATTCTACCCACGGTGACCACGAAGGGTCAACAATCATCTCTCAGAAGAGAGTCATAATTATTTCATTATATTCGGACTGCTCATCAATTAAAGCGAAAACTCTGTACCGCTCTATTTCAATGGATCTACAAGCGGATCCCGGGCCAACATCTCGTGATATTGGCCATCTCTTATCCACTACCTTGTTCACGATCCTTAATATCCAGCTGAAGTTATTAATTCATTCAAACTCAGACACACCCCGAAATCCTTGTCTGAAAATCTTCACGGAAAATCCATTAATTTTCCAAATTAAAGAGATGCCGACACTGATAAGAGGTCGCCCACTTCCGTTGCACTCACCCTGTCCCCCGCGTGATGTCTCATACATTTCCGTGAAACTATCACTCATCGCGATAAGAGCTCACTCGCAAGGGCAACAAAGGGGCAGGGGAGACGAGAGCTCGCTCACGAGGCTAAAAAAGAAAGGACAAGAAGATAAGAGCTCGCTCAAGAGCCTGAAAAAGGGGCAGACGCGGATCCCTGTTCTGCTCGGAGAGACCCCCTCACTGATTAGAGCCCACCCACGACGCTGAAAACAGAGAAGGGAGTGGCTTCATCGAAGCGCAGGTGCGGCAAGGGGGGGGGGCGCCATCATCGACAGAGGTAAAAAGGGGCGGAAGTTGGTTAGAATCGGCATGTGTTCTGAGAGAATGGGCTGTGGGAACATACTTTTCGCGTTTAATTGGAAATATTTTGGCCATCAATATACCACATTCTACCATACTTATCACTGATACTGAATTTGCGAGTACAAGTATTCTCATATATATGTAAAATATCTTGTTTTAGGGGCCTGGGAAAGACGGCACTTTACCAAATCGACGAAGATCTAAGACTTCTGATCCCCGGAAGTCGGAAGGTCAACGATCGATGTCGATATACGATGAGAAAAATTCTTCGAAAGCACCGAGTAATCTAACATCATTGGAGCCTACATCAAGACAACCAGAAGTCATCCAAGTGAGTTAAATCTGCCACCATTTGCTTTCCTCTATCAATAGTATTACCGCCGCCATCACTCCTATTCTTGATTTCTCACTACGACGCCATTGGCGAGGGTCAGCAACTGGGATGTCAAGGGATGAGTTAAATAAGTGGAGACGTTGTAGAGAGACAAAAACTTATTCATTCTCATTCATCAACTCCTCTTCCATTTTTCTTGAATTTTTTAGTTATTGGATTGGATTGGACATATATTGTTACGTCCTGGGATTCCGTTCGGTACTCGAATTGACTAATTTTTAATAATTGAATTATTATAATTTTCATCAAGGTGGGAACGTCTCAACTGTCGAGATCTCACGGTGACGGTCCGCAAAACTGCTGACGTTAGAGATCTTGCGGTACCAAAAAGACGCTCCACACCTTCCGAACGCGCGGAGGCCAGCTTATCGCGAACTTCGCGCGCGGATTAATATTCATAAAAGTGCAGGGCACTACTTTAGACAATGGAATAGAGAGTCGATCTGGAGACCTCGAGCTGAACGGTCTACCAGCATATTAAAGTTTTTCCAAAAAAGGCCTCGATCCTCCTGGTCGAGGACCCCCTTCAAAATTCGGTCCAAAAACAATAAAAAAATGGTTACGCGAAAACACAATTCGCGAACCTGAATAAAATCAACTATTGTAATTCCGAAATAATAAACACGCATGACCCTAAACGTCATCGTTCAAAGGGTCATCGCGCAAAACCCGAAATGTAACCTGAATGTAAAGTCGTCAGTGTACGAGTTTTAATAATTCTTTTATCTTCAATAAACATTGTTAATTGTTTATCGTGTACCGTCACTCTTAAATACACGAATCGTTTCCTTCATCTACCGACGTTCCATACATCAAAACCCCAAACAATAATATTCAACCTGCCTGGACAACTGGCTCCAATCCCCGAATTGCCTTTGCAAATCTAAAACCGGAGCAACTTTTGCAGCTACGACCACGGTAAGTCATAACACGATCGGGCAAAAATACCAGGACGTAACAATATATATATACAGCGTGACAATTATAATGTGGACGGTATTTATGGGGCGAGTTTGCGTTGCGATATCGCGGTGTTTCAGGAGTGGATTTTTAATGTTTTTTTCCACTCTCTTCGAAAAAAAATACGGCAATAAGCTGGAAAGAATATTTTTGGCGGTAGAAAAGTATTAAAATCGAAAAAGAATGAAAATTGTATTTTCATTTTTGAGAAAAAAAGTTTATCCAATTCCGAACACAAACATCAGGTTGAAAATTAATTTGAAGTTTCTAATCGTAGATTAAAAAAAAAATCAACGTTGAAGAAAAGGCCAATAAATTCGAAACTGTGGATTCGATCCGTACCGTCTGAACATGCATCGTCATTATCTCCGTCTGAGCTGATGACTGTCACAGCTGAACGCAGCCAATGAGGTTATGTTTCAAGTTTCCATTCAACGAGTTGCAACTTTTGGAATTAGAGGAAAAGAAACAAAAGCCTACGGAGTGTGGGACAGTTGAAAGAAAAACCCACAAAATCTTCCCACTTTCAAAGGAGGGAGGTTAAGAGCTCCATGAGTGGCATGCTATAACGTACGCGTCAGAGATAATCGCGAATCCTATCATTAAAAGATAATTTTAAGGACGTACTTGGGCCAGAATCATAATAAGGAAAGAAAAAATGATGAGTTATAATTTTTTTAGATATCGTTTTGAAAATTTGAGTGAATCTCCTTGAGCCTCATATTATAATGGGAAAAAAATTGAAGAAGGATTCACCATTTGATAATCGAGATATTCAGGGCTTGCAAAAACACATCTTTAACATGAAATGACAAACAAAGTCAAATTGGAAAATTAATTTTTCTTCAACGACGTGGTAGAAATATTTGAAATTTGATAGCCAAATTCCTATAGTACTATTCTTCCACGAAAAAAAATTGAAACTTCCAGTTCTTTTTAAGTTCATGAGAGTACATCCTTGAACAGATAAATGTTAAATAAAAAAAAAAAACGTAAAATAAAAGTTTCAAGTAGAGGGAGTGTGAGAAACACTCAAATAAAAGAGCAAGTTTTGTTGAATTGCATTTGATTGCTGTTGTTGTTGCTGCTGTTGTTGAATTGCATACGATTAGGAACAGGAGTTTCGTTGAATTTGATTTGTTCGTGTCTGGTGAATCTCCATACACGACGTGTAAGGTCCGGTGAGACGACGTTGTTAAATTTTCAATTAATGCGCGGGTTTCGGCGCTTGTTTGCGCGAGAACGATTTTTTACATTTCCATTTCACTGATTGGCAGGATGCGAAATAACGCGTCTGCGACTGCATTTTCCTCGCTCTAAAAATACACAATTTAGGCGTTACATTACGTGATGCACTCCATTTTCCGCAACTGCCTCTCAGTGGGTTGACGATCTTTTCTTCTAATGAAGTGAGTAAGAAGTTTGTTATCCGTCCGAATCACAAATTGTCGTGCATCGAAGACATGCTGGCAGCCTTACATTGCAGCATCAACGGCCAGCAATTCCCCGTCGTACCTGCTGTACCACTTCTGTGTATCCGTCAATTTCCTTGAGAATAACCTCATAGGCTCACAGACCTCACCGGCAATTTACTCCAGAGCCACACTAAAAAGCGATTCACTTTATCCTTCTAAGATCAATTAACCGGGAGGTGTGCGGTGTGGTCAGTCAAGACACCGGTAGACACAGTGCAGCATGAAGAGATGGGATAGTCTAGAATGATTTTGCGTTTTGCAAGCAGGCAGAGCATCGTCGCACTCGGAGTGCGTTGCTTCTCTAACCCACGTTCGAACCTAATCGCATCTCCTATTCTGCAATCCATCAACCACTGGATGCAACCTAGGCGCGGGCTAGACAACTGTTATCACGATGTTCGATAGATCTTGGAATTTCCTGCGAATCACGCGGAAATTTGGTAGTTGGATAGAACTCTGCGGGTCGGAATACTTCGCAGTCTAACCCAAATTTAAAAGAGATGCACTTGGTCCACCTGAGATCAATAAACCGAGAGGTGTGCGCTGTGCGCAGTCCAGACACCGGTAGACAAAGCGCAGCTTGAAAAAATCGAATAGTTTAGAATGATTTTGCGTTTCGCAAGCAGGGAGAGCATCGTCGCACTCGGAGTGCGTTGCTTCGCTAACCCACGTTCGAACCTAATCGCATATCCTATTCTGCAATCCATCCACCGCTGGATGCAACTTAGGCGCGGGCTAGACAACTGTTACCAGGATGTTCGATAGATCTTGGAATTTCCTGCGAATCACTCGGAAATTTGGTAGTTGGATATAAATCTGTCGGTCGAAATACTTCGGTGTCTAACCCACATTTAAAAGAGATGCACTTGGTCTACCTAAGATCAATTAACCGAGAGGTGTGCGCTGTGCGCAGTCCAGACACCGGTAGACAAAGTGCAGCTTGAAAAGATCGAATAGTCTAGAATGATTTTGCGTTTCGCAAGCAGGGAGAGCATCGTCGCACTCGGAGTGCGTTGGTTCTCTAACCCACGTTCGAACCTAATCGCATCTCCTATTCTGCAATCCATCAACCGCTGGATGCAACTTAGGCGCGGGCTAGACAACTGTTATCACGATGTTCGATAGATCTTGGAATTTCCTGCGAATCACGCGGAAATTTGGTAGTTGGATAGAACTCTGCCGGTCGAAATACTTCGGTGTCTAACCCACATTCAAAAGAGATGCACTTGGTCTACCTGAGATCAATTAACCGAGAGGTGTGCGCTGTGCGCAGTCCAGACACCGGTAGACAAAGTGCAGCTTGAAAAGATCGAATAGTCTAGAATGATTTTGCGATTCGCAAGCAGGGAGAGCATCGTCGCACTCGGAGTGCGTTGCTTCTCTAACCCACGTTCGAACCTAATCGCATCTCCTATTCTGCAATCCATCAACCGCTGGATGCAACTTAGGAGCGGGCTAGACAACTGTTATCACGATGTTCGATAAATCATGGAATTTCCTGCGAATCACGCGGAAATTTGGTAGTTGGATAGAACTCTGCCGGTCGAAATACTTCGGTGTCTAACCCACATTCAAAAGAGATGCACTTGGTCTACCTGAGATCAATTAACCGAGAGGTGTGCGCTGTGCGCAGTCCAGACACCGGTAGACAAAGTGCAGCTTGAAACGATCGAATAGTCTAGAATGATTTTGCGTTTCGCAAGCAGGGAGAGCATCGTCGCACTCGGAGTGCGTTGGTTCTCTAACCCACGTTCGAACCTAATCGCATCTCCTATTCTGCAATCCATCAACCGCTGGATGCAACTTAGGCGCGGGTTAGACAACTGTTATCACGATGTTCGATAGATCTTGGAATTTCCTGCGAATCACGCGGAAATTTGGTAGTTGGATAGAACTCTGCCGGTCGAAATACTTCGGTGTCTAACCCACATTCAAAAGAGATGCACTTGGTCTACCTGAGATCAATTAACTGAGAGGTGTGCGCTGTGCGCAGTCCAGACACCGGTAGACAAAGTGCAGCTTGAAAAGATCGAATAGTCTAGAATGATTATGCGTTTCGCAAGCAGGGAGAGCATCGTCGCACTCGGAGTGCGTTGCTTCGCTAACCCACGTTCAAACCTAATCGCATCTCCTATTCTGCAATCCATCAACGTCTGGATGCAACTTAGGCGCGGGCTAGACAACTGTTATCACGATGTTCGAGAGATCTTGGAATTTCCTGCGAATCACGCTGAAATTTGGTAGTTGGATACAACTCTGCCGTTCGAAATACTTCGGTGTCTAACCCACCTTTAAAAGAGATGCACTTGGTCCACCTGAGATCAATTAACCGAGAGGTGTGCGCTGTGCGCAGTCCAGACACCGGTAGACAAAGTGCAGCTAGAAGAGATCGGATAGTCTAGAATGATTTTCCGTTTCGCAAGCAGGGAGAGTATCGTCGCACTCGAAGTGCGTTGCTTCGCTAACCCACGTTCGAACCTAATCGCATCTCCTATTCTGCAATCCATCAACCGCTGGATGCAACTTAGGCGCGGGCTAGACAACTGTTATGACGATGTCCGAGAGATCTTCGAATTTCCTGCGAATCACGCTGAAATTTAGTTGTTGGATAGAAATCTGCCGGTCGAAATACTTCGGTGCCTAACCCACATTGAAAAAAGATGTACTTACAAGGAAACGTTTTCAAGTGTCCCCCTCCGATTTCGATAAAACTCTGGTATGTTATAGAGGGTCAAAATCGATGACATACGTATTTTTTTTTATCGGCCCAAACTCATTTTAAAGGGGTGAAACACCCCTCCAAAGTTGACCACCTCCCAAGATGATTTTTCTGTTTTGCATACAAGGAGGGGATTTTGATAACTAATAATGATAGTAATAAATACCTTGTCAAAAGTGATGAAGAACAGACTTCGAATATTCTCAAGAACTCTTTATTTTAGGGGTTAACTTGTATATACAAAGTTCATTTTTTACATTAGAAACAAGATGTTCATCGGGGCTCAATGAATCCAACAGCACTGTGAAGAGCATGCAAGAATACAGAATACGTGCTTTCGATTTTTTCCCAAAAACTGAATTCTTATCGACTTTTTTCCCAATATTGCGGATTATGTCTAGTATTTAGCCATGAATCATTGAATAACATTGTTTGAGGCTCGCATTCATTCTGGCATCGCTCTCTTATCATTTTATTGTTTTATCATTTTTTTTCAAGAAACGTGAATATTTTTCATTTCAAGCAGACTATCAACTACTCGAAAATTCGATGTGTGTCATATGTAAACAAGTCATATCTCTATTTGAATTCATTCTATGGCACAGATATTTGAGGGGTAAGGGCTGGGAAAAAGATAAACAAAAAACAAGTAGTGATTATTAGCCATTTTGCATTGAAAAAAATGAATAAAGAAATTTTTTTTTGTTACTTTGATTCATACACTAAATGCACCTGTAAATAGTTTTGTAAATAAATTACGTTTTTATATAATACAAAATTGTTGAATATGCACATGATTCTACTTCCTCTACCGTGGCCACACCCTTTAAACAAAAACAAGTTCCAAGTTTATCTATAAATCGCTTTATGGATGATAGTCGGTACAATAATGATATTCATCAAAAAAATGCTGTAGGCAAAGTGATTTTTTACACCAAGAACATCTGATTACTGCGACATTCGTGCAACCTTCGATTTCACAGTTCGGATGAGATGACTGTCCAAATGCAAAATCGACGGGGTTATCAAATTCATCAGGCTTCTTTGCAATGAACCCGCTTTTATGCCACGCATAACGAAACAAATTATGATATCGCGAAGATGACAGTTGGTTGTGAACTAAAGACTGTAATTTTATTATATTATTCCTTAAATGTAAATTTAAATCATAATCAAGAAGAACTACGGTGTCTGAAAAATGACGAATATAATTTTTCCATATACGGAAGCCGAAAACATCGAGAGGTTGAATTTTTCCAGTGGTTCCTTTCGGTATCAATAAAGTCGTCAACTTTTTGTCTGGGGGTGTTGTCTCTTGCACAACTCTAGAACAATGCCCACTCCAAGAATCAATTAGAAGTAGACTCTTCGGTCCCACTTTTGGGATAAACACTTCTTCTAACCACATCTTGAAGTGCTCTGTAATGAATCATTGTGATTAATACCGTTTGAATATATGCAGCGCGAAACAAGAATTATTATACCTGAAGTAAGTTTTCCTGATTTGGAAGCTGTGATGAAAACATTTGGCGGTCTGAATAAATGTTGTTCAACTATAGGTCCGAACGTTCCGGATGGTTCTTTTAAAACAATAAATAAAGGAGATAATAATTTTCCGTCCGCTGAAATTGTAGGCTGTATAGTATAACTGTGCGTTGTTGAAGTTACTGATTGTACTATGCACGACACTTGTTTAGTTCCTTCTTCCGTTAACGTTCGTCCAGAATGAATCTCTATTTGGAAACCACTCTGATCAGAATTATATATATTTTGTAATCCATATTCGGAAATATAAGGTTCAACTCTTTTCAAAAATTCTTCAGCACTCTTGTGTAAATATTCACTATTTTCCACTGATTTTTGCGTGACGAATTTATTGATTTTTCTGCTAGTAATGCGATGGATCTTCTTAAAGTGAAGTAACCACGTTGGCGATGCTTTAAATCTAAAATCCTTTTGACTGATAAGCAATGTAATGTATACTCTGATATGCGAGCCAATTTTTCCATGTATGTCCCTCCCTGGTTGATTTGGTGTGCCCAACGACGCAATTGTCGCACTGATTTGACTTTTTTATATCTATGACGAACCGTATCAATTGAGCGATTTTTTTTCGTCTTTGCACTTCTCCAATATTCAACAGCTCTTCTTTTATAATCGAAACTTAAAGGTTCGTCATCTTCGGAACAGCTATCTTCAGGTCCTTCGGAAGGCACCTGAAAATCTGCATCTTCCACTGCGAACGTTTCAAGATTTTTGTAGGGCTCTTCAAAGTCAAGAGAATTTTCCTCAATCATTTCCACACTATTATATTCTGTCATGCTTTGTAATAAAATGTTTTCGAAGTTCGATGCTATTTCACGTTCATCATTTCTTAACGGGGACTCGGGTATATTCATTACTTCAAATGCTGCCCACAGAAGTTTAATAACGTTTATTGGATTCACTTTCATTGTAAACGTGAGAAGAAATTCAATAACTGCTCGAAGTTCTGTTATTTACGTATTAACAAGCACTGAACGGTCTCACGACTTTTCATATTGAAAGTATGCGGAAGATACGCGTAATCGTTAAAAAAAATATCTGTGCCACAGAATTAATTCAAGTAGAGATTTGACTTGTTTACATATGACACACATCGAATTTTCGAGTAGTTAATAGGCTGCTTGAAATGGAAAATATTCACGTTTCTTGAAAAGAAATTATAAAACAGTAAAATGATAAGAGAGCGATGCCAGAATGAATGCGAGCCTCAAACAATGTTATTCAATGATTCATGGCTAAATACTAGACATAATCCGCAATATTGGGAAAAAAGTCGATAAGAATTCAGTTTTTGGGAAAAAATCGAAAGCACGTATTCTGTATTCTTGCATGCTCTTCACAGTGCTGTTGGATTCATTGAGCCCCGATGAACAACTTGTTCCTAATTTAAAAAATGAACTTTGTATATACAAGTTAACCCCTAAAATAAAGAGTTCTTGAGAATATTCGAAGTCTGTTTTTCATCACTTTTGACAAGGTATTTATTACTATCATTATTAGTTATCAAAATCCCCTCCTTGTATGCAAAACAGAAAAATCATCTTTGGAGGTGGTCAACTTTGGAGGGGTGTTTTACCCCTTTAAAATGAGTTTGGGCCGATAAAAAAAAATACGTATGTCATCGATTTTAACCCTCTATAACGTACCAGAGTTTCATCGAAATCGGAGGGGGACACTTGAAAACGTTTCCTTGTTAGCGGGATTCGGAGAAGTCTTGGGGCGGAGGTGCTGTTTTGCCTATGTTGGCGTGTGGGTCCACCGCGACTCGCTTGGTCGGCGAGCCGCGAGGGAGGCCTCCCCTCCTCCCCGTCAGGGACGTCGCCCGGATCCCCAGAGGAAGCGTACCCGAGGCACGGCTCAGCAGAACGTGAGGGGACGATTTCCGAAGGAGAGACGGTCAGCGGTAAGGTAGAGGCGAGTTCGTAATTTTCGAGTCGCGTATCGTCGATTCTGCAAACGGCGGTACGCGCCATTCAATTTGCCGCGGAATATCACGTGGCCCGGCAACAGCCTAGTTCGTGCCTAGAGCGTGCTAGCGCTGCCTCGCGTGAGACTTGTTGCGGTGGTGGGGACAGCGCGAGAATCGGGAACAACGAGATTTGCGAATTCCTTTGCAAATCAGTCTTCGACAAGTGCCTGTCCGGAGTGGTGACATCTTCCTCGACCGACTTCCGTTGCCTTGCTGCCTTTGTTGCCTTGCTGCCTTTTGCCTTTTGCTTTCGCTGCCTTGGTTGCTGTCGTCACCTGGACCACGAGTTTCTCGGTAAGCCCGTTCCGTTTTCTCCCTTTACCCGATTGTTTTATTCGGCGTTATATTGTATTGCAGTCCCCGGAATGGCGAAATTTGTCGGCTATTCCGGGAGATTATTTCGTTAGGGTTTTTGCGTTCGCGGGAAGAGCAGATTGACATTTTCGGGCTTGACCAGCTATCCGTCCTTGGCTTTTCCCCCGTTCATTCGAGTCATTTCGTGGCCGAATAAAACAAGGCGGGTTATTAAGTGATGGCGTCTCGAATAATTTAATTTCGTTTTGTCACGTCTCGTATATTTTTCGAGAGCATTGTTGCATTATTTTAGAGTCATGTATCGCGTTAATTTATTTCGATCTCGGTATTCCTCCTGTCGTAGAATTCTTCGAGCGACGAGAACAGATATTTTCTTTCGTTGTGCTAGAGTCGCCGCTCGGAGAATTCCCTTTGTCGCGCGTGGCCTCGAGCCGGCCAGCGCGCAAGCGTTTGTATTCGTGCCATCTCTCTCGCTCTCGCGTTGTGGCTACGAGCGCTACGGCGAGGCGTAGAGCCTATTGTTCGCGAACGTATCCGTCGATATTTCGGTGATTCGAGCTCGGTTTCGTATTTATTTTACCTTTGCACGTGTGGTGCCTTTTCGAGTCTTATTTTGAGCTTTAGTAATTATTTCGAGTCAGTTATTGCGTTGTCTTTTCTTGCATACTACGAGGAGCATTTGCCTTCACGTCCCGACTGACGATGTGTAATTTTGCCTTATTGCGCCTCAACTTTCGTTGTGTTTCTTTTGCCTTACGAGATCTTGCGTTGTCTCAGTATTGCCTTGCATTTAGGGCCGATTACCTTTTGCCTGTCGTCGTTGTTCTGAGCTGCTACCTTAGCCATGGCGGCCTGTGCGTTTGATGACGTCTTACCTTTGCATTACCTTGCTCGCCTCCGGCACGGCGTCACAAACAAAGCAGCCGCCTGGCCACAGCCAGAAACGCGTTCGACATTAGTTACCTTCGTTACTGCTTGGCAATACGTGAGACGTTTTCGCTTTCGTTTTCTATCTTGCGCCTGTGTTTTCGTATCGTCCGGAGCTGCCTGGCTTCGCTCTTGGTCGATCGGTGGTTTGGCGGCGGTTACCTTGCCGTATCTTTTTGGGCGTTGCGCCGCCGACCTTCCGACCACCATGCTGCAGTTCCGACGTTATCTTTTGTCTTTGCTTAATTCCGTCCATCGTCAGACGGAGACCTTACACCCTGGTAGTGCTCGCGCAATTTTATTATTTCTTTTGTAACGGGCCGGCGATACGCCGCCCTGATTTTCTGTTCCCTTTTCTCTTGTAATCTTGCCGATAAATTATATTAAAATAAATGCACTTGTTAACCTTTCATTTTGCCGTCTAGAGTCAATTATTTCGTTTTGTTTCGCTTTATCCCGCTGTTGCTCTTTCCCCAGAAGAATCACCCCCTCTACCCCTTAGTATCTCAGTATGGAGCTGAGTAGTCGGACCGCCTCGGTCATAATCGCCTTCCGTGCATCCCGGCCAAATTCGATGCGCGAGGGTGGGCGAATTATAAGTCGGCCTTGGTCGGCGGTACGTTGTACCTGGCGCCCTGTCCACTCTCGCGGCCGAGGGATCGCACGAGGGGCGATATGAGCCGAGAAGGGACGAGATGGACCCCTCCGGGAAAATCTACATTACAATATATTGAATTTTCAACCGGAAAGTGAACTTTCTCACAGATGAATTTATTGCCTACAACCTTTATTGAGGCCAAAATTGTTATGTCCACAACGAAGTGAAGCCGTTTCACCACTTGTATCGTGAAATAAACGTCCCAAAGAAGAACAGTGGAATTATATTTTTTAAGAAATTTTAACGGTATGAACCTTTTGCAGTGAATATGACTTGTCATCTTCCCTCATCTATAATTCTTACAATTTATACTGTGTTCATTGTCTCTTGTGGCTGTGCAAAAGCAGTCGATCCACACTGAATTCAGAAGATGCCATGATATAATTCTCCGAAGCGTCATGAGTGAACTTAGATTCTCTGAAGCGTCATAAGTGAAACTAGTTTTTCCTAAGGTTCATAAGTGAACTTAGATCCAATTGCTGGCAATGATTATCTTGATTTTTGAATAAGTATCGCAAATTGATGAATCAATATAATGAAGCCGTTTTCCTGGATATAACTAAAAAAATTTAAGTTAAGTAGGAAGCTGCAGAAACGTGTTCATTTCCATCATTACACATGAATATTTGCTTGCGTGCTCATTCATTATTGAATGTTCATTACAATAATAAACATATGAATAAGTCTGAAGACTTGTAATCAAGAGTGTATCTGATCTCATATTATCAAGAAGGTAAGAATCATTCCAATTTCCAACCAATTGTCGTGCACACATCAACAGAACTACAGACACACAACAGTTATAATTCGATTTTTTCTGGAATGAGGAATTTGCATAAAAAGTTATGGGCTGGACAAGTACTCTGTGTGCATACGCTCAACGTACGGTGGTGACCGTTTAACAAATCGTTACCCATCAAGCAGTATTGGGAGCCTCATGTTAAAACCTGTGGTACAATGTGTAAACACTAAAAAGATTTCAAATGTTCCCGTGTACGGGTGAGGCGTCTGCCGTTAAGCGTACGGATCGCTATGGGCAAAAATTGGAGAAACGTGATTGAATTATTGAAAATGATTGAAAACCATTGAAGCACTTGTAATACCAGTACTATTTTATTTTGTAAGTTAGTATGAAACACTTGTCCCAGTATTGATATTGTAAATTTTAATCCTGTACGTAAATGAAACGTTGACTATTTTTGTTTTGTAAGTTAGTATATGAAACACTTGTCCCAATATTGATATTGCAAATTTTAACCCTGTACGTATATGAAACATTGACTATTTCCGTTTTCTAAGTTAGTAATAATTCAACAACAAATGATTCTGTATTATTAATGCAATGGAATGGTTAGTTGATTCTCAGACCTCATCGAAAAACTTGTCCTCTTATTGATATCAGAAATTTTAGTGCTGAACGTAAATGATCAATTTTTACATAATTATTTTATGACTATTTTTTGTTTTTATGTAAAGTGTTTTGAATTTTCAGGAAGATTTTTGTGGGGTTGTTCTTCATTGTATTCTTTGAAAGGTCTTCAATTTTTTAAATCGGGATTGGTCAAGATTTTTCAGGCGAGACATTTTTTATCATTTTTCTGGGAGGGCATCTGATTTTTTCGGCAGAATACCAAGGTTTTTTAGGCAAGATGTTTTTTATACCAAGGTTTTTTACGAGAGATGTTTTTTATTTATACCAAGGTTTTTTTAGGTTCTTTTTCTTTGAAGGGTCTCAAATTTTTTTAGACGTAACAACAACTCTGAAAAATTTCAACCAGGATTAATTCTGGATCTCAATATTTTAAGAATGTTATTTTATGCGGGGTCTGGTGTTGGCGGTAAATGAAAAATAATAAGAGCGAACGAGAATTGAATATAGTCTAGGTTTTATTTTCAAAGTACAGTAGTTGTATGTCCCGAGTATGGCTCGATTCGAGCCCGATGCGAAGCTCGAGGCAAGGCCCGCTGGCCGAAAACCCACGTGAGCGGTTACGATGGTTGACCGCCGCGTGCCCGGTGAAATGCGCAAAGGACCCGTGAAAATAGTGAAAATATGCCCGATAGAGCACGTAAAGGAATCCGAGAGTTTGGTAGAAAAGCGAAGAACCGTAAAGGTGGCAAGATTGCCGAAGGTAAGAGTGCGGTGTAACGTAGATTTTCCCAGAGGGGTCCACCTAGTCCCTTCTCGGCTCATATCGCCCCTCGTGCGATCCCTCGGCCGCGAGAGTGGACAGGGCGCCAGGTACAACGTACCGCCGACCAAGGCCGACTTCTGATTCGCCCACCCTCGCGCATCAAATTTGGCCGGGATGCACGAAAGACGATTATGACCGAGGCGGTCCGGCCACTCAGCTCCATACTGAGATACTAAGGGGCAGAGGGGGTGATTCTTTTGGGGAAAGAGTAACAGCGGGATCGCGAAACAAAACGAAATAATGGACTCTAGACGGCAAAAATAAAAGTTAACAAGGGCATTTATTTGAATAATATTTCGGAAGGATTACAAGAGAGAATTGAATAGAAAATCGGGACGGTGTATCGCCGGCCCGTTACAAATAAAATCACAAAATTGCGCGAGTACTGCCAGGGCGTAAGGTCTCCGTCTGACGATGGACGGAATTAAGCAAAGGCAAAAGATCACGTCGGAACCGCAGCATGGCGATCGGAAGGTCGGCGGCGCAACGCCCAAAAAGGTACGGCAAGGTAACCGCCGCCAAACCACCGATCGACCAAGAGCAAAGGCAGGCAGCTCCGGCGGTACGAGAACACAAGAATAAGATAGAAAACGAAAGCGAAAATTTCTCACGTATTGCCAAGTGGTAACGAAGGTAGCTAATGCCGAACGCTATTCTGACTGTGGCCAGGCGACTGCTGTATTTGTGACGCCGTGCCAAGAAGGCGCGCAAGGTAAAGCAAAGGTAAGACGTCATCAAACTCACAGACCGCCATGGCTAAGGTAGCAGCTCGGAACAACGACGACAGGCAAAAGGTAATCGGCCCTAAACACAAGGCAATACTGAGATAACGCAAGGTCTCGTAAGGCAAAAGAAATACAACGGAAGTTGAGGCGCAGGAATGCAAAAATTACACATCGTCAGTCGGGACTCGAAGGCAGAAGCTCCTGGTAGTATGTAAGGAAAAACAACGCAACGAACTGACTCGAAATAATTATTAAAGCACAAAAGAATACTCGAAAACGCACGGCACGTGCAAAGATAAAATAAATACGAAGCCGAGCTCGAATCACCGAAATATCGACAAATACGTTCGCGAACAATAGACTTT
Source organism: Hyposoter dolosus (assembly GCA_963921915.1). Classification (NCBI taxonomy): domain Eukaryota; kingdom Metazoa; phylum Arthropoda; class Insecta; order Hymenoptera; family Ichneumonidae; genus Hyposoter; species Hyposoter dolosus. The sequence continues at coordinate 15,558,379 of OY998133.1, forward strand.
ACGACTCACCGTAGCGTTCTTAGCCACGACGCGAGAGCGAGAGAGATAGAACCAATACAAACGCTTGCGCGCTGGCCGGCTCGAGGCCACGCGCGACACAGGGAATTCTCCGAGCGACGACTTCAGCACAACGAAAGGAAATATATATTCTCGTCGCTCAAAGAATTCTGAGACATGAGAAATACCGAGATCGAAATTAATTAACGGACTACAAGACTCCAAAGAACGCCAAAGTCCTCGCGAAAAATATACAAGACGCGGCAAAACGGAAACTAAATCATTTGAGACGCCATCGCTTAATAACCCGCCTTGTTTTATTCGGCCGCGAAAACGACTCGAATGAACGGGGAAAAGCCAAGGACGGATAGCTGGTCAAGCCCGAAAATGGCAACCTGCTCTTCCCGCGAACGCAAAAACCCTAACGAAATAATAATCTCCCGGAATAGCCGGCAAATTTCGCCATTCCGGGGATCGCAACACAATATAATTGCCGAATAAAACAATCGGGTAAATGGAGATCAGAACGGGCTTACCGAGAAACTCGTGGTCCAGGTGACGACAGCAACCAAGGCAGCGAAAGCAAAAGGTAACACGGTAGCAAGGCAAAAAGGCAGCAAGGCCACGGAAGTTGGTCGAGGAAGGTGTCACCACTCCGGACAGGCACTTGTCGAAGACTGATTTGCAAAGGAATTCGCAAATCTCGTTGTTCCCGATTCTCGCGCTGTCCCCACCACCGCAACAAGTCTCACGCGAGGCAGCGCTAGCACGCTCTAGGCGCGAACTAGGCTGTTGCCGGGCCACGTGATATTCCGCGGCAAATTGAATGGCGCGTACCGCCGTTTGCAGAATCGACGATACGCGACTCGAAAATTACGAACTCGCCTCTACCTTACCGCTGACCGTCTCTCCTTCGAAAATCGTCCCCTTACGTCCTGCTGAGCCGTGCCTCGGATACGCTTCCTCTGGGGATCCGGGCGACGTCCCTGACGGGGAGGAGGGGAGGCCTCCCTCGCGGCTCGCCGACCAAGCGAGTCGCGGTGGGCCCACACGCCAACATAGGCAAAACAGCACCTCCGCCCCAAGATTTTTCCCGAATCCCGCTAAGACGAGGCGCCGGGGTTAGCGGACCGTGGCACCCGAGGGTACGGCTGTGGACGGTGCAACTACTCGGTTGCTTCGGCGAGGAGGCCACGGGGGGCATCAACGAACGGCCACGGACCCAGCGTGTGCCTCCGAACGTCCACCAGCAGCCACGATGATTGCGACTGGAACGTCTAGCGGGGGCGAAAGCCTTGAGAGAAACGGGGCGGCGAAGCAAAGCACAAGGCAAAACGTTTTCCCTCGCGAGAAACCCGCGTCGGGGTGAGCGCACGAGAAACGCAACAACACAAAAGGCAATGGTTAGGAAGGTAATATCGCGTCTCAGGTTTCTCGGTATTCTCCAGCCAACTAAGGAAATCTCGAATAATTAAAAATAATAAAATAAACTAAACGGTGGATCTCGGTAGTTCACGATAATTTCTTTAACTTCGCGAAGGTACTTCGATGATCGGGCTGGGCTCGTGTACAATTCAATAAAATAACGTCGCATCAAATAAAATAATAATAAAAGATGGTAATAATTACGACGCCTTGAGTCTCCGCAAATGCCCTGTCCGTTGTCTCGACGAGTGGCGACCGAAAATTGGACCGAAAACCCGGTCCACTGGTCAACAGGCATTCGTGCGAGTGACGTGGGAAAATGTTACGTCACAGCGGATTGCCCAACAATTGCCCGAAAGAAAAGGAGAAAGTAATGGCGTGTGCACCGGTATGCAGGGTTGCAAATTTATTAATAAAAAAGTATTGCATTTATCAATACTTTTTCAATTCATAATGGAAATTATTTTCATTGAATTATTCAATTCAATTATTCAATGTAAATATTTTCCATTATAGCATTCAATTTAATGGTCGAATGGAAAAAAGATTCCATTAAATCGATAAATTTAATGATTCAATTAAAATTATTTTGATCAAAACATTAAATTTATTGATTTAATGGATTTTTTTTTATTAAAACATTAGATTTATTGATCTAATGGAATTTTTTTTCATTAAAACATTAGATTTAATGATTTCATGGAAATCATTTCCATTAAAATTAATTTCCATTAAATTTAATGGAAATTATTTCCATTAAAATTAATTTCCATTAAATTTAATGGAAATTATTTCCATTAAAACATTAAATATAATGATTTCATGGAAATAATTTTGATAAAATCATTGAATTTAATATATTTGGATGAATTATATCAATTCGATTGAATCCGATTAATTAGATTCAATTTAGATATAATGGAAATTATTTTATCATTCAATTTATCGATTCCATGGAAAATATTTTCATGAAAACATTTAAATTAAATTAAGTTTGAACAATCAGCACCAATTCATAACGATTTTGGTCTGGATCAAAATGGTCAACTCACGTTCGACAATGACAAAAAAATCTCTCACACTCACGGTAGAGAAAGATAGAGATAGCTACGAGTTTTGGAAAAGATATTTTTCCACATCGTTCGTCCGGTCAAAGTTGAGAAAATGGAGCCCATTCTTCTTATTGGCCTGTGCGTACTGATTTGTTTTTAGTCTGATCGCGAATCACGATGAGAACGAATCGCGTCACAAAATTTTAACTTAAAAAATTTGAGGTGCATTAGCGTTCGATCCATATTCGTGATAATCCGCTTGATCTTGGACTGAAAAGCTTGTAATTTTATCCACTAACGACGCTGCGGTCTACTTGAATTTTGCCTATTGCGGAATCTGATAATGACGACATTAAATCTGGTGACAGAAAACCGAACTAGAACGGTAGAACTAGAACTAGGCATGCAAACAGTTTGACGGACAAGACATTCCTTTCTTCACTATTGGCGTCGCCACCAGTATGCATATACACAACTACACATTCTCACGCTGGTGAGTGTGTATGAGTGTGCACGGAGCAAATAAAATAAAATTGGACTCTTATCTCTTATCCCCACCATTAACCATTACGCTCCGGCCCATTCGTCAAATCCCAATACGTGATCGTCGTGTTTTGCTTAGTGTGTTAGTGGTGGCCAAATTGCAAAAAAAAAAAAACAATAAAAGCAAAAATCAAAAAAGTACAATCGTGGATGTGAAAACGATCTTCAACAAAAAACATGTAAGTATAACTTGAATAACGGTTATATTGAGTCATATTTTCGTTTATATTTTGAGGTTATGGTTAAGTTATTCAGCCAACCTCGAATTTTCAAGTTCGAAATTTTTTACCGCCGTTTGACCGTGTGGAATAAAAATGTTTTCACCCACCATACAATATGGCAAAACTGGTGGCGATAAATCTTTTACTCGGAATTTACAAAATGCAAATTTTTCGCCACCGCTTTACCGGCACGGTATAAACAAACTTCCGACCATTTTTGCCATTTTTCTCCGTGGCCACAAACTTTTCTTTCCACGCAGTCGAGACAGTAGCGAAAAATTTCACTTCCGAGAGTTTAAGGTTATTTACAAAACCGATCCATAACCTTGATGCACGAAATCGCCACCATGATATGTCAACACGATTTTTTATAGTTATAATAAACAGACAAGAAAAAAATTATTCAATATTATATTCAGGATGTTCGCAACAGGCTATACAATGTTACCATTTTTCTTCTACCCAGTTATCGAGTAATTAAACACTAAAGTTCACGTGTATAAGCATATAGCGTTTCCATGTATATACATTCCGGGCACAAGAAATCTGCTTTAATGCTCAATTACTCGATAACTATGTCGAAGAATATTGTGAAAAAAATTGTCTTTTCTCTCTTGATGTTAAGGAACATTATCACAAAATTTGATCAATTTCTTAACATTTTGACTTCCGTACCGGAACTCCTTAATGTGAATACTTCTGTATATAGGGCGGACAGCGGTTGTTCATCAGCAAAAAAGAAAAAAAAAGAGCATCATGCGCAGGAAGATGGCAGCTTTAGTGGACTACAAAAATCGTTGAGTCAAGTGGCAATAACGACAGTAGTTAGCATTCATGACGCAGAACGTATGCAACGTAAAAAAATCTATATTCGATCAGTCAGTAAGGATATACGCTTTGCGTTCGAATATTATTTTTTTTTATTGCAGAAGCTGGGCCCTCTACTACGGAAGAACCAGAGAATATCGAAGGGACTGGTCATGATTCGGACAATAATTCAGGCGATCACAGTGACAAAGACAGTGATGAAGAAAACGGTAATGACGAATTGACACTGAAGATAAAAAAAACGCCCTTATTCGAGGGGAAATTTTTCACGGTTTGCAAGGAAAAATCCAGTTTAACTGGAGGACTTCTGGCATATTGCAATTCGTGTCCTGTTCCGAACTTGAAGTCAGCATCGTTTCGATCAACTTCGAACTTAACGTCCCATCTCAAGGTAAATAAATTCAAATTTTCCTGTATTAAATTGTAGAAAATTCATTTGATTTTTGAATATTGCTCAAATTACTTGTGTTTTCAAACAAAACTATGGGATACTTCTTGACATTCTGAAAGTATTTTCTTCATTACTAAATCATCATTGCGAAAGTTTCTTGTCGAAAAGTATTATGCAGTCTGTACGGATTACAAGTTATATATCAAGGTTTGACGATATCGTGAACTAATTTGTCGAGTGGGGTTTTAAAGCGGTCGAATTTAGCTCCATGTCGCATTCTTATTTTATTTATAGTATTTTTTTTGCTTCACGTCGACTTGCAAAACGCCGGTCTTTCACGAAATCTCCTGTTATTGAAATCAACGACGGGCTTTCAAGAGACTCTTAACGTACGTCTTCTTCTTTAACTTTAATTTCTGTTTAAAAATCATTTGAGTTTATTTCTCACAGTTATCTACTTGGGTTAAATGTAGCGTAAAATGTTTTTTGCATGGTGGAATATTTCTTGGAATATTTCGGATTGTCGGTTTTCAAGTCGAAATTGTGACACCAAGAAATTTTGAAAAGAACGTGAATAAATTTTAGTGAATTAAACATTACAAAAATATAACTTTTTACACCTAACACATAATATTCCGAACCTCACAGTTTTCGAGCTACGCCCTTTGATACTGCCCTGTCGAGAACCTCTCTTTTTTGGGAAAAAAAAACTAGATATCTCTACAAGAAAAATAAGAGAAAACTTTTCTTCGATTACAAAATGGGAGCTGAATATGTTCTCTTCCATTTTTTTCTTCTTCAATCCAACCTTCTCTTTTTTTAAACCCAGCATTCAATTTTGCAAAGTGAGAAAATCACAAGAAACTCGGTGTTTTCAAAATTACCTTCCGGGTGCGAAAATGATCACATGAATAAAATTGAATTAAATTAAAAAAAAAAAAAAAAAAAAACAAATGAAGGTAGATCTCTCCGTTTGAAAATCCTATTTGCTAAATTGGTTCACAATGTTTTTACACCAAGATATTAAATTTTTTTTCTTTGAAAATTGGATATAGTTGAATCATATAGAATTTTTCTAGTTATATTTTTCGTTCTTTAAAATGTTCACAATTATTTTGGTCTAAACTCTCTTAAGGTCACTCGAGCTATCAGAATTTCAAATTTCTTTCACAATCAAGTTTATCAATTGATGATTTTCCCAGTTTCTCAAGTATCCTGATTATTTGGAAAAAAATTCTCGTTTCGTGAGGCATTTTTGTTTCAATAATTTCGAAATCTTTTGACCTAGTTTTCAATCTTCAATAATTAAGTTTATCAATGGATTGGTAAACCTTTTTCTTTTTCGTGAATTTTGTAGTACTTTGTGCTGATGTTTTTATCTCAAGTTTTAACAAACTGTTTCATAATTTTTCAATTTATTCCGCATTTTTCTTTCGAGTTAAAAAAAAATGTATACACATTAGACAAATTCATGGTGTTTACAAACTGTGTTTTCGGATAATATCGAATTTTCGTCTAAACTTTCTTCTATTTTCGAAAATTTCAAAAATGTATGGAAACGAATTCTCGTAACGAGACGTTATTGTTTTTAAAACTTATAATTATTCGTACCAACTTTCTAATCGTCGGTAATTTAACTTTTTATCAGATATTATTTTGTGAAAAATGTGCTTCTGCGTTGAAATATTTGTTTTAAAACATTTGTAAAACTTCGCTTCTTCTTCGAAGTATCATTCAATTTTCTAATATATTTCAGAAATTTCTTGTGTAGAAAAACATGTAGCGCAATTCCTTTGATTCATGCAGTCCATCCACGTATCGTTCGAAAAACATCCTTATAGACATGTTCCTTTTCAGAAAGCTCTAGGATAATTTGAAAAAAAAAAAAAAAAAAAAAAAAAAAAAAAAAAAACTCCGGTATTACCCGCAAGTGTTGTGTTCTGCCGCATTTGGTCTGTGTGTAGGGACTTGAAATATCTGAATAAACATTTTGAATTATTGTCAAGCATGATTTTTATTCGCAAGATTGAAAAATGGGCCAATGAAATGTTAAAGCGATTTTCAAATATTTGATTTGGCTATTTAGCGAAAGCATAAAGAGGATCACGTAAGATATACGGAGTATATACGTCAAAAACGTCACAGTCGAGATACTTCGACCATCGATCGGAGACGTTGGTCGTGTTCTTTCAATCAAGACAGGTTCGAGGAAAACGTTACCGATTTCGTCTTAAAGTTCATGTTACCATTCGGAGTAGTGGAGGATCCAGGTTTCAGAAAAATATTCGATGGCAAGTAATCAGCTAGATATTACAAGAAAAATCAATTTTGTAAATACTGCAGAAAAAAAGTATTCAACCACCCTGCAACATTAAATGTTATATTACTTTGTGTTTGCTTTTCGGAAATATTTTTCATTATTTTCCCTAGACACTTTAGAAGGTATTCGTTTTTTATTTCACTAGGGTTTACCCATTGCACGCGTACAGGGGTTCATTGGCGCTGCAGCGCTTTTGTTATTGATACCTGATGCTAGATCTCAAAAAATATGTAGAAACATTTGTACCTAAAAAACAGAAACCATAGAGAAATATAGTCAGATATCAAAAACAATGGAGGCCTTGACCGGGAAATCTTCTCTGTCCAAAAACTCTTGCGCACTAAATTTCAAATTATTTGCACTTGAGAAAAATTTATTCGTTAAAGGATTTTATCAAACGTGACGTCGAATGCTTATAATTTGGAAGAAACGTATAACCGCATGCGTTTACCCAACTGTCAAGCTGATAGCGGAACTGTCAAGCTGACAGGAGACTCGGAATTCGAAAGCCGCATGTATAACAGCCAAGCGATCAATCACGGGACGAATAAAAAGGCAACAATGCGAATGTCGAATTTTGATATATTTCGTCAACTTCCGCCGTTACTCACCAACTTTTTATAAGGGGATTTTCCTGGGTGTTAAAAATCGGTTGCAAGCTTGTGGAAAGGGCAAGGGGTTTTGGTTGGCTCTGCAATATTTGTTTGTCGTTCTGTTCGTAACCATCCTAAATATATTTAATTTGTAATAAATCACAAAAAAAAACTGTCCGTCAATTGGTTTTGCGAACCGCCAGCTAAGTGTGGCTCCACTAGCTAAGAGTGCATAAGTTCATTTTTGATCTACCTGGTTTTCAGATTTCAACATCCGAAAAGGTGATTTTCAAATAAAACACCTCACGCGACACACTCTGGGCAAGAGAGTAGAGGAGAATTTATCTGTAACGATGAACGAAATCCGAGAACAACTGAGACTCCTGTTGAATGAAGGTGGCTTGGTTTGTACAACAGCTGACGTGTGGACAGGAGGAGCACGTCGGTTTTTGGGAGTTACAGTTAGCTGGGTGAGTAAATTTATGGTTTTTATATTATTGTATTTTTTTTGTGCCACTTTGTTTTTTATTTGCAATATTCAGATCAAAATAGTGTTGTAGAAGGCATTATACAGTCAAAAGTATAAAAAAAAAACTTTCGGAAATTAATTTTAGTGAAACTCCTGGTATTTTAGGATGTGATTGTGGTTCAAAATTTTCATTTTGATTAATGAATACAATTGTAAATTGAGGCAAATATTTGCAATATATCAGAATGCTCGGTTTGTAAGGAAGGAAAAATTCATCAAAGCTGTTTTCAGCATACTTTCTTATAAAATTGTTAATGATTGGTACTTTGAACGATTTTAATTAATTTGAAATTTTTAGCAAAAAACCGGCCTGTTTAAAAATCTTAAGAGTTTTTTGAAAAATCTGTCTTTGCGTATAGGAAATTTTAGCTATTACACCCGTAGGCGTGGAATACCCCATTTTATATTGCAATATTTTTACAGATTGATCGTAAAACATTGATTAGGAAATCGGCAGCTATCGCCTGCAGAAGATTCTCTGGCACACACTCTTTCGATGCTATAGCGAAACTTCTCTTCAGTATCCACACGTCGTTCGGATTGACAGCAGAATCGATAAGAGCAACGGTTACGGACAATGCCAGTAACTTCGAAAAAGCCTTTCGAAAGCTGGGCATTGAAGATTTAGATAAAAATGTACCGGGTGAGTGAAAGAGCAGCATCCTGCTTTAATTGAACAGTCTTTAGTGGGCACTGCATTTGTCGCCTATGTGTTCGCAGCCGAAATAACCCGTAAAAAAAAATGATTCCCTCGAAATCGATGTTGTCGGAAAGGATAATTATCGTGCCTTGACAGTTAAAATATCGATTTAGACGAAATTTGTTATAGAGTTCATTTTTATGATTATGTAGTCATTATCAAATGTTTTTTCAACTTATCGAACAACAGTATTTTTTTACAAATAAAAAATGAAAAGAAAAAACAGCGTGAAATTTCCATTTTTTGAATTTTTTTTTGCAACGTTTTAACAATTCATGTATCACTTATCCCATATGCTTACTTCTGAATACAGCATCATTATTTTATAGTATGTGTTCAATGTTGCTTATAGAAGATGAAATACAAAGTGGATCTGGCGATATCAACGCAGTCGAAGAGTACTTAAATCCGGAAGAAGATATCGACATTGAAGAAGAATTTAGCGATGAGTGCGAGAAAATTCTGCCGAGGCATTGCAAATGTGCTAGCCACACGCTAAATTTGATTGCGTCTACTGATGTTTCAAAAGCAATAGCTCAAAACGATTCGTTGAAGCGAAAGCACACCTCTGTGTTGAAAAAGTGTTCGTCACTCTGGAAGTTGCTGCGTTCTCCAAAAAAACGAGAAACTTTGAAAATTGAACTGGGAATTGCTATTCAACGGCCAGTCATAACTCGCTGGAATTCTAGTTACGACTGCTTCAAGCAGTTACTTGGCATCAAGGAGAAGCTTATTGACAACAACATTGAAGGCCTAACACAACCTTTCACGGATACAGACTTCAACTATTTAGCAGAGTATGTGCGATGCTCCACACCGCTCGCATATGGTATCGATCTTCTGCAAGGAGATACTTGCTACTACGGTATTTTATTACCAACGCTAGTATCGATGAAGTATCAACTTACAGAGCTGTCGAAAAGCGATGACGTGATTTTTTGTAAACCGCTGATTAACGGCATGGTTGAAGGAATTGACAAACGTTTTAAAAAATTATTCGACTTCGACGAGCGCAATGTTGATGCGGTAATCGCTGCTATCGCCCATCCGCAATTTAAAGGTCGCTGGCTAGCACAATTTGACGAATTTCAACAGAGGCAGATACATCAGCGATTCGTAGATGCGGTCTCTTCTGAATCGCTTATTGATGCGAGCAACGAAAATCCAAGCGCTGATACTCAAAACGACGCGTTCTATTTCGGGCCCTCTGCAGGTACCATCGCAGAATTCGAAACAACTTTATCTCAAGGAGAAGTGACGGCAGAAGTGACACGATACTTGAAAAGCAAGGAGACCCAGCTCATTATGTTGGAAAAGTACCCGAACATTCGGAAAACTTTCCTAAAATATAATACCCCATTGCCGTCATCTGCTCCGGTTGAAAGACTCTTTAGTTATGCGACGATGATAAATCTGCCGAAATTTAACAGGGTCACTGAAGAGCATTTCGAACAAAGAGTATTAGCTAGAGCTAATTCTACAAAAAAATATATTTGAAAAGACCAGATCGAGCCTCCAACAGATCGAGTTTCAGTTTAATTAAAATGAGTTCGAACTTTTTCCATTTGAACAATAATGTTTTGAATGGAAATTATTGTATTAATTTTTATATTGATAATTATTGTATTAATAAGTGTTTAAAATTATTTCCATTAAAACAATATATATGATGGAAATTATTTGCATTAAACCATTAAATTTAATGTTTTGATGAACATAATTACCATTGAATGATTAAATTTAACGGTTTAATGGAAATTATTTGCGTTAAACCATTAAATTTAATGTTTTAATGGAAATAATTACCATTAAACGATTAAATTTAATGGTTTAATGGAAATCAATTCCATTAAAACATTACATTTAATTTATAATGAAAATTATTTCCAATAAATCATTAAATTTATCGATTCAATGAAAATTATTTCCATTTACCATTAAATTTGATGTTTTAATGAAAAAAGTAATGCAATTAAAAAAGTAATGCATTATTTACAACCCTGCCGGTATGCTCTCAGATTCAGACTGTTCAATCGATCATGGCGATCGATGAGGACGCACCGCGCGCATGCGAATGTCGCAGTAATCAGATGTTCTTGGTGTAAAAAATCACTTTGCCTACAGCATTTTTTTTGATGAATATCATTATTGTACCGACTATCACCCATAAAGCGATTTATAGATAAACTTGGAACTTGTTTCTGTATAAAGGGTGTGGCCACGGTACAGGAAGTAGAATCATGTGCATATTCAACAATTTTGTATAATATAAAAACGTAATTTATTTACAAAACTATTTACAGGTGTATTCAGTGTATGAATCAAAGTAACAAAAAAAAATTTCTCTATTCATTTTTTCAATGCAAAATGGCTAATAATCACTACTTGTTTTTTGTTTATCTTTTTCCCAGCCCTTACCCCTCAAATATCTGTGCCATAGAATTAATTCAAATAGAGATATGACTTGTTTACATATGACACACATCGAATTTTCAAGTAGTTGATAGTCTGCTTGAAATGAAAAATATTCACGTTTCTTGAAAAAAAATGATAACACAGTAAAGTGATAAGAGAGCGATGCCAGAATGAATGCGAGCCTCAAACAATGTTATTCAATGATTCATGCCTAAATACTAAACATAATCCGCAATATTGGGAAAAAAGTCGATAAGAATTCAGTTTTTGGGAAAAAATCGAAAGCACGTATTCTGTATTCTTGAATGCTCTTCACAGTGCTGTTGGATTCATTGAGCTCCGATGAACATCTTGTTTCTAATGTAAAAAATGAACTTTGTATATACAAGTTAACCCCTACAATAAAGAGTTCTTGAGAATATTCGAAGTCTGTTTTTCATCACTTTTGACAAGGTATTTATTACTATCATTATTAGTTATCAAAATCCCCTCCTTGTATGCAAAACAGAAAAATCATCTTGGGAGGTGGTCAACTTTGGAGGGGTGTTTCACCCCTTTAAAATGAGTTTGGGCCGATAAAAAAAAATACGTATGTCATCGATTTTCACTCTCTATAACATACCAGAGTTTCATCGAAATCGGAGGGGGACACTTGAAAACGTTTCCTAAGTATGGAGCTGAGTGGCCGGACTGCCTCGTCATAATCGTCTTTCGTGCATCCCGGCCAAATTCGATGCGCGAGGGTGGGCGAATCAGAAGTCGGCCTTGGTCGGCGGTACGTTGTACCTGGCGCCCTGTCCACTCTCGCGGCCGAGGGATGGCACGAGGGGCGATATGAGCCGAGAAGGGACTAGGTGGACCCCTCCGGGAAAACCTACGTTACAGCTCGTTCAGCATTTTTCCTCTTCTTAATTAAGTAGATAAAAAATGTATAAATTAATATTTGTATTATATGATACAATACAAATATTAATTTTGAAATAGTGACTCAAAAATATATCAGTTTCATTAAATGAGAAAATATTTTGAATACTAGATGTTCGGGATTGAGCATGCCAATTTCATCGGTAACGCGAGCATTCGGGTCGGGGTTCGCGCTCTGCCGGTAATGTCGCGACAGGTTCGCTGATACACGTGATCGACAGGCAATGCTAGGCCCTTTTGGGTGGCGGGCGTCGCGACTTTGCCACGGGCATCGCTACTATCCGAGCAATTAGGCATATTCGGGGATAACGGTCATGCGCGTAATCAATATTCATCGATTCGCCATGATTGATTTGTCAGTCTTGGATCACCTGTGGGAGCGCAACCACTCGGGCCATTGTTCTCCTCGGGTCCTTTTTCTCCACGGTACTCCGCCGTACCATTGGGTCAATTCGAGTCTTACAACCTCGAATTAATCGGGTTTCGGGAAATTATGTCTCATTAGTCATAACGGGGATGCGCTCTCACCAGTCGCGGGACTATTTTCTCTAATTAACTCGTGATCGCCAAGATAACCTCGGATTACGGGTAAAGCGGGTCAATCGCACGGGGCTCAATCACGTAATCTTCGTCAACCACCAGGTCGACGAAATGCATGGGTCTAGCGGGCTATTCGCGATTTTGGTTGACCCGAGACTCGGGACGGACTAATTCTCACCAGATCGTTCTCACTCCGGGCGGTTATCGGGCTCAGTTTCTCCGCACAATAAATAACAATGTACCTTAGTAAAATAAATCACCCACGATATTTGTAACCGCTCGCTCTTATTCTTTTTACCGCTAAAACCAGATCCCGCAGAAAACACTAGATTTCCGCAAATTATGATAATTTGATAAAGAATTGATAATAATTAATCATTATTAGTAATTTAATTAATTTGTTATTTCACGGTAAATTAGAATAAATAAAGACAAAATGGTTCGACGCAATAGTTGACAAGTCGAGGGTCAACAACAGCAACGTAACCTAAATAATGTGGCGTAATTATTGACACCACGAATTTAACTAAATATCTAACCAAAATTTGAATTATTTTTTTTCCGCGACAGTCTGATTTCTGCTGAAGATGTCGATACCATTTTTTTTATGTCGTTTTGAACTTACACGAAAAATGCTCTTTAATTAGATTTCAAGAGACTCGGCAGAGTCTCGGGACAAGTACATTTGACAGCGTCGTCTGCTTGCCCGAGACCCACCCGAATATATTATCTCTGAATCAAGCGATTTCGACGGTGGGGGTAGACTCTTTCTTGAATTACGAAGCCAAGGGGTAATCTCATGATCTGAAATTTGAACTGTACACTAATTAAGTTATCCTCCTTCGATCGAGCCATAAATCAACCCGATTGATTCCTTAATTGCCGAAAAAAAACTTTGCACAGGCAAAATTATGCGATGATCGAAGTGTGCGTGCGTGTGTGTATACGACACAGAGAAAGGCTTCGCGGCGCTGGCGTGTTTCTGATTGGTCGCGACCGACGACAGACAAACAGTGCAGACGAGCGGGCGAAAAACGTCAGCTGATCGCGATGAAAAAATGGTCATCGATATTTCAACGGCCCATATGAACGTGAGTGTGAGAGAGATAGCTGAAATAGGTTCAAATTTTTCTTTCACGCTGTTAGTATTTTCGAGAAAATAATAGTTGCAAAGTTGTTCCTTGTCGAACAACAAACGTTGGCTAACCATTTAAATATTTTCTCCAGAATGCAGGGTTATGGAAGATAAACGTGAATACTGTGATTACAGCTTTGACAGCTCGTCATAACCTCACAAATGCTAACTTGCAGCTGGCATTACCACCGACATGCTCCAGTGACACGGGAAAAAGCTTCAGGAATGAGTATGCTTCACAACCTTCGCCCTATTCCTAAGCCCACAATTTTATCCATTTACAGCATATATAAAATCGCCGCTGGGATATTCGATTGAATGCAAAGCGACAATAACTCTCAGCGACATAAAAATCTTGTCGCTGAGCCACATGAAAATCTTGTCGCTGCCAGCTATTCGGAAGCTCCAGATACATCTCATCGACATAAAAATCTTGTCACTGAGCCACATGAAAATCTTGTCGCTGTCAGCTATCCGGAAGCTCAGTGACATAAAAATCTTGTCGCTGAACCACATGAAAATCTTGTCGCTGCGAGTTATCCGGAAGCTCTGGATAACTCTCAGCGACAAGTTGTTGCTCCGGAAGGAACCAAATATTGTGGAGCGATATATATATTCATGAAAACACATACAATTCATGAAAAAATCTTGATTTTCTCGCAGCTAATAGTGAAAGTCGAAAACTGTGATCTGGCGAAAAATGAAGACGATGGCACGTGTTTACGCTTCGTTTGAACTGAACAAATCATGTCGACGAATGGAAAAATAGAGAATTTACCATCGTTGCTCGGAGACGATGGATTTTCGTCAGAAAATTGAAGAAAATCGTCGTTTTCGGATAATATTTCAATGAAAATCGTGGGAAACGGTTAAAAATCACATTGCTGCATTGGATTGAGATTGGCATAAATGAGGGCTCCAATTACGCTCTGCAAAGTATATTTCAGGAAAAAACTCTAAAGTGGTCTCCAGACCAATTTTCAGGGCAGACTATGGAGCAGTTTTTAGAGCTCAAAAGTTCCATTGGCAACTTATCTTTCAGAAGATCCCATTTCTCATTTAATTCTTTCTCCATGCGTATTAACGATAAAAATAAATGCAATATTCCGGTATTCAGTTCAGTTGCCCACCTTCCATTCGAATTTATTCAACAAAATATTAGTAAAAAAATGTATTCTCTTAAAATGTTAACAATCTTCATTCAAGGAGCTTTCATCAAACATATGCCATTTATTATTTCCATTTTTTCGTCCAAAATATCAGCCATGATTTACATTTTTTCTTTTGAAATATCAGCCATGAAAAAATGGAGTTCATAGCGATTGTAAGCAAACTCCTGATATGTATCCTTTCTACTCACGCGTTCCAATCGAAATTTAATAAAGTAATGCCTATGTCACCTTTTTTCAATCTTCATACATCATTTTGAAAAAATCATCAGTCCTAAGAAATCATAAGAAATATACATCATTTTGAAAAAAATATCAGTTCTGAGAAATCATAAGAAAACAACGTTTTGTATAGAAGTCCTACAAAAATGAATTTTTAGAAATATAACTTCGATTCCATTTACTTAGATGCGTACAACTTTATATCTTGTATGATTGCCCTATGTGATTTACGCCTTCCCTTAATTCAAGTTTGCTCTTCAATTTGCCGTCAAAATAATGTACTCGCCTGAAAAACCTTGGCCACTCCCGACTGAAAAAATTGAAAACCCTTCAAAGAAAATACAACCCTCTGCCTGAAACTGTTGATGCCCTCCGAGAAAAACGATAAAACATGTCTCGCCTGAAAAACCTCGACCACTCCCGACTGAAAAAATTTCAGACTTTCAATCAGAAAAAAGAAGTGACCTGAAAAACCTTGACCACTCCTGACTGAAAAAATTGAAATCCTTCAAAGAATACAACCCTCTGCAAAAAAAATTGAATGCCCTCCCAGGAAAACGATATGAAAAATATCTCGCCTAAAAAACCTTGACCAGTCCAAACTGAAAGAATTGGAGACCCTTCAAAGAATACAATGAAGAACAACCCCACAAAAATCTTTCTGAAAATTCAAAACACCTTACATAAACACAAAAAATAGTCATGAAATAATTATGTAAAAATTGATCATTTACGTTCAGCACTAAAATTTCTGATATCAATAAGAGGACGAGATTTTCGTTGAGGTCTGAGAATCAACTAATCATTCCATTCCATTAATAATACAGAATCATTTGTTTTTGAATTTCTACTGACTTAGAAAACGAAAATAGTCAATGTTTCATTTACGTACAGGATTAAAATTTACAATATCAATACTGGGACAAGTGTAACTTACAAAACGAAAATAGCCAATGTTTCATTTACGAACAGGATTCAAATTTACCATATGAATACTGGTATTACAAGTGTTTCAATGGTTTTCAATAATTCGATCACGTTTCTCAATACCGATCCATACGCTTAACGGCAGACGCCTCACCCATACACGGGAACATTTGAAATCTTTTTGGTGTTTATACATTGTACCACAGATTTTAACTTAAGGCCCCCAATACTGCTTGATGGGTAACGATTTGTTAAACGCTCACCACCGTACGTTGAGCGTATGCGAACAGAGTACTTGTCCGGCCCATAACTTTTTATGCAAATTCCTCATTCCAGAAAAAATCAAATTATAACTGTTGTTTATCTGTAATCCTGTTGATATGTGCACGAAAACTTGTTGGCAATTGAAATGATTCTTACCTTCTTAATAATATGAGATCAGAATTACTCTTGATTACAATTCTTTGGAGTGATTAATATGTTTATTATTGTAATGAACATTTAATAATGAATGAGCACGGAAGCAAAAATTTATTTTTAATGACGGGATTAAACAGGTTTCTGCAGCTTCCTACTTCACTTTTATTTTTTTAGTTATATCTAGGAAAAAGGCTTGGTTATATTGGTTAATCAATTTGCGATACTTATTCAAGAACCAAGATAATCATTTCCAGCAATTGGATCGAAGTTCACTTAAGAACCTTAGGAAAAACTAGTTTCACTTATGACGCTTCAGAGAATCTAAGTTCACTCATGACGCTTTGGAGAATTATATCATGGCATCTTCTGAATTCAGTGTGGATCGACTACTTTTGCACAGCCACAAGAGACAGTGAACACAGTATAAATTGTAACAATTATAGATGAGGGAAGATGACAAGTCATATTCACTGCTAAAGGTTCATACCGTTAAAATTTGTTAAAAAATATAATTCCGCTGTTCGTCTTCGGGACGTTTATTTCTCGAAACAAGTGGTGAAACGGCTTCACTCCGTTGTGGACGTAACAACTTTGGCCTCAATAAAGGTTGTAGGCAATGAATTCATCGCTTAGAAAGTTCACTTTCTGGTTGAAAGTATCAATATATATTGATCTCGAGTTACGTTTAACGTTTTTCAATGACGACCACTTCAAGTTGGAACGTAACGGAAAAAGGCCCAATCTCGAGTATATGGACACGCGGCGCAACTTGCTTTGTCGATTCAAACTTTTCTTTTTAATACTTGGCGTCAAGACGCTGTCGCGTCTCTGAATACATAATTTTACGCTGTCGCAGGAACATCAAACGATTGCAGCATTGCAGCAAAAATCATATATTCACTACGCTCTGATATACCGCAAAAACGTTGCCGAGGGGTAAACATTCTGGTGACGAACTTTCTCGGGCGTCACTTCTCCGAAACAAATTTTTTTTAGCTCCATTTTCCCACGTTCTTTGAATACAATAACACATACATAAAATGGAAGAAAGGCTCTGGGTTGTGCAAGTGATCCCTGATTTTTTCTGGCATGAGGAATTTGCATAAAAATTTATGGGCCGGACAAGTACTCTCTGCGCATACGCTCAACGTACGGTAGTGAGCGTTTAACGAATCGTTACCCATCAAGCAGTATTGTGGGCCTTAAGTTAAAATCTGTGGTACAATGTATTATCACCAAAAAGATTTCAAATGTTCCCGTGTACACGGGTGAGGCGTCTGCCGTTAAGCGTATGGATCAGTATCGAGAAATGTGATCGAATTATTGGAAACCATTGAAACACTTGTAATACCAGTATTGATTGGGTAAATTTGAATCCTGTATGTAAGTGAAACATTGACTATTCTATTTTGTAAGTTAGTATGAAACACTTGTCCCAGTATTGATATTGTAAATTTTAATCCTGTACGTAAATGAAACGTTGACTATTTTTGATTTGTAAGTTAGTGTCACAATCGACGTTCATAATTTTCTCATTTTCCTAAAAGTCTTTATCTATAAGCCTCGTGCTATCCAAGAAGAATCTTCCGAGCGATAAAGCATGGTGACCCTTGCACCCAATAACTCTGGCACGCGCGCCACACAGATTGCCCAAACACATGTAGCCCCACCCGTGTAACCGTTCGAAGCCTATATAGCTAAAGCCTCTTTGACAGTCGATATTCCCTAAAACGGAAGCATCTTCTTTTCTGATTGGACCATAATTAGAGACAAACAACTTTAATGTCTTTGTTTCTAAGAAATCCCAATATCCCTACTATTTCACCCGGATTTGCCTGCTATAAAAGGCCACGATAAACCGCAATCCATGCCTTCTGTTCGCACCTAGCGTCGAGTCTATACGGTTAGCTGTAATTCAGTTTGTCATTTATTCTTAAGGAACTCTTCATTCGGCCTTCTGTTCGCACCTAGCATCGCGTCTATACGGTTAGCCGTAGTTCAGATTGTCCACTTTATTTTATATCCAACCTCTGTTGAGGGCTTCTGTTCGCACTTAACGTCGCGTCTATACGGTTAGCCGTAGTTCAGATTGCCCAGTTATTAAGAATCGAATCTCGTTCGACCTTTTGACTCTTTATTATAAAACGAAACAAGTTATAATTCAACGAATCAAGCCACTCATCGAAGCCAAAGAATATTGTAACTCTTCGCCACCACCAAATAGAACACGTAAGACTCAACCAAAGGGGCATCTCCCCGGTAACGTAACCATTTCTATTGTATGAAGTTTGTATCACACAATTTATAATTACTAACCCTTTACTTTCATTAAAGAAGTGCATAAAGAATCTCTAATCTCTTTATTCACAAACTACACCTTTTCCCTCTCCTAGTCGCAACTTAAGATAAAAGGCAAGACTTCTCGAGGTCTATCAGTGTGCGCCCACCATACTTTTCGGAGTATATCCATGTACACGCACAGCGTATATATTCTGATAGGAAAAGCTTATGGAACATAGCGTTTACCGCTCGACGCTTAAATATCCGACTTTTCCTCCACGTCACTCGGACGTGACATTGGTATGAAACACTTGTCCCGGTATTGATATTGCAAATTTAATCCTGTACGTAAATGAAACATTGACTATTTTCGTTTTCTAAGTCAGTAGAAATATAAAAACAAATGATTCTATATTATTAATGGAATGGAATGGTTAGTTGATTCTCAGACCTCAACGAAAAACTTGTCCTCTTATTGATATCAGAAATTTTCGTGCTGAACATAAATGATCAATTTTTACATAATTATTTTATGACTATTTTTTGTGTTTATGTAAGGTGTTTTGAATTTTCAGAAAGATTTTTGTGGGGTTGTTCTTCATTGTATTCTTTAAAGGGTCATCAATTTTTTCAGTTTGGAGTGGTCAATGTTTTTTAGGCGAGACATTTTTCATATCGTTTTCCTGGGAGGGCATCCAATTTTTTTTGCAGAGGGTTGTATTCTTTGAAGGATTTCAATTTTTTCAGTCAGGAGTGGTCAAGGTTTTTCAGGTCACTTCTTTTTTCTGATTGAAAGTCTCAAATTTTTTCAGTCGGGAGTGGTCGAGGTTTTTCAGGCGAGACATTTTTTATCGTTTTTCTCGGAGGGCATCAACAGTTTCAGGCAGAGGGTTGTATTTTCTTTGAAGGGTTTTCAATTTTTTCAGTCGGGAGTGGTCAAAGTTTTTCAGGCGAGACATTTTTTATCGTTTTTCTGA
This sequence comes from Hyposoter dolosus, assembly GCA_963921915.1. NCBI lineage: Eukaryota > Metazoa > Arthropoda > Insecta > Hymenoptera > Ichneumonidae > Hyposoter > Hyposoter dolosus. Next base: position 15,577,987 of record OY998133.1, read on the forward strand.
GAGGGTATCATTTTTTTTGGCAGAGGGCGGGGTTCTAACTTTTCTGTAGATTTTTCTGGGATTAAATTATTTTTCGACAAAAATTGTATGTATGGCAGCCAAAACTTTGCCGTCAAGGTCACAATCTGGGACGGGGTCAGAAACTGGGCCATTTAACTTAACTCAACATGTTACAAAGCTCTTAGACATGTAGTTTTTGTGAAGTTTCAGTTAAACTTTTTGCGATCAACAAATTGTACTCAAACTTTTTTAGTATCAATTTCTCAACGGGTTTATCTGTTTTTAGGTCCCCAGTCATTCAACAACATTTTTTCAATTTCCACTATCAATTTTTTGAACAGAAACAACTTTTTTGCAGGCGTACTTTTTGCAACTTTTTTGGACACGTACTTGGACATGTAAGCTTTTGTAGATTTCGTTTTTGTATCGTTTTCGTTTTGGTCTCTAGTCATTCAAAACCTTTTTTTCAATTTCCACTATCAATTTTTTGAACAGAAACAAATTTTTTGCAGGCGTGAATGTACTTGTCTGGGATTTTTTGATTTCACACTTCAACGTGATGAAGTTCTTCACTAACTAAGTAAGAAAAAAAAAACAAAAACAATATCAATACATTTAAAAAAACCACATATTTTCTTCTCTTGAGCTCACATTTTCGCCGCTAGCTCCAAAATACATGGTTTCCCCCACTTTGGAGGTGTGGCTCAAAAAAGTGCCAAAAAATCGATGATTGGAAACTATCAGCCCTCCATCTAGGACATTGGCTCTACAAGAATTTCCGGGTCCCATCCGTTCTACGATATTCAAGGCATGGGTGTGATTAATAAGAATTATGTGGATGTCGAAGTACTAACGCAAAACTTTGGAAAACACATTTCCATGATATCTTTTTATTTCATGGGACAATTTTTTTCCTGGATATCAATAACCTTTGCAGGGTTCCATTATTTTCAGAAAAAAAAATGAGCTACTTAAATCGATCAAGGTGTTGTTGAACGTGTCGGAATATCTGTCCTTTTACAGCGATTTTTTTTTGGTTTTAATCACTGAAACAGGAGCGATGAATCTCATTGAGATGCGATATTTGAGTACTCAGGGTTCTTCGGATAATTGTTATATTTTTTTCTTGCTCACAACTTGTTTACAGTGTTGAAGAACACTATAATTGTATTGTTAATTATGTTAACAGGAAGGTGCCACAGCTAGTGATGATAGTAATCGGAGAAGAAGCCAAGTGTCAAAAGGTGAAAGCCTAGCACAGGCAGAGCCTGACTCTACAAATAAAAGGTAAAATTTATAATCGGAAGTATTACATTTTCGAATTGTTTTGTGATTCACTAAATGAATTGAAATAATTGTTTCGTTAATCATCAAGGAAAAAACTGGACTGTAAAAACTTAGCATGTGTGACGATCTTCCGGTCAATAAAAATAGTATAGTGAAAACTCGCTAAAAGTAATTGTATTATGGAGTTTGATTATAGGGAGTGCACGGTGAGTTGTTGGTCCAAGGGATGGATATTAATTGTAGACTTGCGAGTTAGAATAAAGAAGGATGGTGAGGTGAAGTGTCGGTGGTGAGATGAAGCGGAGCAAATTTTGAGGCTCGTAGGACAAAGACAGTGCTGCGGGATTGGCAATAAGATGAAGATGCTGAACGTGGAGTTTTGAGTACAGGGAAGACTTTGTATGATTGAAGCGGATGTAAGGTACCGTAAGCAATTATGGGATAGGAGGTTTATGTTGCGACGTGGCAATTTTGCTCGTCACAAACATGTTTAATTTTGACACGGCACAGGAGAACATGTTTGTTCTCGATAAGGATTTTGTCTCGAGAAAAATCCAAAAAGGTTCAGCGCGGGCGTATTTCGATATTATATCATTTTAGTTGCAATAATTTTTCATGTATGGGCTAGCGACGGTTTGTGGACAAGAATTGACCTGTAGGAAGAACGAGTCAGGCCAACGTAAGCGATTGTTGATATTTTCATCGTGGATTGACTCTAGCGGGGGTCGCTAGCTCGAAGCCCTCACCTGGAGCTGTGTCATCTCGGAATCTGTCGTAGAGTATCGAATGGACTAACTGGTCTCTTCCTTATCGACGCTTACTGTCAACAATCAGCGAGCGGTTGGAAGAGTTCCAATTCAAATTGCAAAGTAAACGGCCGGAAAGTTCCGGAAAATTCGAGAAAGTTCGAACGACGTTAAAATCCGCGGGTAGGCAAAGGGTGGGGGGCTAGGACCTAATTCACATTATCGTACAACTCGGTTGTATCGAAGACTTGCGTTTGGGACGACATTGAGGGCAGACGTCTTCTACCGAGCCGTAGCCGTTCCGTTCAAGAAAGTGACGGAGCCGAATTATCTAGAGAGTTTCCTGTGGTCTTTTCTGGGAACTCGCCTATTGAAACCGTACCGGTGCGCCGTCGTTTCGCTTTGATTTTTGTGATTTTGTTCAGAGCTCTGGTATTATCTGTCTTTTCGTGTTACGTTTTGTATTGCCGGGAATACATGATTTTGTGTTGAAAGAACGATATTGTTAGGGTGCGCACGGGCTGGGGAAAAGGTCATAAATTACGTTTGTCTTGCGATTCCCGAGTTTTTCACGAAGATTTCGGTGTTGAATTCAATTGTGAATTGCTGAGAGGGATTCCTTCTAGTCTGTACAAGCGTGAGTCCACTGTCGTTTAAGAGATTTTGTTTCGTCGTTAAATATTCGTTACTGCGAGTATCGATTGTTCCGAGAGATTATTAATTGTTGTGACCAAAGCTATGTAATTGCGTAGTTACCGAGACGTCAGTGTCTCGGCAAAAAAAAGTTTTCCCAGAAATTAATTGTCAATCTTTTTATCTATTTTTTTTTTTTTTTTTATTGTTGTTGCCATTGTACGACGTCCTCGTCTTTTACAATCCCATTTTTAGTCTTTCCATTATTACCCCCCTCATTGCGGCTGCAGCCGACTTACACCCCACTGTATCGCATTTGCCTAGGGCTAAGGGAAACTGGAGAAAACCTTGCCAATACAGCCGGTCCCGGGTTCGCCTCGCGGAGCCGGAGCTGGTCGCGTCTTGTCAAGGGAAAGTAAACATGGACTACAGCCGCACACATGCTGCCGGCCGCACGTGTGCGACTGGAGCTCGTCACGCCCATATTCTAATTTCCCCTGACAAGACTACAGCACCGGGAATCGAACCCGGGTCCTCTCGGTACTCTGGTTAAGAAGCTAGCACGCTAGCCACCAGACCAGAGCACCGATATCTTTTTATCTAATTTTTCTGATATTTTCTTTTCAATAAAATTGTCATTCCGGGAATCGATGGGATTGGATTGTAACGAATATTTTGTATCTTGACCCCGCCCCTCTACCATCTTGATCCGAAAAATCTAAGGCTACGATTGGATAGCACCATTTCTTGTCTCGAGATAATCCGTTAAAAATTTGTTCGGTGAATTCCGAACTGGCGCCCAGGGTTTTCGGGAATGGAAATTTCACAGCGACGAGAAAAGTCGTTACAATGTATAGGGTGATACCGTGATACTCCCCCTCTTAGGAAACGATAACTAAACCGTAACTAAATAAATGGCGTAGTTGTTCGTGTGAGTGAGGAATGGAATGCCATTTTGAATAGGTGCGTTTGAGAGGTTGCTTATAGTCGGTGGGTTGTGACGAATTGTAATTGTTCCCTTATCGTTTTAACCGTTTTCCTATCCATTGATCTCGGATGCTGTTATTGCTTGGTCTAAACTTTGATTTCCAAATAGGTGTTGAATTTGATTCCAATGTCCGTTTTTCCGATGATTAATTTCAATTTCCCCACGGGTATTGTGTTTAAATTTCTAAAATTTTTATAAATTCTGGTCTTGATTGGGCTTGTTATGGTTAGCAAGTATGACTTTTTATTGATGATGATGATAGGTTCGGTTCAAGTGTTTTTGGCAGATTATTTTAGTCGAGTGCGTTGGGTAGAGTGCCTTTTTTCTTGCCTTTTTTCGAGCTTGGCTTATGTCATTTCGTTTAGAACGTAGTGTGACCAGTGGATCAGATTTACGGTCCATTTTCGGTCGCTTTTCGTCGATTCCCTAGGTGCTACGCCAATGGAGCCTCAACCTTCGTAGCTCTAAAGCATCGTTTTCTCATTTTATTTCAAATTGCGTATTATTTCCTATTGTAAACGAGTGCCAAAGTAAACAGCACGAGTCGGTGCCATACCTAAGCTACCTACCTTACCGGCGCGAGGTAACTTGCGACTACTCGCGTTTACGTTAGTAAAGAAGTTGTGTATTCGGACCTCGCGAACGAATTCCATGCGGACGATGGTGGGCTGGAGAAACCCTTTGCCTGGAGAACGACCTTCAAATTACCTCGGATTAACCAATACCTCACGCCTGCCTACACTCTCGTCCCTCGCAGGGACGACTACCTTAATTGCCTTTTGCCTCTCTTTAATATTTCCTGTGCTCGCGAGGGTTTTTAACGCCTCTACCGTCTGCGGCCAGCATCACCTTAGACCACGGAGAGGATGGTCAGCGACCACACGTTTGATGGCCAATTTATTTGAACGCCTCCCGTGGTCTCCTCGCCAAAGCAGCCGAGGATTGCACCGTCGACGGCTGCGAACTCGAGCGGCGCGGTCCGTTAACAACAGCGCCTCGTCAGGTGGAATCCGCGATTAGTCCTGGGGTTGGCAATGTTGCCAGTGCCAGGGTTAGAGGGTATTGCGTTGCCTGGTGGCCTTGTCGGCCCACTCGACAGGATGCTTTGAATCGCGAGGGAGACCTTCCCGCCATGAAGATGTTCGGGCTCCATCGGGACGTCACCGCCATGTACGGTCACTTTCGGGACGAGCTGCAGCTACGGGATTCAGCGGCATCCGCATCGGGACGCACCGCAACCATCGGGAGGGAGAATCTACCACAGATATCCAGCTTTCACCGGGGGCTTCGCAACATGGATCTTGTTGTGCCCTGAGCGCAACCAAATTCCTTAGAATATATAAAAATCATACATTGATCGTCAGCACACAGTGTATCGACCTTTCGAGCACAAGTTGCGTCAAAAGTGCATTTCTCATCATAACCTCGCTCGAAGCGAGGCCACACCAAAATGCTGACGATCATATTTTGCAATCGACCGACTCGACCGGACGATCGATTGCCCACCACCAATAACTACCACCTCCATCAATTAACGCCAACCTTTAAGTTTATAAAAGGGAAAGCAACATTTCAACGCACTAGTCTGCAATCCGACACTTAGAGGATGAGTCTGTGATCCGACACTTAGACGATCAGTCTGCGATCCGACACTGAAAGGATCAGATCTTATTACGTCATTGGTCTCGAGGCAGCCACACTTCGATTGTAACAAACTATCCAACAATAAACCTATTAGTTAAGACCGAAAGTATTGAGTTGGAGATTGACTCAACCTTGGCAACATCCCGAACTATTCGTCCTTGCAAACTCGCCCCCACGTGACGATTTGCACGGGCACAACAATCTCGTTCCGGGACCTTTTCACGTCCCTCATTCGGAACAATGCATGGCTCACCGACGTAGAGCGCATGCATTATTTGCGGATAGCCACTTCGGGAGAGGCGGCGAAGCTCATCGCCAGCCTTGCGATCGAGGCTGAATCCTTCGGTACGGCAAGGGAGATCCTCTGCGATCGGTATAACGACACTCGGGTCCTCATCCGATCTCACCTCGACAGCCTGTTCCGGACGGCGGTCATCCCTGCCAACTTGGCTACGGAGCTTCGCAAGCTCATTCATGACGTCTCGGGGGCGTACAATTCCCTGCAGATCCTCGGCGCTCCGATCGACTATTGGGATTGGGTACTGGAATACGCTATCACGCGACACCTCGAAACCTCGAGCCGCGTCGCTTGGGAGACTCGGACGGGACAATTTCCCAATCCGCCGAAGCTGGCGGACCTACGAGCGTTTCTCTCCAACCGGCTCGGGCGCTGGAGGGATCGGCCGTCTCCTCGGACCCTTCGTAGTATTGGGATAAAACCTCGGATTCGAAACGCTCCACATCGGGACCATCACCGTCCGCACGGGTTCACGGGGCCACAACGGGTACAGCGGGGTATATATACACCTGCTCAGTGTGCCAGCAAGGGCACTTTATAATTGCCTGCCCCAAGTTTCGGGAAATCAGCAACGCACAATGCTGGGAAAAGGCACAGTAATAAAGGCACACATAACGTGTTGTCTTGCCAAATGACAATGAAATGCAAGGAGTGCGACCGGAAACATCACACGATGATTCACGTCGGGTGGAGTGTAAACGGTGGCACTCCTGCAGTGGGTACTTCGCACGAGACTTCGGACGCCACCGCATCGGGGCTATCCTCATGAGCCAACGGGGCGTTAGCTTGGTCGGGATAGAGCTCGGGAGCTGCCAGGCCGGCAGTTCTGCTCGCAACGGGACAGGCCGACTTAACCACCAACCACAGGGTAGCGCATCGGGTGCACATGCTCATAGACACGGCCTCGGAGCTCCCCTTCATCGCAGGTGCTCTCGTGCACCAGCTCCAGCTTCAGCGGGAAGCGTCAGTAATCCCGATCATCGGGATCGGCGGAACACAATCGGGCCACACGCGCGGGATAGTTAACGTCACGCTTCGGTCGACCCACTCAGGCGACCATGTATTTTCTCACCCTCACCTCACCATTTTCTCCGCCTCACCTCTGCTTGCCGCATCGCCAAGGTCTCTCCCTCTCAGATCCAGATCTTCTGTCACCGGGTTCAATAGATCTGATTCTGGGAGCAGATACTTACGGGCAATTCATCCGGGCGCAGATCAAATGGGGGCCTCCGGGCACGCCGGTTGCACAGAACACCATTTTTGGGTGGATCGTCATCGGGCCTTGGGATTCTTCGCAATATTTCGCAGGTCTAGTTCATCACGCAGCAGTGGATCACGGGTGGCAGGCGCTCCAGGACCTCCTCACGCAATTCTGGGTGCAGGAGGAGGTCGCGACAACGGGCGCGTCTCAACTTACGGGAGACGAGCTGGAGTGCGAAGAGCACTTCCTCTCAATGCATACTCGGGACGCAGACAGTCGGTATGTCGTCGGCCTACCGATCAAATCCGTATCGGGAATTCTGGAAAGTTCGGTCCAGTTCGCCTAGGCTCGCCTTCACCGGCTCCAACGCAAACTCGATCGGGATTCAAATTACAAGGGGATTTACGACGCGTTCCTGGGTGAGTACGAGTCAATGGGTCATATGATTCGATTCCCGGAGGACCACGCATCGCACGGGGCGGTGTATTACCTGCCGCATCACGGGGTACTCACCACAACGTTGCGCGTCGTCTTCAATGGGTCATGCACCACAGATTCCGGTGTGTCGCTTAACAACATATTGCACACGGGTGCAAAGCTGCAGCGGGACATTTCGGACGTTCTCCTGTGGTGCAGGCGACATCGGGTCATCTTCGTGACGGACATCGTCAAGATGTTTCGTCAATTTCGGGTTCGGGAACGCGGCTGGGATCTACACTGCATCTTGTGGATGGACGAAAACGGGCGGGTGATTCCATTTCACCTCACCATGGTTACCTACGGTACTCAGTCGGCACCATTTCTCGCGGGTCTGATCCTCGAACAGTTAGTCACTGACGAGGGTGGGAGATTTTCGGCTGCGGTCGTCCCCCTTACAAAGGGACGTTACGTAGACGATATCTACGGCGGGGCCGAAAATCTAGCAGAGCTCGTCACGCAAGCCGAGCAGCTAGTCGGGATCACCGCAGCGGGCTGCCTGCCCTTGGCAAAATGGCAGAGCAATCAGCCGGAACTTCTCATCACAGTCGGGGTGACCTTGTCAACGGAAAGCTCTCAGGAGTTCGTAGAGTACGAGGCCAAGGTCCTTGGACTCGCATGGCTTCCGCATACGGACGTGTTCAAATTAACGGTCCACACGTACAGGGTCGAGGACGGGATAACGAAAAACACAATTTTATTGGAAATCGCTCAATTATTCGACCCCGTGGGATTCCTCGCACTGGTAACAATTCGGGCCAAAATTTTCTTACAAAGAGTTTGGCTTGAAAAGTTGAGTTAGGACGACCTAGTCTCAACCGAAATCAGCAACGCATGGGTCGCGTTTCGTCGGGAGCTATTATAACTCGGGACGGTATCGGTACCGCGATGGCTCAAGATCGCATCGGGCGCGGCGGTCGAAATACACGGATTTTACGACGCATCTCAGCTCGCAATGGGTACAGTCGTATACGTGCGGGTTTCGGGTACGAAGAACCATGCATCGGTCTCCTTAGTCTGCGCAATAACAAAGGTCGCACCTATCAAACAGCTCACAATTCCGTGTTTGGAGCTGGCAGCAGCCATGCTGCTTGCCAAGCTGCCACACTACGTACAACGCGTCTTGGGGCTTGATGAATCACGGGTTTATTTATGGACGGACTCAATGGTGACGGTGACCTGGGTCATGTCGCATCCTTCACGATGGAAGGATTTCATTCGGAATCGGGTTACATTGGTACAGGAGCTCGTGCCACGGGTCCAATGGAGGTTCACACCAGGACGGGACAATCTAGCGGATTGCTCATCGCGGGGACTAACCATCGCATAAATCGCGCAATTTTCTTCATGGTGGGAGGGGCTTCAGTGGTTAGCCAAAGACTCTCTCCATTGGCCAACGCAGCGCATTGGGACGGGGGACGGAACGGCGCTCGAGGAGCGGCCAGGTCTTACGCTCGCAGTCGCAACCTCACACGCACCTATATTCGATCTTATCGAGAGGTACTCAACGCTCACACGGTTGTTGTGAATCACAGCATGGCTCTTCAAGGCGATTACAAACATGAAAAGGGTAGGGAAACGGTACATTGGGTTCAGCTATCACACCGAAAGACTTGTAACACGCCAGGCTTTATTGGGCGAAAGCCATTCAGGAAGCATTTTTTACTTCGGAGCTCAAACTACTCGCTTTCGGCTACACACTCCCAAAATCGCATCCAATCACGCGATTGATGCGTTTCATAGATCATCAAGGGATCCTCAGGGTAGGAGGTCGGCTAAAGCATTCAGCCTTACACCCTGACAGCGAAAACTCAGTTCTCCTCCCGCGGGACTCAACACTGACGGAGTTTCTCATTGGGGAAGCGCATGCGCGCACCTAACACGGCGAGACGCAGCTAACACTGGCGTATTTACGATGGAGCTGCTGGATAATCAGCGAGCGGGGTCCAATACGCTCCTACATCTTGCGGTGCGTTAAATGCGCACGCTTCTAGGCACGTAAAGCACAGCAATTAATGGTTCAGTTGCCAACCTCACGGGTCACACCGGCACGGCCGTTTCTCTTCACGGGGGTCGACTACGCGGGGCCAGTTTCTCTGAAAAGCTGGCGCGGGTGCGGGAATAAATGTCAAAAGGGCTGTCTGTGCATTTTTGTTCACTTTACCGCCTCTGCACTACACCCTGAAGTCGTTACAGACCTATCGACGGACGGGTTCCTCGCGGCACTTCGCAAATTTACCGGGAGACGGCGAGTTCCACACACAATCCAAAGCGATTGCGGGACCAACTTCCAGGGCACAGCAGCGGAGCTGAAAAAACTGTTCAAGGCGGGTACACGGAAGGCAGAGCTCCTCCATCGCACCGGGGCAACCAACGAGATCACCTGGGCATTCAACCCATCGGGAGCACCACACATGGGCGGGAAATGGGATGCCGCAGTAAAATCGCTCAAACATCGCCTCTAGCGGATGATTGGAGATGCGACCTTGACGTTTGAAGAACTTACGACTCTTCTGATACAAGTCGAGGCCGTACTCAACTCTCGTCCGTTGGAACCACAGTTGGACGACCCGGATGATGTTTCCGCGCTTACACCTGGGTACTTCCTCATCGGGGAGGTTCTCACCACTGTCCCAGAACCCTCACTACGGGACGTACCCACCGGTCGACTGACTCGCTGGCAATGGACTCAGGAACGAGCGCAATTCTTCTGGGAGCACTGCGCAACGGGATATCTACAGCATCTACAAGGGATTTCGAAATGACATCATCCTCGTCACGCCATCCGGGTCGGCTCGTTAGTTCTCCTGACCAACGAGAATCTGCCGCCAACGAAATGGCCGTTGCCTCGGGTAACGCACCTTCATCCGGGAAACGACGGGCTCACACGGGTAGTCACTATCAAGACAGCGACTTCAACATTCACCAGACCAATCACCGAGCTGGCTCTCCTGCCAGTGCCTCACTCGGGATCAATCGACAGCACTGCTGCCGATGGCGAGGAGAATGTACAGCATTAAGCCAGCCTCGGCGGCAGCGTGGACAAAGCTGAGTCAGGATTCCACGCTCCGTCGCTGGTGGCAGCACATGCGCATGCGCGCGGTGCGTTTTCATCGGTCGCCATGATCGATTAGTCAGTCTAAATCCGGTCACCTAAGCGTGCTCGCACCAAGGAAATTTCCACTCTCTTTTGGGCAATCCTCGCTGTCTTTCCGGGTCTTAACTCTTTCGCCAGGCTATTCACAGACCTTTCCTTTATGCCACCTGGCTTCTTCACGGTAAATCAGACTTCTTCGCAATTCTTACACATTTTTCCTCAGGTTCTTGGGTGTTTGCCTGGCACGTCGCGGTCGGCCATTTTGGCCGCTCCACGTGGGACACGCACATAGGGCCTTCCGTCAGTCTTCGCGTTGGGCGTCACTCGGGCCATCATCGCCCGAATTACCAATGTATTAAAACGTTTCGTTAACGACGCGAGCGCGGTATCGAGCGCTTCTCTTTGTTTTGAGGATATGGCGTTAGCGATTAGGAGTAAAAGGGTTGGGACTCGAGAGATATATATTCTGGAGGTGACGAGAATGCGTGGGCATTTAGGAAAATGCCCCAGGTTTTGCTTTTCTCTCATGTGGAGTAAGTCTCGACCCCTTCATCATTGGCATTTGAAATGAATAAGGAATCGTGACTGAAAGAAAAATATTTTCAAAAAATTACAAAAATTAGTACCAAGTAAATTATGACAGGAAAAGGTTTAATTAATTACTTCTACTAGAAATTAGTTGCAGATTACGTGATTAAATTAACTTTAGGAGGCTTCGAGTAAGAAATGAATGATCAGGATCGTAGGAATGCAAAGGAGTTTAAAGAAGAGCGCAAAGCCTCGATCGCCTCTCTTTCTTTCCACGTTGATTGGAAAATTTCGTACGTTATAGTGAGAAGCACCCGAGCACATACGATTGCGTGAGAGAAATTAACGATTTGAATTTACTTTTCTGTCCTGAATTGTATTTAACCCTAGGACCCCACTCAGGGGTTCCCCAAACCCCCACTAAATAGTGAAAAATTCGAAGATTATGTTCTTAATTTTTTTTAATTGCATTTTTTATCGTGAAAAATGAATATTACACTTTTTCTCAATGTTTTATTTCATTTTTCAGAATTCGAACGATCAAATGAAAAAAAAACTCTCTACGACAAATAGCGAGTCAACTGCATCGATTCAAAGTGCTGGGGTGCCCGTAACCCCAATGTAGGGGATTTTTTTTAAAACACATAGTGTAGGGTCCTAGGGTTAAATTGATTATTCTAGCTTGTTGAGGTTTTTCTGTGAGCAGCGGTCCGACAAGGCTTGCGACTAGAGGTATAAGAAATTGAATAGAGATTAATAAAAGTCAAATTGTCCGTTATTTTAATTACGAGTTGTCGACCGACCAAGTGCGTTGAGAAATACAAATAAAAAAAAGGAAAGGAAAGGTCAAATGGCCGGAGAGGCCGGCCAGGCAAAATGATACTTCGAAACCTTTTCAAATTTTGTTTCGTTGTATCTTACGGCGGGCACAAGCGGATAGCGCTTGTCTGCGTGAGCTGTTGGCAAAGCAGCTACGCCAAGGATCAGAGATGCTGATCAATTAGAAGGTTTAGATTGCCGCGAAGATTTCTTAAGTTTATGTTGACTTAGGACCGCGTTAAAGTGCTTAAGGTATTCGAGCCGCGAAATTTGGTATGTGACGTCGAGAAACGAATAACTGTCAGTGTAAAAAGGGCTTTGACTCTTTCCCGATTACGATTGCCTTTTTATCTTCCTTTGACCCTAATCACTACCTAGTATCACCACACTAACGCCTCTATTCCTAAGGTCCGACTTCTAGTGCAGTACTGGAGCTTTCCAAGAGAACGGAGGTCCTACTCACGAACTCAGGATGAAGTTAACGCGGGGGCTAATGTTCAAGAGAAGATTGTGCTGCCATTTGTTTAGTACTTTGTAGAATTGTTGATAGAATGGCAATTTCGGGCTCTGCACGCTCTTAAATAGCCTGAGCGGTGTTAGGGGAGGCATCCCTTCTTTTCAGGTGTACTCCAGGAACCGGGTATTTTTACCTGATACCGGGCCAGAACGATTCTAACCGACGGATTCGTATAGGGTTGATGTCCCTGATGAAGGCCTACCACTTTCCAACCACAGATTTTGGGGGGCTTTTTTTGGCACGCGGTCGAAGTTGGCAAAATCATGTTTTTGAGAGAGAGCGTTGAAACTATTTTTCAAAGAAAAAAAAGTTCAGTAAGTATTTGTAGATATTGCACCGTTAATAAAACATTTTTGATTGAATTATTTTTTCCTCCGTATAGTAGTTGAAGAACATCACAACGATGATATTCGAATCCGATTTCACCTAAAAGTTGAGTAAAAAGTGGTGTAAAAAAAATTAATAAAACATTATCAATAAATTTGAAGGTGAATTTTCAATTTTTCAGAATTATCATTGACAAAATCATGATCAGCGGCAAAAGTTAGCCCAAATAAAAAAAAAAAAAAAACAACTCGATAAGTTAATTTGTGCCGGAGATATTCCATGTTGGTGGAATTTGAACGCGCGAATTCACTTTTCACGCGAGCGCGCGTGAGCCGGAGATGACTACCCCCACTCTGCCGCCAAACGCGACGTCACATTTGGCCTCTCGTTAAACCGCCGAAATGAACAATAAATTTATATGGGATTTTTCTCTAGTCAGCATAAGTCTTACTCTGTACGCTGTCCAATTTTTAGCTCTCTATGTTAAAATGAGCCGCTGCAATAATTATTAAAAAACATGTTTTTTTATTTCCACCTAATTAACTTTTTGCAATTTTTTTTCTTCTAAATTGGTAGAAAAATAAACGTTTTCGAATGATGTCAGTCGCAACTCTGTAACTTGAAAACTCGCGATGGAATTCCATTTGTTTATGAGTAAAAAACGTACCCTATTTTTAGAGCCATTTTTCACCCCTTCAATAATAAAAGATCGATTTGCCCCAAAGTGTACATGATAGTACGACTCTTTCGGATTAATTTCGTTTTCGTTTTATTGCACTGCGACACTCTCCTGCCCTGCAAATTCCTCGCAAATACAGTGGGTTTTTTAATAACAAATGGCTTTTCTCAAAAACTATTCATCCGGTCGGGCCCAAATTTTGCACACTTGTTAAGTGTACCGAGGGGCATATATTCTGAGATTTTGAAAGCTCTATACGCATTTTTTTTATTAACAATGGGTTATAATAAAAATGGCCATTTTAGCTGGTTTTGAATTGTTTGCGGGAGATGTAATAAACCGATTTTAATTTGCCACCCGCCAAATTGTTTGTTTTTCTAATAGATATTGTAGATAGATAGATAGATTATAGATAGATAGATAGATGTAGATACAAATAGTTACTGAATTCTTTTTTCTCCGATCAATAGTTTCGACGCTATCTCTCAAAAACATGATTTTGCCAACTTCGACCGCGTGCCAAAAAAAGCCCCCCAAAATCTGTGGTTGGAAAGTGGTAGGCCTTCATCAGGTATATCAGCCCTACATGAATCCGTCGGTTAGAATCGTTCTGGCCTGGTGTCATGAAAAGGCCTTTTTCGATCCCGGTTCCTGGACTAGTAATCAAATCAGAAAATCGAACAACGTATTCAGAATACGACAGACGAAAAAGGAAAATCTTAAGGAAATAGAAAGATCGCGTTAAACGACACTTACCATTCCTCAATATTTCAAAAATCAATCGTCGTCTTCATCAGACGAGCGCAAAGACAATCCAGTCCAAGCGTTTCCAGCAGATAATTCAATAAAAAAACCCGTTTTATCCTCAAACATGGAAATGGATGAAGAAATAAATTAATTATATCGCATGCTAAACGGAAACCGAACTCTTGAAAAACAGCTAGTGGTTACATCGAATCACTGATCAAATGAATCTCAACCAGGGCATAGCACTAAACCCGAATATGACCCTAGAACATGCACAATCGTTCAAACAATAAACTCAATCACGAACCCAAAAACCATAACCATAGGTCGCATCTGATTGATACTCGATGCGACGTGCCACATAACTTCGAAGTGTGCGAAAATTTGATGCCGTGCCACAAAAGCAAGAAAAAATGTGTCGCGCTAAAAACTTAGTCAACCCCCCTTTTATTTGAGTACATAATGCACATAGATAATCGCTTTCATACACATTTTTCGATCACATATGAGTGGGTCGAAGAAACTGAACCATTTCGAGCGATTGGAATAGATTCACAATGAATCATCTATTCATGACAAAATTTAGGTGTTGAAGGAGTTTGAAAAAAAGAAATGATATCATGATATAAAATATAAAAAGCCTGGATAAGTCCATTTGTCGGTGACCCCCGATTCCGTTTTTGTGCACAGAAAAATCTACAAAGAAAATCTTGGCCAATCCCAACTGAAAAAAAATTTGAGATCCTTCAAAGAATACAACGAAGAACAACTTAACGGCTGACGCCTCACTAGTACACGGGAACATTTCAAATCTTTTTGGTGTTCATACATCCACAGGTTATAACTTGAAGCCCCTAATACTGTTTGATGGGTAACGATTTGTTAAACGGTCACCACCGTACTTTAAGCGTATGCACACAGAGTACTTTTCCGGCCCATAACTTTTTATGCAAATTGCTCATTTAAGAAAAAAAAGCAGGGACCACTTGCACAACCTAGAGCGCTTTTTTCCATTGTATGTACTATTGTACTCAAAGAATCTGGGAAAATTCAGCCAAAGCAAATTTGTCTCGGAAAAGTGGTCCCCAAGAAAGTTCGTCCCCGGAAAATTCACCCCTCGGTAACGTTTTTCGCGGTATATGAGAGCGAAGTGGATATACCGGGTGTCCCATTTTAATCTTACACCTAACTTTTCTCGAAAAATATTGCTTGGACGAAATATTGTGTGGAACAAAACTTTCAGGGGTTGAAGGGGGACGTTCGAAAAAAAAAAAAATTGTGGAGCCAAAATCAAAAATAGCGGCGTTACAATGGCCAACATGTATTTTTCAAACGGTAACATAACTTTTTTTCATTGCCAAAAATTTTGTCAGCTTGAAACTTCAAACTTTTGTTCGAACATTTTTTCGATCAAGTACATAATTTTCAAGTGGGAACATCATTTTCATTTATTTTAGAGACATGCAGCATGTACCGCATGTTTGTGCGTACGCGGAGGTGCGTGTGTGTTTTTTTTTATTTCTATTTTATTTCACAATTTTTTTTTCCAATTACAGGAGGAGTGCCTTTCTGCTCATAGGAACAAGCCCCGCGTAATACTAAGGCCACGCCTCCTTTTCTTCTTACCCTCGATCTCCCTACGGAACAGCCATCAGACAATACTTCGCGAGAAAGGGGTCAGTAAGTAACTGTTCCTCCAGTGCAGGCAACCACCTGATTGCTGGTAATGTCCGGTTTTCAGCGCTGTCGTCGTGTGCCCTTAACTCCCTGCAGAAGCTTCTTGATTATTATTGCGGCGTACCAGCCGACCAATGGCGTACGAGATCTTGATCAAGAAGATCATCCCTTCAATTTCCTTATCGACATTTCTATTGTCTCTCACGAATTCGTCAACTGACTGATCAAACTCGCCAACTTTGAAAAGGCTTTCTGCTCCTTGCTCTCACCTGTGGCTTCAAATGTCCCCATAGCCAGGGTGTCCACTACTGGGGCGCTGCGACCGTTGGATAATGATGGCTGGAAGTCTGCTTCAAGGAAGTGTGTGAAGGGATTTTTGGCGCACCTTAATATTTTTCGAGAAATCGAATTTTGAAATTGAAATAATTTTTTACCATTTCTGAATAACTTTTACATCCGATTTGACTCAAATTTGGTAGAGACCTCCTTTTCGACCATAAAAGAAAGTGTGCCAAGAGATTTTTGGCGCATCTCAATATTTTTCGAAAAATCTCATTTTGAAATTTAAAAAATTCAGACTATTTGTACTAACCAGAATGCACCACGTGGAGGTTGTCTGTTCAGCATTCCTAGCCCTGATAAGGGCTGTTTGTTCGGGTGTGCGCGCGCGCGCTTGTGCGTGCGTGCGTGCGTGTGTGTGTGTGTGTGTGTGTCTGCGTGTGTGTGTGATCCTTTTCTACACATGTTCAAATATCCCTCCATTCATGTTCAATAGGGTGGTCTTTATTTAGGGTCAAAATTAATTTTACCCTTTCCGCCCCCTAAATCGGTTCGAAATACGTATAAAGTAACGCTGTAATTTTTTCAGATTTTTAAACAACCGTTCAACCCTTGACCACGGGTGTTGAAGAGTTCCATTAAAAATACATGGCGTTTTCCTGCGTTTGCAGTCACTATTTTACCTTGGGCCCAAATATTTTTGTAAAATCTTGTGATTTTCAGAAATTAGTTTGAAAGCATGTAGCTACATGGAAAAAATTTGTAAAACCCCTGCCCTTAATATTTTGTATAACGTCATAATAATGATAATAATAATTTTTTTTATATATATTTTTTTATTATTTTGGTTCCTCGCTTTTTGACAAATGTAATGTAAATATAATCATTTGCTAAACAAGTTACAAATTCTTGAGTATTGTCTCCTTTTTTGCGTCGGGATTATTTTTTCGATATTCACTAACAATTTGTAAAATGAACTGTTTTTGTTGTTCGTTCTGTGTGAGTATTTCATTGTAATCGGTAAACAGACGAACACCTCTTTCCGCGACGTCGTTAATTACCGTTAATTGTTTTGTGATTTTCGAACCGATTGCGTAACTTTCATTTTGATTCCAAACGGATGGATCAGTTTTCAGGAACTCGTGATCGATTCCAAACCTTCGGAAAAAGTTGAGAGTTTGAGGGGTTACGAAATGATCCATTTCTTTGTCACAGTAACCACAAATATCTTTCAAATTGACCTGGACCCGTTTGGAGAATAATTCATCGATTTCTTCGTGTGGATTCAATTCCAAAACCATCTTGCGCTTAACATCAATCGGCACGTTTTCGTCAAAAAATGACATTGCAGCTGCCTCAGCATTCAGGTACCATAAGTGGTTTCTGAATTTTTTAAGAGTGACATTCGAGACCTCTCGATCAATCGACTTATAGTTGTAGAGGTTTTTCAAAAACTGTAAATCGTTATTTGGCGCTGCTGACGCAAGTGGAGCAGTAAACCATACTTCAACGTATATCATCACGATAAATATCGATGTGTCTCGAACGGCCAATCGTTCCCGGTCTGTCATTGGATACTGTTCTCGAAACATGAACATTTTCAGGCAAAATATTGCTTTTGCCATCCAGCGTGCGTGATGGAATGCTCCCGGGTAAATGAACGTGACCTTAGTGGATGGGACAGATTGAATAAAAAGGAGGGTCAGCTCCAGGAACTCCTTGTAGTCGTCTCTCGGTTGAAAGTTTTTCAATGCATTCTCTGCAAATGATCGTATTCTTTCGACGTGGTTAGTTGTCAAAATTCCCTTGACGTATTCATCTTCGATTCCACTTCTGTACCTGGTTGTGTCCATTTTTTTCCATGTGTCGCGAAAATTTTTGAAGAGTGGAACGTTTGGCCCAGTTGTAAGAGGCAATTTTATTTCGAATACGCTGCGCAACACCAATTCGAAAATGTGGTGTCTGCAAGGCAAGAACAAAAGACGTGTTTGCAACAGATTCTCTAATAGTATTGCTGCACCGTTCTTATTTCCCAAATTAGATGCCGTTGTGTCACAGCAAAGAGCCTTTACTGATTCGCAAAGTCCCCAATCTCTTAGCACATCATGGATCGCATTTGCTTGGGTTACCCCTTTGCTATTTTCTAATGCTGGAACACCAAGAAGCTTTTCAACGGTACCATTTGTAACGACAACAGGTAGTCTATCAACCATTTCCCGTTTTGTTAGATCCATTAATAGTTTTCCATCCCAGTGTAAAACGAGAGCGTCCAAAGTTTCAGTTTGGAAAACTTTTTTTATTTGATTAGCTCTTGCTGCACGCACTTTTTGTCGATATAATCGAATCGATGTCCGGTTGAGGATCAAGGATCGTAGATCAACGTTCAGAGCTTCCGCTATTGCAGCAACTAGATGTACTGCATCTCTATCACTCACTTCACATCTATCGAGGACGGCAACGACTTTGTGATAGGGTCTTCTTCATTTGACGATAGTTCCGCGAAATTGTCTAAAACGAATAATAATTTTTTTGAAATTTTTTTTATCCAACGTGCAATTATTAAATAATATTATAAATAAAAGCTATCACTTACCTATCAAATCAATGTCCATTCGACTTTTGGATTGTCTTTTAGACATAATTTCGTTTCGCCTTTCCTCTTCTCTTTCCATTCTTTCGAAAAATCCTTCGACATTGTTGATATATCCGACGCGACCATTTCGTCTTTGATTTTCAAGAAACATCCTTCTTGTTTCATCAATTTCTTCGAGAACATTTCCATGAGCAATATCAAATAAATTATTCCGTTGAGAAGAAAAATGTTCTTCTTTCTCGCGATTTGAAGCTCTTGTCTTGTGTCTTTGCAAATCTGTCCATTCCCGATGCAAAGCCAACAGTTTGTCTATACAACGGGACTCGTTTTGAATCGGCAATCGCGCTTTGTCCCAAAAAACTTTCACTTCTCTTATCACGAATCTTGCACTATCCCGTGTATTTAATTTCACTTCTCGAATGTTGAAAAACAGAACTTTCAGCACTTGTTTTTTTGACGGCAACTTATTTCCATAGATCTTAGTATCGAGGTCGCCGAGTAAAAAAATATTTCGTCGTAGATCAGGCTGTACTGTCATTGCGAAATAAGGTTAAGGCACACGCCGCTACAAGTTCGTGAGTGTTTATTTATGAGGATGGTGACGGGTGGAATTACCCGGAAAACTTCCGTACGCTAGTTAGTTCTTATTTCCAATAGTAACACAGATGGACGTGCCACGGATGATTTATCGTACAGTGATAGTCCGTCTCGAATTGAGACCAATATGCCACGGAAGAGTTTTAACCTATGAGAGTGCGCGCGATATGTCGATATGCATGACAGATTCGATAAGAGAGCGCGATAGGGCGATTTCGAGAGTCGAATATACGAGAGTTCATTCTGTGAGTTCATACACTTGCACTATCAATGAAGACAGCACCGGAAAATTGTATAATTGAGTGAATTATAAAAAAAAAACAATATGGAGGCCTCCGGCGTCGTGTCGTGGTCGAGCGAGAAGGACAGGGACTGCTCACGAATCGGGTGTTTAATAAATTCCACGGGAGTTCTAAATTCGAAAAAAAATAAAAACTACTACGGTGATATTCTACAACATTTTGAGGGTAGGGGTTTCAGAAATTTTTTCGATGTAGCAACATGCTTGTAAACTAATTTCTGAGAATTTCGAAATTTCCCAAAGATATTTAAGCCTACAGTAAAATAGTGAATGCGAACGCAGGAAAACTCCATATAATTTAAATGGAAAACTTCAACCCGCGTGGTCAAGGGTTGAACATTTGTTTAAAAATCTGAAAAAATTACAGCGTTACTTTATACGTATTTCGAACCGATTTAGGGGGCGGAAAGGGTAAAATTAATTTTGACCCCAAATAAAGACCACCCTAATGTTCAAACACGCTTCAACCCTTCTCGTGAAACCGTCCACTGTGCGCAGAAGAACATCTCTCGGGATTGCACGGCAGGCAGCTCTTATGCGCTCTTTCATATTTTCTCGTGTTGTTGGAGCTTCACGGTAGACGGCATCTTTTAAGTACCCCCACAAAAAGAAATCGGGAGACGTAAGATCGGGTGACCTTGGAGGCCAATTTACAGGACCGTCTCGACCAATCCACCGTTGACCAAATGTTGCATTCAGATGATTCCGGACAACACGAGCCCAGTGAGCTGGCGCACCGTCCTGCTGGAACCACATCTGTTGACGTGTGTCCAAATTCAGATCTTCTAGCAAAAGTGGCAGTTCATTTTGCAGTAAATCGAGGTA